>JAHLJT010009419.1:22611565-22630487 GCA_031308135.1 Acheta domesticus | reverse complement strand
GTTATGCAAGATATTAATGTTACAAGCGTTTATTCTATAAATGTTGTTCTTCAACATAATCTTCCGAATAAAATTCATTTCTGTCAATTTTCTTTTGTTGTACAATAATAATCAACAGTAAAAATGTGTCACTGCCAACTCACAAAATGATGCCGACAACAATATGAAAGTATGTTTTTGCGATGAATTGAATTACAAGTGAAATGTCCGGCCAAATTCGTTCAATAATTGCCATGTTTTACAAGTCTAAAATTCAGCCTTAGATTGTTTCCTTACGCCGTGTCATTGTTGAAGCAAAATTTGTCAGATACGACATGAATATCCACAACTATCGAACTATAAGATCAGTCCTGAACACTACTATTTGGGAGCCATTAAGAATTATGCGTTTTCAGACCATTGAGCATCTCGCTAGAAAGATATAAAATTGAAAAAACCAAGTAGTTTTTGTTTGTAAGTTTATGTAAATGGTATTTTAATGCACCTCAAACACATAACTGTCGCCTTTTTTCCATCATTCGCACATTTTGATATTTACTTAACCGTCTTTTAATACCCTCCATTCTCCAAAATGTCCATGGTCCGCGTCTCTCTCATTGTCGCCACTGCCCTACATTCTCCCTCTCCCTTTTCCCCCACCTCTTCGCAAACTCTTCCCCAGGCTCCGTTGATCCTCGCTCCCCTTGCATTCCTCACAGCCGCCCTCGTCCAGAGGGTACAGGGGCAGCGGCGGAGGGGGTGAGGTAGGGGGGGAAGGGGGCGGAGAGGGCAGCGCGTGCTTCTTGCCCGCCGTGACAAATGTCAGGAATGTACACTGGGGCCGGCGGAGAAAGAAATCTGCGGGAGCACCAGAAGGCGAAGCCCTGGAGCGAGGCCGGTTAGCGGAAGGGACCAGCTGCCCCGACTCCATTGTTCTACTTTCACGCGCACAGCGAATTTTGCTGGAGGCCAATACCATCATTCTGCTTGCCATAGTGCTAAAAATGTGGGTTTCAATTCTTCATTTTGTTTCACTGAATGCCAACATATTTTAGCCCCCCTTCTATTATTTATTTTTCAAGTTAGAATTGGAAAAAGATGAAGAAGACAAAGTCGTAGTAGCAATTGGACAAACATAATTTTCTAAACAAATGAAGAAAATAATTATATTATTATGTTTCATAACATATGACAAAGAAATATCAAACAGTCGATTGAATCACAAGCATAGAATTTCAGATACAATACACAAGCACAACTAATTCTGAACGATTCTATCTTCTGAAGAGGACAACTTCTATCTATCTGAAGAGGACAACACTTCCACCTTCTGTTATGATTGTGGTGAGTATGCAAGTTATGTTTCATTTGTTTCATGCTGCGGGTCGTGCTACCAACATAATTTCTGTTGTCAGCACTCACCAACCACTCGTGCCACTGCAGAGAGACTCTACTGGCGCATTATATTAATGCTTCATACCATTCAACCATATTATTGCCTTCAATCTAACACAACTCTAGCGCTTAGGTAGATCAAACGACGCACCCTTACTGATAGTTGTAAATCTACGAAACGCGTTTGGCATGGGAGGGGTGGCAACGCGACCGCTACGAATGCTGGGTAGACTCCTGGCTCCCCCCCCCCATTCTTCCATTTCCCTGGAGACATAAGGCGAGTGTTCGGACAAAACCATCTCTTTCAAACAAGAATCATTATAATTCTCGACATTACGTAAAGTCAATTAAAATAATTTGAATCGTTCTGCAAATAAATACGTATGGAAAAAAATTACTTTTATATCATTTTGTAACATAACATCTATCTAGCGCGAAAGATTAAATAAATATAGTTTACTTTTTTTTATTGAAAATACATATTTCTGGAAGCATGCTATAAGCGGTATGAAGAATATCCTTTTACAGTCTTTTTATTGCCTCAATTAAATGCAAAGCACTATCTACATAAAAAATTTATCAATTGCGAATATCGTCATCAATACGGCGCATTTTGTACTGTTATTTACATGTTATAACTCAATGCCAAAAGCGTTTGACATGGGAAAGACGCCATTGTGACCACTAGGAATGCCGGGTAGACCCCTGGCCCCCTCCCCTCCCCATTCGTCCATCTCCCTGGAGACATAAGGCGTACGTTCGGACGAAAGCGCTCCCCGCGGCGCGACGCGTCGGGTACCACGCAGGGCGGACCTTCTTTTTTATTGGAGCGTTTCCAGAAAACACGACATGTGCGGTTTCCACGCACAGTTCATTTAATTTTATGGGGAAGTCGCGGCGCTCTCTTTTTGGCGTAAATTCTGTGTTCGGTGTTTTTCGTGTGCTTAGGCTCTACTGACAGCCTTCTCCGCGGCTCTTTGAGTTGTTACAAAAATGTTTTACTTCGCTCTCGTTTAAATGTGGATAATCCAGTTAAGGAAGCTGAAAGATATTTCGACAACTACCTTGCTATTTCATATTTTTACCTCTTTTACTGTGTTGAAAAGAACGTAAAAACAGGTCTCGGGCAGGGTGTCAATATAAAATAGGATTTAATATTCAAAACTATCACTAGGGATTTCAAAATATTAAATATATCAACTGAACTTAAGCATTAAAAACGCATCTCTCTCAAAAAAGAATTATTTCATATCGTCGACATTACGTAAAGTACACAACAATACGTTGAATCGTTCTGCAAATTCATACGTGTGGAAAAATAACTGCTATATAATTAATGAAATATTATTCTACTTATTTCGTATTGAAAATATGCATTTATGAAAGCATTCGTACTATGCGCGATATGATCAATATAATTTTACACAAAACAATTGTCTAAATCAAATCCAAATATTATCTACATAAACAATTTATAAAGGTGTGAATATCGTAATTAATACGACGAATTTCATACTGTTTTATACTATTATTTATTTGTTATAGCCCAATGTCATTAACAAAATATTGAATTAAAACAAGACGTCAAATAGCTAACACGTCTACTAAACATTCTCAGTAAATCATGATATCATGAATCCTTCAGAAATATTTGCAATAAAGTAACTTAATATTTTGTTGACTTTTTTCCTTTTTCTCTTAACAGAATACTCAAAAAAGTTCTTCCACGAAAGCTACTAAGTAACGTTTTGTACTAGTTTGCATTAGTTTAAATGTAAACGATTTTCCAAATAGTGTAAAGGACAGAATCAATCTCTGCATTTCGGTTGTAACTCTTGCTTCCTCTCAATCCTGAAATGTAATATTCAAAAGGTCGTGACCCCCCACAGAATGCAAAATGACACGAGTTATGATAACGTTGTCAAAACCGCTATCACGAATGATGATCAAGTTACTGCGGACTCCGCAGTACACATACAATCGAGAGATCAGATATTCCTCTACCGTTGAAAACGTGTTATTTTAAAGAGCTGCGACATGGATTTCTCTGGTCTGCTTGCACGTATTGCAAAAAAAGTGCCCTGAGATGTTTTACAAAAATATATTGGAGATTGATAGATATATAATACACTGGAATTCACAAAATTCTTTTGAGCAGAACATGAAATGGTCGTGATTCCACTATTGGACTCATCGTGATGGAACGAAACGAACTAACATATGTTTGCCTTCAGATTTGAAGCATATCTGTAGTTGACAATTCCACTCATGAAATATAAACCAATAGAGTTTAAAAAATGCTTCCTCTGAGAACGAGGGACGAATTACTTACGTGTTTTGTTTCTGGGAATTTATTACTCTAGTTTTATAACATCCACATGCAGTTGGTTATTCACAATGTAAACTAGTGGTGCTTCAATATCAACATTTTGTCATTTTTATCGCTTGTTTCTAGGGGTTACGCAATATTATAATAGTACTTGACCTAGCAAATGATTCCAACCAGTATTTTTTCGACTTTGGAATTCAAACTTAGATTTGTGTTTAGCACGCCGTACATGTTACATTTCTACACACCATACTTAGAGCTAAAAGTGAAGTTGAACTAGTTCAAGATATTTTTTACATTTATAGTTTTAAAAACAGATTTCATTAAAGAAAAATCTTTAAAACCAATATCGAAGTTTTGCAATGCTTATTTTTTACAGTTTAAAAAAAAGTTCACAAAAAAGGAATCTGTGCCATTTTTATAAGCCTAGTTTATTCTTTCCGAGAAGGAATTTTAAGAAAAAATTAGACTCTTTTTGGGAAAAATGTTGTTCTTCAAATTACATATGTTTCACGCAAAACCTACTCCCATTTTTGAAAAACTTGTATATAATATTATTTAAACATGTGTTTGAAGGACATATTTCTTTGAGAAAATTTCAATACTCAATATTTTAGTAGTAGGAATACGCCAAAACATTGAACTTTTGTAATTTTCAAAAATTGAGAGACTATAACAAAAATGAAGCATACATACTTTGCTCTATCCGGGAAAAAGTATTATCTGAAAATTTAGAGATAGTTATAAAACAGTTTTTAAACTCTTGAAGCAACACGTATATCCTCTAAAATCAAAATATCCGTTTCAATATCGCATATCCTCGAGTTCGATGAGATCAACAACAGAATTTCAATTTTCGAAAAAAGTCTGAAAGGTTTGGGTGCTAGTGTTGCGCATACACGGATGGGCAGACGTTTTGCGGTAAACCAGTTTTTCTTAGGTAATATCACGAGTGCTTTGAAAATTATCAATAAATCCCCGACTCACAAAGCTATGAGGAGATTTATCTGATAATTTCCAAAGCACGAGTGGTAT
This sequence comes from Acheta domesticus, assembly GCA_031308135.1. NCBI lineage: Eukaryota > Metazoa > Arthropoda > Insecta > Orthoptera > Gryllidae > Acheta > Acheta domesticus. The sequence continues at coordinate 22,625,749 of JAHLJT010009419.1, read as the reverse complement.
TTAATAGGACTATTTTACGAATGAAATTATGTTAAACAGAGTTCCAAACTGCGCCAAATATTGAAAATATGTTAAAATCAATGAGGTTATGTTACAGTACATAGGCGATTTATTGGACATCGAAATAGCGATTGATGTATACCGCCTCCTAAGATAGATGAGTCACAGTTTATGATTGGCCAAGAGGGAGAAGCGGTAAGAAAAATTGGATAGAAATAGCGATAAACTGTTTGAGATACACCGCCCTGATTGGAGCATTTTGTATCTATAATTAAACCCTATTGGTTTTAATTGCATGAGTGGAATAGTCGGTATAAACTATTCAAAAAGTGTATCAGCCGCAGAAATTGCTAGAAGATAAATTGTCTATTTTTAACATAAACATACAACATTTTTCTTATAAATATACCCAAACTTTTATTCGGAAAATAGCCTTAATAGATATCACGCGTGTATCGAAAATATCAAGATAAAATCAATCATCGCTACATGAGTAGGGATAATAAAAGTAATTTTCAATGCACTCATGGTATTACCTATAATCATTTCTAACTAAGAGCATCAATAGAAATAAAAGAAGAAATATATAGCCCCAAATACTAGTAGAAAAAACAAATCTCATTAGGCATTAACAAAATTGACATTGTTCTCGAAGTTAATCTTTCAATTATTTGAAAAAGTAACGCTGAAACACATTTCTTATTAAAATATTGTGGGTTATCAGAGAAGTGACTCATCTCAAACAACCTTCCTCACAGTCATTTTCCATAAAAATAAATTATTTCAAGCAATACAACCAACCCAATAAAAATAATTTTTTAGAAAGAACTAAATTGTCAAAATCTGTTTTCAAGTACCTATTTAAGATTTTGAAAAAAGTTTCAAGAGTAATGGTAATGTTTTTGACCCAGATGATCGTGCAATTTGGTATCGATAATGAATCATTATAAAATAATAATAAAATATCGAAGAACGTTATAACTTAGATATCAAATTTAGAGAGGGAAACTATGAAATTTAAAAGTGCTAGAAAACAAAAAATATTCTGTAGATAATACAGAAATCTTTCAGTAATAGGTACCCTTCAAACATTACAGAAATGTGAAGATACTAAGACGACCAGTGAATCACGTCTTACGACTTTTGATGATTGTGCGAGGCATGCTATATCACTGAAGGAAAAGTCGAGAATTTCTTGTTCTGTGAAGTTCGTTTGAGCCATTTGCTTCCAAATAGGTCACCTCGAATCGCCTGAAGATGTACCTTTAGTTCAAAGGTGCCTCAGATGTCCATTATTATTGACTAGCATTCCCTTTCAATAATTTAAATGACTTGGTTTAATATCGATCCACTACACTTTATGGGGTATAAACGTAACTCACGTTACCTTTGTTTATTACAGGGAAGGTATAATTCTCAGAATGGAATGGTTCTCTTTGAGCACAGATGCCCCAAACATGTCGATTGTCTCTGAATAGAAAAACCGAAGCATCTTGCTGTAGTTTCAACTCCTAATATATCCGTATACCTTATTCTGAATTTTAATAAATGAGAATACACTTTCATAAATTACTATATCAAAATACCACAACATTAATTTATTAGGAGAACAAGGCATTAAATTTACCAGAGCAAATCCATTCAGAAAATTGTAGTTACTCTAAAGATCTAAATTATCAAGTGTGGTAAGCAATTATTAATTGACTCTTTGTTAAATGCAACATTAACACATCGAATCTCCAAAGTCCACATACAATGATTATCCTGCGTTTAAAGTATAAGATGAAGAGTAAAGGGAAAGGGACCTGGTAAATTAACACTTAGAAACTCTTTACTATTTATCACAACATAGATAAAAATACTAATAAGTTCACTTTAATTACACTTATAAACTAAATATTTACATAAATAATAAAAGACCAGTAAGTTCTACTACCATGACTATCTTCCACAGGATCCTCTTCCTCTTTCATAAATCATGAAGTCATAAAATGATTACAAAACAAACGATTCAGCATATTTACAAAAAATTCCAGGTCTTGGCAAATGGAAAAATGTTTCCCAGAAATATCCGAATTTTGATTACGTGCAACACTCTATCACACGTGCTATAGACAAAGTCACCAAGCGGCGAGGACCCTGCAAAAACAAGGAAAACGAATATCCTCCGTTGCCGAAACCGGCCGGTGGGTTGGTTGGCCGGCTGGAAGTGGCCGGGTTTGGCCCACTCGCCACATCCCAGCACAAACTTCCCCCCTCCTACTTCTTCCCATCCCCCCTCCACCATCCACGCATCCCCCACCCCGTTCGGCCGCCCACGCCGCGTGGACAAACGAAACGTGGAACTTTCTCCGACAGTTTTTTTTTTTTTCCGGCAAATGCCGAGCAGACAGCGGCGGCCCAAAAGGTTCACTGAGCGTTTAGTCGCAGGGAAAAATAGTTTCATTTAATGAAACAAAACCAACGCCCAGGATGAAGAACTTTTTTAGAACGGAGAACATTGTTAAGTCGCCTGCTTCGCACTCTCAGGAATGAACCGAATTTTACTCGCGAAGTAACGTTATAAAGAGCGAAACGAGTCTAAGTCTGAGTACATCAGCGCTAATTAAAAGGAGTTCAAAATATACAAACAAACTGGACAACTTCTTTCCTCGAAATGTTCTGCTCGCTGTCGCGTTCTCATTTCATAATATGAATTGAACTTTTCTGGTACCTTGCTTCTGAATATATATTTCCTCTTTCTGGAAAAAAAGTTGATGTCAGGAATAAATGAAACATAGAAGTCTTCATGTCAGCTGCAGCAGATTGCAATAAACTATATTTAGGAGTTATTCAATTCTATACTTAATACTATTTTTTTTAGTCCAAATGAAGCATATTATTTAAGCTTAGTTACGAAATAGGTTTTTCCATCTGAAGTATAATTTTTATGTTTGAAATATCTTCATATTTCTATATCTTTCGTTGAATATCTTTATCTGGTTTTGCCTAAGATGCGCAGTTCATATTATTATACAAAATCATATAAACACAAATTATGTTGGCAAAAATGGCCTCTGAGCAATTCTCGAGTTTGTCTTTACAACGTAGTAATGTAATGAACTTCTAAATACGCAGTACGATTCTCAAATGGTGAATAACTAAACAAATTCGAGATAAAACTTATTATTAATTGTATTTATTTTCAAATATATCTCTTTGTTTGAAATATTATTTCTTGATCCTCCTGAAGTCTTGCAAGTTTTTTCAATAATCAATTCTAACATTATATATTTTCGCTTTGTATATTCCTTAACAAATTGAGGTTCATTAAATATTACTTAATTTACTCGTTTTTGTTTTGAAGAATTACACCCCGATACTAAAAATTGGGTTTAGATACTGATTTTTTCAGAACATTTGTCCGTCCGTCTGTTCTCTTCACAATAATATTTGAACCAATACGATAGAATGGGTGCCAATGGTATTCGTGGAATTTTCAGCAAAATCTTTGGTAGTGACCTGAATCTGATAATTGACTACGAATTTGTCGCCTTTCAAGAGCTTTATTTAGTGTATCACAGGCAGTTGTCGCAAGATCAGAGGTCAAAGCCATTCGGACGATGTTCGCAGAGTTTTCTTCTGAATTTGTGTAACGGATGTTGACTTACAGTAGCCTTCTTCGATATTAGATTACTTTTCGTACATCCTCCTGTATATTCGCCGAGCAATGGGACTCATTTTCCACTTTTTTTCCAGATCTTCCAGACCGAGAAATTTTCGGTTTTCCCCAAAGGCGCGGTGTCTCTTCGAAGACTTATGTTTTATCATCATTATATAGCCTTCTTTAGGGTAGAACACACGAAGAATCCGTAGATAACGTGTCTGAAATAACAGATTATGGTTGATCTTTTACCGAAGATGTAGCGCGTACAAAAATACTAAGGCGTCGGCCTACATTAATCCAACGTACTTCAGAGTGGAATGCACCAAAAAGGCACGATTTTGTGGGTTGAAAAGTTTGCTTTTTCGACCATGACGCCACGTCTTCGAGAGAGCAAAATCGTACACAGGCACACCGCCCGCAGAAGTTTCCTTGAACATCCTGCCCATTTAGATTGCTCCACATTCCCATTCACCTACATGCCGGGGCCCTTCCCCACACGCGTCCCTTCCGCCCTGCAAGGGCGTCAGGCGCCGTCCCGGAAGGAGGGAGCTCGTGTCGTGGGCGATGAGAGGCCGGTGAACGACGACGGTCGCGGGGGGGGGAGAAGGTGGAGGAGGCGAGGGGATTGAGTCCGGAAGCTGCGAGGATAGTTCCATACAGAACATTGCGTCAGAACGGCTGCGCCCAGGGCTCCCGCGAACATAGGGAATTCTCAGGCGGAGGCAGGGATGGCGTGGGCGGCGGAGGCACGGGGTAGTGATCGTGTTGTGGAATGGCAGTGGGAGTAGCATGGGGGGAGTGGGCGCCATAGGTGTCGAGGATCACTGCTGGAACGTTGGCGGCGACGGAGCGTCGGCGGACCAGCGGTTGCGTAGGGCAACAGGAGAGAAAGCGCTGGTTTATTTTGATTTATTTTGTCAGATAGAGGTAAAAAACTGTATATGACGGATGGCAAAGGAGAATAATAACTTAGAGAAGAAAATGGCAAATCTGTACGTTCTTGCGTGGTTAGTGTGCGTTTATGCTAAGAGATCATTTCGAGCTCTCGTGGTGAAAACATCCACCCAGTCTTGCAGAGTCTCGGCGGAACCCACGTCGTTAGTTTCATGTGAAGAGCAGATGGAATATGCATCCGTCTGGGAAAAGGATGGGAACGTACCAACAAACACTCTGGTGATGAATTGCAATCTTCCGGGAGGATTCTGTACGAGTCGGCAGGCATATGTCCTGCGATCTCAAATGATTCTGTTGCCTTCTTGCGAATTGCACTCGTCCCTTTCAATGATTCTGTACACATGGATCTGCCGCGAGCCTAACCAACGGGCCAATCTCTTGAATTATGATGTTATGAAAGGATGTTGTAAATATGATTATCAAACAGACTTAACAATGAGGAGGTTTTGAAAAGCGTGGAAAAGGAAAACGAGTAGATTCGACAGAGTAGGCTGACGCGGGTTTCGCGATATTTCCCGTGATCAACGTTGCAAGTAGGGAGATGAAGTTCTACATGCACAGCTTGAACTACAAGTAAAACCCGTAAAACGAAAGAAAGGTTGTGAGCCTTTTGTAGAATTGAAAAGATTGGCTCAGAACAGAAACAGTTGAAAAACTACTCCCAACCAACCTCAGGACTGACAACCTTAAAAGAACTGCGACGGCGGAGACGAGTAGAGGGGCAGGCGGGGGAGGAGGCTAAGGCGATCCGCAAACAGTCCACGTAATCCGTCTGGCGGGGGGAGGGAGGGGGAGGGGGGAGGGGGAGGGGGAGGGGGAGGGGGCGGAGTGCGTGAAGCCCCTTCCGGCGCCGTGGCGGCACGCACTGCCACGCACGCCAGCGCGTCTCGCACAGCGGCGAAGGGGAAGGGGGAAGGCGCTTCCAATTAACCCGCACGTGGCAGTGCGGAGGGAAAGGACGGGAACGGAACAATGTTCCTGATAGTTCACGCAAATGCATACTCTCTATTAGATGGCCGTTATTTTCACGAAGTTTGTTTTTTCAATTTACCCCAGAAATTTAAAAAGTAGAAAAATTTGCTAAATATCAGAGTAGAAATATGAAACACAAATTACACAAACTCCTCATTGCATACTCATTATATACACTCACACTTACAAATTACACAAACAACAACACAAATTACTCAAACTTCTCCAAAATATATAAAAAACTATCAGAACGCCATTTATGGATGAGGCATGGCGTTGAATATCAAATTGGTTGAATTTACAACTCACTTTGTTTCTATAAGATTTATTTTTTTATTTTTGGTAGAAGTAAAATAATGATTTTGTGAAGATAACAAACTCTCATCAGTTGATTCCTGGAATAACCACATTTGTTTATTTTAAATTTCTGATCACTGTAAATGGTTGAAGGATTTCGCGTGACACTGGCGAAGTTTGAAATTTAATTTTCATGATTATGTCCCGAAATCATTGCTGTTTTATGATACAATTATCCACATCATATAGTGATAATATTCTAGAACTACATAGGGTTACAGACTTCAAATGACCTTTAAAGTTTATTTCTCGAATTTCTCATACATTTCGTTTTCAGGTAGTTTGATTTTGATAGGTCGAAGAAAAATATATTTTTATTACCTAGGATAATGTTTTACGCTAAACATGTTTACACAGATGTTTTCTGTGACAAGATGATAATTCAAAAAGTTACCATAACTTTCCCTTTATGCTTATTTTCTACTTCCTTTGAGTTTCTTTTTGGTATTGCTTATAAAAACATTTGATAAATTAGTAGATTTATATATAATACTAATATATCATTTGAAATAAAATTGGGGTATTGAATGAGAAAGGAAACTGGGAAGCTGGTCCAACAAAATAATAAAAAAAGGGTGAATGAGCAGGAGCAGAAGAATATTTCGAAACAACGTCGACACAAACACGGTGCGATGAAAAATTGAAGATGCCATGAAAGCGGGAAGACATTTTTTTAGAGAGGAACAAAAACAATAACCGCGCGGAACGAGCAAGACACGACGCTGAACGAAAACTGACGCATCGATCATGCGAGATGAAGCAAAGTTATAGGGTGGAATGTGTGGTAGGAGATGGCGCAATATCACGCAAGAACACACATGACAACGCACGCATAGCAGAACGCGACTCCCCGCAGAGCAGAGCACGAGGGGCAAATGGCTCCAATTAATCCTCTCGAACGGGTAAGGGGGAGCGAAGAAAATGAAATTCACAAAACTTAATTTTCTATTCTTGTACTGTGGAAATATTTTGCCTTGTCTTTTTGATTGCTAGTTGTTAAATTAGCTCAACTTTTTTAATTGTTTCATGTTTCATAATTGCTGAAACGCAATTGGTTTCTTTACATTTTTGAACGGATAGTGCTAAATGGACTAAACAACAAGACATCAATGCCACTTTGATGTATTGTTCTGTTTTTACAAAAATTACACAAATGTGTAGTTTTTGAAATACCTCTCAAGACGTTAATATTTACATTACATTACTATAAAAGTTTGATTACTGTTAAAATGCGTCTTCTCAACCAATATTCACCTTCAAAATGTGTCATTCAGAGATATTCGTAATAATTAACGCTTTGAAAATGTGGTGAAAATTAATTTGCCAAAACCTTTCCAAAAATATCGTTCAACAGGTTTTAAAAATAGTTATGATGCAAGTGGTAAACGTGACATTTTGTTTTGCGAGAAAGAAATGTTGCGACACGAGGTCGATAGAGCAAGTGGCGCGATTTTGAGAGAACATAAAATCATTTTTACGATATGCTATTTTTAGACAATCTTACTGACTTACCTTTTCTTTTAATTCAATTATACAAATCATGTAAAGTTATTCTGAGGTCAGTAGCAATTGTTGCGGTCAGACGAAAGTACTGTGTTTTTTTTCGTTGCATTCACTGACTTTTCAGAACAGAGCATTGTCTCACTTTTAGTACCAGTTCAAACTGGTGCTTTTATTCGTGACTGTCTAGAAAATATTCTTAAGTCTCTTCTTAATGAGCTCTTTATCATCATGAAGCTGAAAGAAAGTATATACATTTCTAGATGAACCTGATGTCGACGCAGCAAAGTATCTGTTTTGTCACAGCTTATCTATTGTTTTTTATGTTTCTGAAATTGAAACCAAATTAAATATTACACGACGATAAATATAACTGAGAAAAGCACCTCAAGAGCGCCTTTAGTGAATTTCTTTATCGTCACTCATATTAAATTATTATGTTTGAGTTTAGCAGGTCCACCGTCCACAGGCGCGGTGACGTCAATGATCTTTATTTTCAATTACTTATTTTCTTTCTAAAAATGATTTTTGACATATAGTTTTCTTCTCGTCTCCAAATGCCAAAGGCTTCCTCAAAACTTTAAACAGTATACATCCATCGGGTATTGAAAGATACGGGATAACAAATGCTGACGTGATATTGTCGCCATCGCAGGGAATGTCGGTACTTTGACCTTTGACATCTGCTTCTGTTATATCTGGTAAGCATCTGAGAGAACTATTTACCTAACTACAAACCAATAAAACGTAAAAATACTCTCAATTTCCGGTTGGAGCGCTGCATCAAAGAATTTCCGCTCATCCATGCAGTTGTAGAGAATCGTCTCTGCAATATGCATGGTCACCAAAAATGTAAATGTAGAACTAAATGTGAAACGAATGAAATGTTAATAATAATTCCTGTTACTCATTACATTTTATCCAAGAGAAAGGTTAAACAAGCAACATATTCGTTGAAACCTCTCAATATCAAGAGTGCGGTAGTTTCCGAGGAATCTCTGATGATATTACAAGCATAAAGCATTCATAACACGTAGAATACGAATTAGATGTGGACTCTCATTGCATGCCAAATGTGATCACGTACTAGATGTGAGACGAAAATGGAGAGCGCCAGGTACTAACAAAATAATTTTTTGTCAAATTTGACACAGAACTACTTACTTTCAGATGTTTCGCGTTTAGATACAATAATAAAAAGTACTAAAGACATAAACGAAACTATGATATATTGAAGCGTACCATAATATGCGTGGTAGAGTATAATCATTTTATTTTACTTATGCTCACGATTAAATGGTTTTCTCTAACCTATACCGTGTTATTTATGTCTAGATCTCTGAAAACTAAGCATTATTTGTAATTTATTTTTAAGATTTTGTCCAATTTATCAGTTGCATCAAGAATCGTCGACATTGTTTGAAATTATCCAGATAACATGCTTTTCAAACACTGAACTGGCGACCTTTGAGAAGAAACCTTTTAGTATTCAAGAACTCAAATACTGTTCTAGAAAACTGTCATATGGAAATTTTGAATTTGTCCCAAATTCAAACATTGCCGCCTGTAACTTCCATGGATTTGTAGCCCAATTTTGGGGTAAAGTTAATTTGGATGAAGATGAACTATGTTATCGTACATACCACAAGTACAGGAAAATGGAATGTGCTATTCATTGACGTCAATACTAGTGCAAATAGTATACGAGAACAAACATTATCTGCAAAGGAATAATAACATTCTGGTAACTGAATGGATTGTATGGATGGCATTATTCGATTAAAGCACACTTAATAATCTGAATTTCATGAGAAAGTAATTCAAATATTACAAAGGACGAACTATGGAACGAGATTAATAGAGGCCAATAATTACAAAATCTGAATTAACAAGGGAAAATAAATTGAAAGTGTTTTGTCATTACTCCATCTAGACACTCGTTTACAAATCAAAAATCCGTTTTACTGAACTACAACCTTTCATTTAATTTAAGATATTCACGTCGCATAAATCAACGGCAAAAGTTCTTCAAAGATGGTAACAATTACAATCGATTGAGTGACTGTTCGTGATTTCGGGCTCGGCAACTACTGAGGTCATTAGATCCGTAAGTGTACTGCGTGTTTTTCATCGGGAGATGGGGGTGATCTTTCCCGCAGTATGGCGAGATTCAGCGCTGATCTACTGTGGACTAGCGGGCTTTTCCCATAACCAGGTATCTCCCATCCGCGGGACACCGCCCTAGCTGGGACATGCTCTAACTCCCGACCAGTCTCCCGGCATGTATGGTAGTGCAGCGCATGTTACTGTGTGGTGTGTGTGTGTGTGTGTGTGTGTGTGTAAGGGGTGAGGATAGGACAAGAAATAGGAAGAAAAGATCGCGCGCGGTCCGTGGCTGACTTGTTATGGTTCTTCTCCGGCATTTACCTGGTGTTAATCGGAGAACAATTACGATCAATTTGATCTCGATTACAAAAGTACAACAGTGCAGAACTTACGAGAAACGAAATTTGTGACTAACCACCCATGAAAAAAGAAAGATGAAAAAGAAGAGAGAGCAATATTTCTTATTATAAATGCAGTATTTTGAATTATTATAGAAGTTTTGATAGTTTAATATATTAAACAAACTACATTTATGTGGTTTCCTTTTCGGACGTAATGTGATTCTGCATGCAATACCAATTCATTCAGTGTAATATTATTAAATATACGCGCTTTTGTTAATTTTCATAAATCATGACATTTCTACGAAAATAAACAATGTTTCCTTTATATAATGGAAGTCTAAATACTAATAATATACTGCTGTTTTACTTTGGAAACGAGAACAATATTTCTTAGTTTAAAATCAAATACATCGAACACAAAGTGTAGTAAGATTTTATGAACTTGTTTTGACTGATCTCTTGAGTTTGATTCTCGCATTGAGTTGTTGTCGAGTTCCGCATTCAGTTTTCTTTGGTGTAGTTGGCTTCTCTCTCCATCTAATCATCCACCGTTAATATTTTCATCTATCATACTCTCTCAAAAACTTTCTACCACAGTTTATAGCAAATGTAAACCACCACAATAATCTCCTTCCCAGGAAAGATAACAAAACAAGACCCGAAAGCCTTGTTTTCGATCTCAGGCAAGAAGTGTGTACGGCAACCATGTACCATAATACGCAATAATAATCGAACATCATACAAGAATCTAACTGGAGCAGCCTATCCGACTATTTAAGATGTAGCAGTAGTGAAAGTTGACTGATTAATTAACCATTCCATGTGCGTCACCTTCTAAGGTCATTAGTTCCGTAAATGTCCGTTGTTTTGTTTCCTCGGGAGATGGCGGTGATCTTCCCCAGCTGGATGATGGTATCCAGTGTCGACCTTCCCGTTGGCTAGTGAGGTTTCCCAACCAGGTATCTCCCACCAACGTGGCACCGCCCCAGCGATCAAGCTCTAAACTCTCGACCTGTCTTCCATCATGTGTGATAGTGTAGTACATGCTAGCGTAACTCTGTGTAAGGAGAGGATAGGACAAGGAAGAGGAAGGAAAGATCGCACGCAGTCCGCGACCGGTTTGTTGAAACTGCTCCGGCATTCACGGGGTGTTGATCGGACAAACAATATAAAACTACCGATCAGAGCAACCGGCCGCTAGAATTCTCCTCCAAACAGCAGACTGAACTCGCCCAGGACATCAGTTGATGCCCTGAGTCGCCTCTCTCGGTGTGAAAGGCTTCTGAAGCAACAAGGGAGAAGCGAAAGGAGACTGTCGCGATAGGAATCGTCTGACCGACGACGCGACGCCAGGACCCCGCTCACGCTGCCAACCACGCCTCCGCACGCCACCCCCGCTCCTAGCCTGGCGCCGCGCCGCGCCGCGCTCCGCACCGGGTCACGCCTTCCCAAGATTACGGGATTAAGCGCCGAGTTGGACAGAAGTTTTAAAAGTCCGGCTCCTGCAAGAATCGCCCCCGGCAAGAGCATTCCGCGACCTGGAAAATTAGTATGCAAAGTTTTAGTGCCCCTAATGAGGCTTTCTTTACTGGCCTGCGCCGGAACTTTAATTGCGCCGATGTGTGAGGGAGAAAAGAGAGAGTGATAGAGAAGGAACAGAGAGAGTGGTAGAAGGACCAGGCTGAGCGAGAGAGAGAGAGAGGGAGACGATGAGCGTGAGGGAGCGACAGTGAATGAAAGTGCAAGAGCGAGTGGGAATGCGAGGGTGCGGGTGTAAATGTGTGTGTGACCGAGTGAGAGAGATAATGAGAGAGAGGGAGAGAGTGAAAGAGAAGAAAGAGAGCACAATGATGGTAGAGGGAGCAAGAGATTTGATATGGACGAGGGTTGAGGGCTAATTGGAGAGGAAGAGAATGACGTTTGAGGGTGACACCAACGATAGACGTAGAAATGAAACATGATAGAGCATAAATTGAGAAAGTCAAGAAAGATGGGGGTATAGCTTGTAAAAAAGAGTTTCAGGAAGAGAGAGGTGATGAATAGAGCTCAAAACACAGGAGCAACAGTTGTTGGGATAGAAAATGCAGGGCGGATGAAAAGGTTGTTGATAGTAAGAAATTGTGAGGGGAAACTATTTTAATTGAACATCGTCGAGATTATCAGCACGGACAACGAATAGATATCCCCAAAAAGCGCACTAAACCACTGAGATAGAAACCGCAAATAAAGAAACAAATACAAAAATAAAAATAATTCTATAATCTAGAGAATATAAGGAATATATGGATATGAGTTACTTTGTCAATTATAAATAGAAAGTTTAGAACATAAGGAAATCTCATAAGTAAAATATATGGACTAAAATACTACGAAATTAAGTCGGTACCTAAAAAGATATCCAAAAGAAAAAAAATCGTTTTAAACTTCGGCGTGAATGTATAATACTCTTTATATTATTAGGAATTTTCTCAATACATTAAATTACACATTGCATGGTAATTGTACTCAAAGAACTAGGGAGCATTGCTATTAGAAATATTTAACTGAGTAACAATAAATAAATACTCCTGTGATTCATCAAACTGTAGCATTATTGGGAGACTTTTCATTTTACTTTTTTCTTTTTGCTTCACTTGAAAAATAACTATTATTCTTATATGTATTTAATACAATTTATCGCCCTATTTATTAAGAGAGTTTTCCATAACAATTGACCCTCGAACTCACTCAAAGAAGATTGTAAACGAAACATATTACCACAAATCAATGAGTTAACTAGTCCAAATATTGTCAGAAGAACGGAAAAAAATATTTTTATTTCATCAGTGGCACCTCTGTACAGATCATGGCGGTACGAGCCATTACTTTGTGCCTAGAGACCGAGCAAATATGCAGACTGTTCTGTTTTAGGTTTCCTAGTTGAACCGATAATTATATTATTCTAATTGCGATTGTAAGTTTCTAACGTTAAATATTATAAGTAAGTCTTCATAATATTTTAAGTTGTATGTTTTAAATATACAGTATGTAATATTTTTCCTTTCGTTTATGTATTTTATTAAGAAATCTTTTTACTTACTATGCAATACTATTCAGGAGCAAGGCGTTCAAATCTAATTTCAAAAGATGTATTGGGTGTTTACAGAGTTCCCATTGATCAGATAATTGAATAAAATTCTACAACATAGTAGCGCTTGCTTACAAGGAAATTATAACAAAATTATAATTGTTTCCAAATTCAAATTGTTAATTTTTTAAAATTAAAAGCAAAACACCTAGACTAGGATTCTTCCTGGACAATAAGAACTAATTCTGATTTTATAATAAAAATTAGTTTTAGCGGTGGATGGATGCAAACGAACATACAACATCCAATAGCAACTACATCACACTTCTCTGCCATTGCGCAATCGGATAAAATACAATATACTGACATTTAAACCACTCCAAATTTGAAAGAAGAATAAGGAAATATTTGTGTTTCTTTCTCCTACTCATCACTATGAGCATATAACGTGGCACTATTAGCGTATTCTCGAGACGGAGTTCGTCACAAAAACGTACATGCTTTATGAACCCTCCCGATAAGCAGAAACGCGTAAAGTGAAGAGAAAGCGGTTCATTCATTAAGTAATTTGTCTAATTGTAATTATTAGTAGTAGTTGTAGTAGTATTGTCATTATTATTATTATTACTATTATTATTATTATTATTTATATTCGTGTAGTGCAGTGCAGTGCACTGTTGTGTAGTGGAGGGAAAGAAATGCATAACAGTTAAGTGTTGTGAAGTACAGTGCAATGCAGTGAAGCGAAGTGGAGTAAAATGATTTGGAGTAAGATTTACGCTGTAAAATTATGTACTATTATTCTTAATTATTTTTTTTCTAAATTAACTACTCTCTTGTAATTTAAATATTATGCCACCAAGTAATGATACTTAATTGCAGAATTAATAATAAATCTAATCTAATCATTAGAAGGTGGGCGGGGCTCGGCGCTGCCCACGAATTCGCACCCTGGAGGGTTCACGTGATCAGGCAATTCTCCCACGGCGCGGGGCCCGGCGGTGCGGACCATGTCGGCGGCAGGAGGACGGTGATGGGTAGAGGGAAGGGATGGAGGAGGATACAGGCTGGAGAACGGCGATAGGGTCAGCCGGCGAAGGAGTGATGGAAGAACGAAAAGGGACTTATGAAGATAGACGGTGGACAGGGAGCGGAAGAAGAGGGGGTAAAAGGAGTACAAGGAGGGGAAGATTTAGGGTGAAAATAGAAGAAGCTAGATGGTGGGTAGAGGACGTAGG
>JAHLJT010009419.1:22566170-22610565 GCA_031308135.1 Acheta domesticus | reverse complement strand
AAAGAATAATGTTTCTTGGCTATGATTAGAAATTAATAACATTACCTCTATGCCAATCCCAGTTCAATAAAAAAGAAACACACGACAGCGGTCTGTGAGACCGCGCCATGTTAGTTACGTTACAGAAACCGACCGTGTTAGTTAAGGGTTAATGAGACTTGAGAAATATGACTAAGCTTTAATTAATACACGAGGACAAACCGAAGGAAAAGTAAAGAGAAGAATACTATTGTTTATATGCAATCGAACTGTCTCCACTTCGGGACTACATTAAAAAGAAGAAGTACAACTAGAAGTGGAAGAAGAAAATGCAGATATATAAGAAGTAGAATATGTAAAATAATTAATATGAGAAGAAAGAAAGAAAGAAGAAGTATAATAAGAAGAAGGGAAGAAGAAAGAAAGAAATGTATTTATTTCTATCCATAAAAGTACATAAATAATGTCACATTCATAAACTTTGAAATTAACTGACTAGTATCCAGTTGGTGGTCGGCATTATCATATAAAGAAAATCAAATATATGTAAGTATAAGTTCAGTCCTTCAATAGTTTGATATATGTCAACAATTATTTTTTTCCGTGTCGACTACACATTTGTTTACAAACATTGGTATTATCTATATAAAAACATACATGCACGTATGAATAGTTTCAACCCAAAATAAAATGATTACAAAACAGGAACACGAGTACCTGACTAAGGTCTGAGAATCTTTAATATCACCAAATATATAACTGGTAATTTCGGTTATTAACATTATCAAATTAACATAAGTTTTTCTATATAACCAATATTTTAATTTGGAGAGAAAAAGTAGAGAAAAACGAAGATGTGGTGGTAATAGTAGAAATAGAAGAAATAGAAATATAAGTAAAATAAAGAGAAATAAAATGAATTATAATGACCTTATAATGCCTTGCCAATTTCGATCAGATTATTGCCAACACTTCATAGCGTTAGGAGAAAATCAATGTAATTAGAACTTACGAAGTAACAAAGATGAGCAACCGGCAGCAAACAATTCGCGAGTTTTCAACACCAACCCATTTACTTGCAAATTCAATATCTACACGGACGAGCACGTCCAACAAAATTATAATAAAACATTTCACGTGAGGTGTGAACAAGCAGCCTGCTCAAATGCGATTATTACCGGGCCACACCGTTCGCCTTACACTGCACCGCAGATTACACACGGAGCCTTCGGGGCGTTTTCACGACTTGGGGCGCCGCTCGCGATGTCGTCCCAGGATTATGTGTTATTGCGGTGCGTGGCGCGGGTTCGGTGAGCCAACTCCTGTGGTGAGCAAATACTTGGAGATACAAGACGACGACCGCGGGAAAGTCGACTCCGGCTGCGACGTTTACATCTACAACTTGGAGACAAATATAAGTAGCTAATTAATAGTACTACTTATTCGGTAAGGAGGTAGGACCTATAATGCGTGCCAATTACGAAACCGTTTATTATGCAAAAATCCACATGAAATCGTCGAATAAATAACTAAACAAATCATTGTTTTTCCTGCAAAACTTCGTTTGCACTCCACACTTTCCATATGTCAAGGGCTTGCCAGCAAATTCAAGCTGTACTACTATTAATTATATTTCATTATTAATACTATTCTTCTTCTTTCGTTTGGGTAATCTAGGACCCTCCTATCAATTTCAAGTGCTTCTTTCTTCTTCCTCCAGTACTCTTTCATCTTCTCACTGTGTACCCTTTTTCGTCTTTCGGACCAATTTATCCTGTCTTCTTTTCCTTCGTGTCCTGGAATCCTTCCATTTCTAACGCACTTTCTTCTTAAACATCCCTCTTTTTCTGCTGCTTCTCTTTCACTTACTATTGTTTCTTTCCAAATCTTTCCTAACTTCTTGAATCCAGGTATTGTCGACTTCTTGTTCCAAAGGTATTTAAAAATCTGCTTGGTTAATCTGTGGTCGTCCATTCTATATAAATCTCAAAGAAAATAGCAATCTCCTCTTCTGTAATGTTTCAGTTATGTTTTCTATATTACGATAAACTTCTCATTACTTCTTAATTTCCATCCTTCTGTGTATGGAAATAATAATTATATTATCTATATATTATTATTATTATTATTATTATTTTCATTCACGACTAAATATGTTATGAGTCGATTGAATATAAAATCTATTCCAGGTTGCAACCAGGCAATAAGGTGCAGATTTAAGGACGTGTCGGTGCCTTACAATACTTTGCGCAATATGTGGGTTGTTCCAAATAAAACAATTCTTGCACTTCTCAGTCTTTTGAATACATGTAATACGGTACTATATGTACCACATTCGTTACATGAATGCTGAATCTATTAATATGTATGTATAATGCCGAAAACCTTGAACGTGACAAAATCAAGTTGCCAGCCCGGTGTCTGACATCGCTAAGGCAGTAGTGTCGTAGTGATCTCCGACCGAAGGGTCGCAGGTTCGAGTCCCACCTCGGGCATGGATACCATAACGTTAAAGTCCAATAGTGGTCGCTAATGACCTACAAGTAGAAGATGATTGCACCTTAAGTAACAAAAAAATCAAGTGATTGAGGATGGCGTAGTCACGTATAAAAGGACTTTCTGCAATACACACTATTTTAACTATTAATATGACACTGAAAGACAAACATTCACATACTTTTTAAACATGTAATTTTACATGTCTCTACCATTATAATTGCGTTTTTCCGAAAACTAACAAAACGCACATTCATGGTTTTGGCATTAGGAGGACGAATTAACATATATCCACATATTCCCTCTTTCCTTAACGTCTACATTTTTCTTCTACTCTCACCTGGGCCTCCACCACCAGTCACACACATTTACATACAACATGAAATTTTACATGAGCTTTACTATTTCAATTTTCTTTTTCATAAAACTAACAAAATGTACATTTGTTGTTTTGGCGTAAAGATAACGAATTAGTATTAACCCACATCTTTCTCTTTCCTCAACGCCTACATTCCTCTTCTTCTTTCACCTCGACCTCCACCAGCGATACGTCAATCGTATCCACGCGTGCCCAGCGCCTCTTCTCCTCCACACCCTCGGCCATCCGCGACCGCTTCCTTCCCGTCGACCGCACCATCGCCTCAGTCCCGGGACGGCGCGCCGTCCCCTCTCCTCGGAGCGAACGGCGCCGTTTCTTGAGATGGCGTCGGCGACGCCAACGGCGACGGTCGCGTCGCCGGACGGCCGGAGGCTAACGGTATTATTATTCATCGGCGGAGGCGGTTCCGCACCTCCTCGTCGCCTCCCGGGAGACTTGGCCCGGCGGACGCTCGGGCTTATGCGGAGCCCCAGAGCGCACACTGCGCCCAATCGGCTGGAAGGCGCGAAACGAAAGCAACGGGGTAGGTCCCGCCACAGAAGCCTTGCTCTAGGAAGCAGTGGCGGATTCAGGGGGGCGATTCCCCCAGCAAAAGCTTTAGAGTTTTCGTTTGCTACCGTATTTTATTTGACAAAATTCATTTAAAAATTTATATGTTACAAATATGCTATTAGTTTAATAATACTATTGTATAATATGATATGTGCACTACAAAAATATTATACAATACAATAAAAATGTTTATTAACAAAAATATATGATGGCCTCCCTCCAAATGGTCTGAATTCGCCCCTGCTAGGAAGTCATATTTTGAAACTAGGACACGGCGCTAGAGATTGACGTAGTCGGCGTTTTAGTCTCAGAATAAACGTGTAACCATGCAGGGAGCGTCGTAAACTATCATTTTTTGCCATGTAAATTGGAAATCTCGTAACAAAATTACACCCCTGGAATTCATTTCTGTTTGATAGGCAACTCATCGTGCACTGTTACATGTCCTGAGGCAAAGATATATCGTATGCCTTCCACTCCTCCCGTAAATGCAATGCACGTTATATTTCATGAGGTGATGTTTTTCCCCTTCTAGCAGGGGCACCACCTGGGACAAATTCTAAGGTGGTCACTCAACATGTATGGAATTATAGTACATGCAAGTGTATGAGTGCAAGTGTAAGAGAGAGGCAAAGACTAAATATAATAAAGGAACAACACAGTTAACGTACTACTCCGGCATTCGTCTAGTATTGATCGTAGAAACCTCGAAAATCTACCGATAGACACAGACAGCTACAGAATTCTGCCTCCGCAAAGCGGCTGCCTAACTACGAAGACTGTTCGAAACCCACCACCACTGGACATCCTATGAACCTCCTGGTCAAACAAGCTGCAATTACAACAGTGTTGACTGAGACATTTCAATCGGTTTGTTGAAATACAGCTTTTGATATGCGAAGATATACAGCAAACCCTCGATAACACGAAATTCCTAGGGAATGAAATAATCTGTGTTCGTGTTATAGAAATTCGTGTTATCCGATTTTTATATATACTTGTATTTCGTTACTACGTTTCTTTGGATGTATCAAAATTTTGTTCGTCTTACGACGAATTTCGTGATAAGCGAGTTCATACTAACAAGGTTTTACTGTAGACTAGGCAGATGTTGTTGGCCCTTCATCTCCCTCTTTCCCCTCCCATCTCCGTTTCTCACAGTCCACCCCTTCCTCATCCACACCCCGTTCCTGTCTGTCTGTTTCTGTATGTCTCTGTCTCTGCCGCTCTTTGTCCCTCTCATTCACATTTACTTGCAGATTCTGCACGTCTCTGAACAGGTGAGGTAATATCGGGAAGCGCCATACCAGCAAAAAATGTAATAGAATGTTCAGGAAGAGTTCATTCTGTAGATAACGGTGTGAGAAACATTTCTTTTAGTTTAAATTTTAGTTTTTAAGGTCCTAGAACGATTTCGATTCAAAATGCTGCCGAGTGTGTTTGCAGGTTGCATTTGACGTGAATATGTAGTGGATATGTAGTGAATATGTAGCTCCATGTAGTGAAGTTACAACAGAATTAACAACACTTAAACCTTCTGAGTGAAAAAACACGCTGAAGTGCCAACTTTCATGGAGAGCGGTTCAACGGTGTAGGAGTTTTTGCTCTTATATACATACCAACATCCTGTTTTGTATGTATAGATAAATTAGAAAAGACTTCTTTTTTTTGTTTCATACTGAATTTCTATGAAAAGCGCAAGTGTCCATTGCTGCGCCCACGCGTCGTCGCCGCCCCTGGCTGTTGGCCCCACTGCGCTCCGCGAGCGGAATGCGCTCGCCCCCCCCCCCCCCGAGGCCGCCGCGAGCGCACCGCGTGATGAGGCCCTTCCCCGGCGCATTTGGACGAGGTGCCGAAATCGAGATTCGCCCGGCCCGGCGCCCCGCCTGCGAGGGGGCTAATACGCTGGCCTTATCAGCTCAGGGGCCAAGGGCGCAGCGAGAGGCAGAGGGATACAGTACAGAGGGGCTGCGAGAGGGGCTGCCCCACGACTGATTGGATGCTACGTAGTGGCACGAGTTTATAACTTTATTTTATTCGCAAGATTAAAGCTTTATAATTGTTCAATAAAAGTGCCTCTTTATTAGCAGCGAGTGATAATTTTTAACTTCTCTTGCGGGCGCTTTTTGCGGTGGTATTGAGAACTTTAAAACTTGACGTATCCTAATGCGTCAACTTTTATTTACTTTTATGTGATATTTTCTTAAAACAAATAGGTAAAATGTGATTAAATATAACCAGAGACGGACCCAAAAGTTTTCTCAGCAAGGGGTACAAGTAAAATGTACAGCCAATCTGACGTTTTGTCATAAATAATTTTTCATTTATGCTAAATATGAAATATATATTTTATGTGTCAACTTATGATTACTATTTACAGCGATAATAATTGTTTATTGAATGATTTTAGTTATAAAAAATAGTAAAAGCTATATTTTTGAATACGAACTATTGACAACAAGGGTAAGCTGAAGCCGCCGTATTATTCCTCTTCCCCCCCCCCTTGTGAGCGTCATTAAGTAAAACGCGACGATCAAGGTTCATTGTCTCCTTTAGAAAGGAATAATACCTTACTCTTGAATATGAAGTTTCCATTTTTACTTTCCAGTATACGTACGTATATACGGAGTAATATATGTAGTATAAGGAAAGTTATGTAATGCTGCGCGAAAAAACGGCGAATTTGGGATAGAAAAAATTCATTACTGGGCCCTGATCACGAAAAAGTGGATAAAAGCAGCTTGTGCAATTTAAAAAAAAACAAGATTTTCTCAAAAACAACCCTAAATTTTATTCTTTAAATTTTTGGTGAGGAAAGTATTTAATACACTCTAAGAGATTCACTCTAACATTAACACTATATTGCTCTATACTTTTGTTTTTTTCAAAAATTACAAAAATGTAATTTGTTTGACTTGTCTCTCACGTCCTTAATGTTTACATTAGCAGCGATTTGTTCACATTATTACATTTATGAGTACATGCATTTTAAATAATGTCAAGTAAAGTTTCTCGAGAACTCGACCGTTTTCTGTGAAAACTAGCTCAAAATTCCACCATTTTCAGAAACACTCAAACGCCATGGCTCCAATTTTTTTTTTCAAACTTTCCAAACGGATAGTATACATATGTCGTAAAGTTCATTTTGAGTTGTTTTTTTTTGATTTTTCAAAAATTACACAAATGTATTTTTTTAAAGAACTCTCACGCCGTTAAAATGCACATTTCCAGCAATTTGTAAACATTATTGTATTTGTGAGTGTATGTGCTTAAAATATCTTTAAATGAAGCTTTCGAAAACTCAAAACGTTTCTGTGAAAAAGAGCTTCAATTTGCGCATTTTTAGTAGCGTTTAATTGCCATTTTCTTAAAAACCGCTCCAAATTTTTCAATAAAAATAGCCATTTAGGACGAAGTTTTACTGTTCTTGAAATTCTAAAATTAAAATTTCCGTTCTATGATTAGGAAACCAAAAAATTAAGACAATGTCAAAAATATGTACTTTGAGCGGAGATAGATACCAGCTGGCAAGAGTATGTGTCAAGACCGAATAGCTAGCCGAGACCAAAGGAAATAGAAAGCTAATATGGTGCCATTCTGTAGCACCACTAGGTGTTTAATAAATTACTAATTACGCCGTGGTTTTGCTCTGGAAGGCATTTGCTGGTGGAAATATCTAGCTCTAATTTCAGCAATGGATTTCTTCATGAATCTTTCTCATAACTTGTGACTGGTAGGGGAAGATATATTAGCACAATCGTAAATGTAGGTCAACATCATCGAAAAAGTAGCTAGAGTGGTGCTTATCTCCGCGGAGTTTGCGAACCTGCCCCAACTGTTGCTCGAGCGGAGCTGTTGTTTCCTTCAAGGAACGGAACTGTCACATCTATCTTCCACATTATCATGAGAATGTTTGATGGCAGCGTGAAGTGATGCGTCTGTGACATTGACCTCGCTTTTTTGTAACCTTCAATACGCCGAAATGCAGAGTTGAGATTCCAGAGTCAGGTCAGACCAGACCGACAAACATGAACATTTCCTGTCTGTAGTTGCTGTGGAAGCATATCTTCTCAAACGCTAAAACTGAACCATATGGTGGGGACCTTTTTCCTGTCCATTTCTCGCAAACGTAACAAACCGTATTCATCAAAATTGTTGGGCTATAGTAGCAAAACGATGTATCACTACGGCAATGTATATGCCTATTTGATATTTTCTCAAGAATGGACATATAAGTTAGACATTCTTACTCATTTTGCAACCCTGCCACTTAGGGCAATCAGGTTTACATTCTTCCAAAGGAAGACAAACACATATATTTGGTCCTTTATATCGTAGGAATGTCAGGTTTCAATTTAATATTTTTTGAAATCTTGTTTTTTCGATAGATATATTTCAGAAATATCTATCAAAAATTATTTTCATGTTTGGGCCCTTCTATTACATATTTCGCCGTAGGACTTTTATACACACCCACTCCTCTCCGTCATGAGAATGGGGCGTGCAGTATATCAAATTTCATTAAAGCACGCTTCTCTGACATATTACTCTTTTCTAACGATCGTAAAAAAACGGGGGAGGTCTGGTTCCCCTTGACAAAGTAATAACCCGTGTACGCTAGTCATTATTATTTCCCACAATGCACAGTACTAGGAGATGCTATTCAGCTCATGAAGCTGAAAGCCGAGTAACAAGAGAAGGAAAGGAAAGCCAAAGGGTCTAATAGTATGCGTTACGTATTACTTCAGTACGGCAGCGGCCACATGAAAATGCAACTTAATTCCCGTATCGGTCGCGTGGGGCGCCGGCGCGGCGGGCCCGCCCATCGCCTTCTTCGCCGGGGCAGCATTCCCCGGCGCTCACCCCGTAATTAATTGGCCGCGCCGCCGAACGAGCGCTGTCAGCGGCGCCACGTCACGCCGCTCCGCGCCCCGTCGGCCGGACGCGCCACGCCGTGATGGACGGCGCGGTATTGAGACGTCTTTTGTTCTTCCGCTCGCGGATCGGTGGCCGGCGGGGCCGGGGTGCCCCGGGGTGGGCATGGAGGCGGGGTCAACGGCGGTGGAAGCAGTGGCTGCAGGGGTGGAGGCGGAGGAGTAGCAGGGGAGTTGGGTATCGCTGCGGGGTGGTGGGGACGGTCGAGGTTTTGGAGGAGGTTGATGTGGAGGAGGTTGATGTGGATGTAGTTCAGTTATGATCGAAGAAGACGGGGGCGAGTGAATTTGTGGTGGTTGAGATTGGGATGGTTAATAAAGGGGTGATTGAGATATGAGCGGTTGAGGAATATTATGGTGGCGGGCTTTGACTTGCGAGCAGTAGATGTGCGTGCGGTAGACATGCGAACGGTGTATGTGCGAATGGTAGACGTGCGAGCAGTAGACGTGCCAGCGGTAGATGTGCGTGCGGTAGACGTGCGAGCAGTAATGTGCGAGAGGTAGATGTGCGAACGGTAGATGTGCGAACGGTAGACGTGAAAGCGGTAGACGCGCGAGCGATAGACGTGCAAATGGTAGACGTGTGAGCAAAAGACACATGGGCTGTAGATTTATGGCTGGTAGACGTGTGAGTAGTTGGCGTAACGGGAGGTTAAGGAAGATGCGGTTTAGTTGTTTTGGGCGAGAAGAAGAGTGACAGGGGCAACGGGGACGGTGATGGTGACGTCTGGCGTAGTGTTTTCAGGGTGGTGGAAGCGGAGGTATTGGAAGCGGAGGCGTTCGAAGCGCGGGCGATAGAAGAGAGGGGGAAGAAATGGATGATAAAGGCGGGGTAAGGGTCAGTGAAGGCTGGCCGGTGCAGAGCGGGAGGGGTGTCGAGAGCAGAACGGAGAGGGGGCGTGGGGGTGATCGCGTGACTGGTGATGGGCGGGTGGCATTTTGCATTAGAGGCAGCGCCAACGGCCATCAGGCAATGGGCGGCTGAAAACGAGCGCGGCCGTCGCGACGGACGGACAGGCGCTGCCGACGACGCGACGCGACGGCCTGATGCGGCTAGACGGACACTGGAGGCGGACGCGGCCCTCGCTCTGCATAAAGGGAAGAGAAGAGGCAATGCCGTAACGCGGATCTCCGGGAAGTACATTACGTTTGCTATTCCAATCGCTACTGGAGTAAGCTATCGGGTAAGGTGACTTAGAGCGTCAATTGATGACAATGCATGGTAGCAGGATGTTCGCCGGTAGATACGGAGCTGGGTCGAATTCACCTGGTGTCTGAAATAGAATTCCAGCGGCCGGTTGCTCGATTCGTTTTTTTTCTGTGGTTTCTCCAATCAACACCAGGCAAATGCCGAAGCAATACACTGACAAACAGGCCACGGACCGCGCGTGATCATTCCGTTCTCTTCCTTGTCTTATGCTCACTCCTTAGATACACACACACACTTACATGTAGGTTTTATTTTAATAGTAGTACAACTTTATTGACTAATTAACTAATTTCGAGACATTGCGCTCTAAAGTTAAATAGTTATAAAAAATCGGGGATGCAGTTAGGCTAAAATTTTGCTTTCCTCTTATAAGATATTTACTTGTTCGTCTGAAGATGATATGAATAAGCTTACTTATGAATATGCTTCGCGGAATGTTGGAGGTGTAAAGCAGTTATACAACCATAAAAATGAGGTTGGTGGGACAAATCGGTAGATGTCATTCTAAGAAATGTTGGAAATGAAGGCAATATCGTTTTATTAAAACAGATTAAATATTAATTTAATGTTACTTTTCAAGCGTTCAGTTTTCTTCATCAATCGTCCAGTCCCTACTTGCAGATCAGAGAAATAAGCGTGATTAACGCTTGAAATGAATGGAAACAAATCAGGCATATCCTGTTTCTTCTCATTAACCTTCCATTGCTGTGATTAAGCAGGATATTTAAGATCTTTAAAACCTTAGTTCTTCCTCATCCACTGGTGGTTTGTATGCAGTGAAGTTAACTGTATGGAAATCATTGTCTCAATTTAAAGTTTACTTGTACTAGAATAAGAGACTTATTCGACAAATCTAACCTATCTAATTTTTAGCTAGTTACAGACACCATTTTGTTCATTTTTCTTCCATCTTGTTTCAGACGTTTGCAGGTCTTTTAACACACAGACCATTAAGTTTAATTTCTGTGTTAAATAAAAAACGTTCCTAATACCAAATCTTGTAGATCTTAAGTCACCTTGCAACATTAATGATAGAAAATTAAATATGTAAAACTACTGCATAAATTTAATGAAAAAATGTAAACGTCATATATAAATATATATATTATACCACTTTTGGGCTTCAAAGTGCAAGTGGTGTAAGATTGTTCTTCTACAACGGTGGATGTTTTCGTAATTCAGTGGCTGGGTCATTTTACCTCTCATATCAATAAAATTTAATACACTTTATTAAATGTTATTAATATATATTTCAACACACTTGTGTTGAACATTTCTCCTGAGTGTTTTTCTCTCTCCAGACATCATTATAATCAATAATATACTTGCATCTTACCACATTCTAGTATAAATCTACTCTCTACATGGATTTTTTTATTGGGCGAAATATCCGGAAAGCAAGTGGAAATTGTGCGATCTCGCCAACAAGATATGCACTTTATATCTTCATTATCATGTTACCTGCTCACACATCTCATAACCTTATCAATATAAGCCATACCAATATAATGATTTTGACGGGTTGGTGATTATCATGTTATGGTATGATTGATGATTGCGCAATGGTGGACGGGAAGCTGGAAAATCGGACGAATCCCTAGATCATCTACCATGGAGCCACTTCGTCCAACGATTTCTCATGGAACGAAGACTTAAAACCAGTACCCATAAGAACAAGATGAAGTGTAAGGCCACAACAACCATGGTCCGCGTAAATATTTAATAATCCAATACGAGCGAAAAACGAGTAACGGCAGATGGTCAAAAAATTAGAATGATGAGAGAACAATGGAGCGAAACGCAGGAGAAACCGAAGAAATCTAAGAAAACATGCCGCCAAACCAATTTTTGACCACACTCTACAATGCTCCAGTGAGATTTGAACCGCGGCAGGGGGAAGTAAAAGAGGCGAGCTGTCCGTCCGTTACACCTCATGTTGCGTCTTCCAGCAAAGTGGCGCGGCTGCTCCCTTGTCCCTTCGCGGGCCTTCGGCGCCGCAACGGCCGCCGCAATGGCGAGCGAGTCCACGCCACGCCACCCGGCGAGGAAAGAAATCAGAAGTTTATCGGCGAAATATCGAGATATTAACTTGGCGGCAGCTTGTTACCGCGAAAGTTGCTCCGCGCGCGCGCAAAGGGTCCGCGCGCCGGCCCAAAAACGCCAACGCGCAGATGTGGTCGCCGACGCAGTAATTGGCGCTTCGCCGCGCCACGACCCTCCGCGTCCCGCTGCGCCACCCCACCCCTGCTCCGAGGCTTCGACGCGCCAGCCGCGCTCCCTGGCCTCGCCCCCTGTCCCGGCCCACACGTCCTGTTCTTCAAGGCTGCCCCCCCCCATTTCTACTCCGTTTCGACGCTGCTTGTCCTGGCCTTATTCCTACCCATTCCCTATTCCTTCCACCCGCCCCCCGTCGAGCATGCCATCCTTCCCGCCTCCTTTCCAGCCACCCGTCTCGGCTCCGTCTCGGCTCCGTCTCGGCTCCGTCTCGGCTCCGTCTCGGCTCCGTCTCGGCTCCGTCTCGGCTCCGTCTCGGCTCCGTCTCGGCTCCGTCTCGGCTCCGTCTCGGCTCCGTCTCGGCTCCGTCTCGGCTCCGTCTCGGCTCCGTCTCGGCTCCGTCTCGGCTCCGTCTCGGCTCCGTCTCGGCTCCGTCTCGGCTCCGTCTCGGCTCCGTCTCGGCTCCGTCTCGGCTCCGTCTCGGCTCCGTCTCGGCTCCGTCTCGGCTCCGTCTCGGCTCCGTCTCGGCTCCGTCTCGGCTCCGTCTCGGCTCCGTCTCGGCTCCGTCTCGGCTCCGTCTCGGCTCCGTCTCGGCTCCGTCTCGGCTCCGTCTCGGCTCCGTCTCGGCTCCGTCTCGGCTCCGTCTCGGCTCCGTCTCGGCTCCGTCTCGGCTCCGTCTCGGCTCCGTCTCGGCTCCGTCTCGGCTCCGTCTCGGCTCCGTCTCGGCTCCGTCTCGGCTCCGTCTCGGCTCCGTCTCGGCTCCGTCTCGGCTCCGTCTCGGCTCCGTCTCGGCTCCGTCTCGGCTCCGTCTCGGCTCCGTCTCGGCTCCGTCTCGGCTCCGTCTCGGCTCCGTCTCGGCTCCGTCTCGGCTCCGTCTCGGCTCCGTCTCGGCTCCGTCTCGGCTCCGTCTCGGCTCCGTCTCGGCTCCGTCTCGGCTCCGTCTCGGCTCCGTCTCGGCTCCGTCTCGGCTCCGTCTCGGCTCCGTCTCGGCTCCGTCTCGGCTCCGTCTCGGCTCCGTCTCGGCTCCGTCTCGGCTCCGTCTCGGCTCCGTCTCGCTTCGCCAGATTACAATACCGTTCCATATCCCCTGCGACACACCGCTCTCATAAACATCCCTATCGGCGCCAAATACAGCCATCACGAATGTAAGCGTCGTCGACCCTTAGTAGTTTGTTGGGGCCAACAATTTACTACTGGTCCATTCCTTGTCTTCTGCTCTAATTTTTGAAAATCTACCGTACTACCATCTTTTTAATGCCATTGTTTGTCAAGTTCTAATGTAAAAAAATCATCAAATGCTAGAATGAGGTGTGTTATAACTTATTTTACAGAAAAGTCTCGTAGAAATTGGTGGTACATTTTATCTCACTAGAAAGTACAAGTGTTAAAAGAACTTAGTAAGTAATTTTTTGCCAGTGCATGTATATTCGTAAAATGCTTAGCATTTGAAGACAAATGTGGAAGTCATTGCTAAAGAAGATAATTGTTTAACGTGCAACACTAAGACACTACCTTATTTATTGCGATGGGTGAAGCTCACATTGCTACTACAAGTTCAAAACTGAAACTAACATCCCTAATGTTTCTGCGTCACGATCGATAGCTGTGCAACAATACGCTCCGGTCAGGTTCCTTCATGCTGGATTCCAAGCCTCTTATATTTTTTTCGGATTTTGAACAGCACAGTGCCAACTCCACGGCCAACTCCACGGCCAACTCCACGGCCAACTCCACGGCCAACTCCACGGCCAACTCCACGGCCAACTCCACGGCCAACTCCACGGCCAACTCCACGGCCAACTCCACGGCCAACTCCACGGCCAACTCCACGGCCAACTCCACGGCCAACACCTCTCCAATGCCTCCCAATTGCTTCGTCTCGACGCCTTCATGGCGCCTTGCCTGTCCTCGCTTCGCCACACCGCGCAGTGCCCTACTTAGTGCGAACCCCGGCGCTAGGGCCACCGCCCCCTCGGGGCCAGTGTTTACAGGGGCGGCGGGAAGGGTAATTGCGGAGACACGTGTGACCGCCATCGTCAACACACGTGCGACGCCACCGCGGCGGGGAGAGGCGACGCTAAGGAGCAGCACGGCCAGCGCAGTTACCGCTGCGGAATGCTTGCATCAGGGTCTATGCTGGGGTAGTAAGGGGCCGTTATGGTCCGCTTAAAGCTTTTTCGAGATCCCTCAGGAAACATGTAAATAAAAAAAATAGGAGATGGACGTTTCGAAGCATTGAAACATTATTGAATCGTATGTCTGTCTGTGCTAGCACCACAGCTTCTGACAGGGACAAGGCCTACCAGCAACGTCCCGGCCTTCTGGTCATGGGTTAAGGGATACATGTGATTAGCACACATACATGCTTACATTTCAACCTAAAAAGTACGCTTTATCATCGTCACACAGCAACAGATACTGGGACATTACAAGGAAAGCGCTCACTATAATATGCTCCGCTCGGGAATCGAATCATTGATCCGTTTACCGACCATTTATTTTACTACTTGGACCCGTGTACTTAGTCCGCACTTTTTTAAATCATTTTTTAACCTTTCGTAGTATTCTCCTTCTTCACTATCAGGGATTAGGCTGATAGCCTGTTCCGTCTTCACTACAACCATCTCCGCCCAGGACGTCCTATTTCTCGTCTTCATACAGGTTTATAAGATAATATTGAATTTGTTATTCTTGTGTTATCCATCCTATTTATACGTTGTATCCAGCGTTGTTTATTTTGTTTAATAAGGCCATTCATGAAATATATATTTAAATTATCTCTAATCTCCTCATTGCTTATTTTATATAATTTCGAGCAACCGTTCACTCTTTCTAGACATTTCATCTCTGCTATTCTTTGTATTCGTTGTTGCTCTTTTTCTGTAAGATTACATGATTCGTTTCCGTACGTTAATACAGGTGCTGTCATTATAAAATTTCATTCTAGTTTCTTTCATTGTTTTCCTTCATGAGTCTCAGGGGTAATATTTTTCCACCATTTAATTCGGTGGTGTTTCAAAGATTTTATATTTCTGCACATGTCACCTCATTAGTTTCTGCGTGCTCGCATGAGATGGAGCATAAATTCTCTTATTTAGCGCCAGGCAAAACTTCAAAGAATTAAGTCGCTGAAAGTGGGAAATATTCTTCCCATTGGTTCCTCGCGAACTGAGCTTGCATCAGGTTGTATTTGTGCGAAGGCTATTTTTTTCTGTAGTTTATTTTTCTGTGAGAAATTGACAAGTTCAACCTGTCATTATGTATTAGTATCTAGTCTGTTGGTAGTAAAAATACCCTCATACTGGAAACATTTTTACGCCAAAGTTTTGTAAATGGAAAACCGTCTTATCTACCGCGTTATTACAAATTAACCTATTGATTTTTTCAACCCTGAAATAAATGAGAAAAACCTAATTCTTCTTAGTAGTATATTTTTACAGCATATGCGGTCTATCGAAATTAGCACCGTCTTCCGTTTTTGTTGATTGGGAAATTTGTTACGATTATATAAACTTACAATATCTTCTATATTTGGTGAATGAGTGAGGGCAGACATTTTTAAATATTTTATTTCTCTTAGTAGTCGGTAAAGGTTTATTCTAACAACGTCATTAATTTTCGACATCACACATTCTCTCCTTTTGAGGTGAGCGACCACGCATTCAACTCTGAAATTATTGGCGCCAACTTAAAATAACTTCGTATTTGATACTAAATTCGCGCGTTTTTGACATGTGACTCGCCAAATATGAAATAGAATGTCCTCGGAAGTATAATTTCGTGGACAAAAGCAAGTTTTCTTGTACCTTACGGGACATGAAAAATCTGGATTCAAGGCCCTACCATGCGTCGCCTTGGAGGAACACAATGTGTGCAGTGTGTGGAGCAGCGCAACATGTGTAGTGGGTTGCATGTGCGCCTACGGTTGCCCTTCTATTATAAGATGCGGATTTATATTCTCCTCGTCTCAAATTGGTTTGATGCAGGACTGGGGGTAATTCCCAGTCTAATCTACCAGGAGTACACTTACGTGACTTTATGTCGACCGTTTCTTATAAACGGTAATAAAAAACTTCTTTTCTTATCGTATTACATGTAGAGAGGATATAGCGACCATTTTGTACTTTTTTCTCCCATAAACAATGTTTGTATAGTGAATAGAGTATAAGCATATAAAAAAGAGCGTACCTTGGACTACTCTTGATAATTGTTGCACACGTAATTACAAAATAACAATGTTTTGTTAATTTATTTTTTATTGTTTTATTTTTTTATTGTTTTAAAAATGTGCTATCAAAATAACGGGTGTGCTGCATTGATACTAAAGTAGTACGAGCACAGTCTACAACAGTTAAATTACAAAGGGCAAAAAATAAAATCTCTACTTGTCATTCAAAGTAATTATTCCATCTATAAGTATTATTAGATAAAATTACAAATTTTCTTCACGGCCAAAAACATACGGCCAATTTCATTTTGTATGCGTTTAAAATTTATAATTCTCCTTAATCGCATCAAAATTCGAATTTCACATTCTCTAAATTTTAAATATATGCTTGTGTTCATGTTACGCAGGAGAGAACATTTTTTTAAAAAATCTGTTTCTCTCTAAACAATGCCCCAAGACTTCATTGGGCATAAACTTGGAGTAATTCTCCATAAAAGTAGTCATAAGTTATTAAACATCAAGTAATTCTCCTTGAACGTGGTCGTTTGTCCCAATGTGGTTGCCCTTTATCTCTATCGGCCAGGTGTTCTTGAAACTGAAACTCAGATACCTTCCAGCCCAGAGCGTGTAAGAGAGTAAAACTGCGACACATGTTGTTGATGAATAATTCACCGAAGTTTACAGTACAGCCATCAAGATGCCTAAAGAACAGACATGTGACTTGCTTCCGTGAGTGAGGAGGTTTAAGTAGAATCGTCTCATGCATCCAAGTTGGCCGTAGCGACATAATTTTGTTAAGAACCAGTAAATGTTGCGTAACAAATATTTTGGACGTGTAGAAACTACTGCACATCTATCCATCACCCGAAATATGGTAGTGTAGAGTTATTGAAAATATATCATTGTATTGGTTCATGCTAAACAATATTGCTTTAACGTTTGTGGTGTTCAAACTGATTGACTAAATAAACAAACAACGAATTAGAGAAGTAAAATGTGTTCATTGACATCTCATACATTTCAAACATTTGATAATTCAAACGGGAGGATTTTTGATACCTTTTGATCATATACATATAAGAAGAGAAGAATTTATATAAGAAAGAGAGTGGAATTTCAGAGAAATAAATCGCAATTTGGAGAGGATATCTGTATAAGAATAATGACTGCAATAAGTGTTTTTGCGAATGAATATAGAAATATTTATTTAATGTCGCATTTGAATGTAGTGTGCGCAAAATATTTTAACATATTAAGGTTTTATTAACAAACGTAACTTCAGGGAGTTGTTTTATATTAGTACTGGGTCCATACATTCCTTGGAAACTATTTTATGTTTTATTATGAAGACATAATTACGAAGACTTTTTTATGAAAAAAGATAAAGTTGAACATTTATTACCATTAGCAAAATAAATGCGCTCATTCTTCATTATTTTCAAAGCATCATTATCTAACATTATGAAAAAGGAATCCCATATGCGTTTCATTAACTGCTGACATTATCGCACAAAGACTAATGATGTCTGTTAAAAAGTAAGCAGTCTGCAGTCTACATGAACAAATCATAAAAACAATGAAACAAAACTGTTCTCATTAGCTTCCACTGAAATGTAAATCCTGCAAAAATATATTTTTCCTGCAGAATGTGCAAATGAAGATTCAATAGAAGGTTTTTATTTATTGTATAGCTTGACATATTTAATGTGGGGTATAGGGTACGAATTTTAGTATATTTTCTTCAACGTTCTTTTTAAATTAAGTATTCTACATAGTCCTACATTATATTGGTTATGTATGTATGAGTGTGTATGAATGCATCTGCGTATGATTGGGCGTATGAACTTGTGCATGTGTGCTTAATGCATTTATGTATGCATGCAAACATGTATAGAATATGAATGGGTATTTTGAGTTTTTACTAGAGATATTTAATCATTGTTTTCAAACTCTTATTTGGAATTATTAAACGTTTACTATTTTTAAAAAGTAACACTGTTGCTCAGGTGGAGGAGAAGTAAGGATTTCTATTCCTGCTGCTGAATTCACTCGTATAATATAGTTCCCATGACTTGATGAAAAGGCTCTAGTATTGTGGCACAAATACTTAAATTGCCCAATATATTTTAGTTGAATTTAAATTATAAAACAATTTTAATTCATATTTTTAAAAGATTTTAACTATGAATAAATGATGTTTATAAAAATACAACCATATTTAAGTTTTTATAGTTACCCAAAACTGTCGGAATTCTAGTTAAAATTACTCAGTCAAATTTCTAAGAAATAAATAAGAAATAATATATCACACACAAAAAATTCTTAAACCAAACGCACTGCTGATGGCTCTCCCTATTACTCAACTCCTTACGTTTATAACAGACTATAGACCGCTCTGTGTGAAGACATTTTAAAATTCGCATAACTATTTTTTCACTCCTAACACTCCGCCTGGTTACCACTTCTTCCGGGAGGTCACTTGAGTGATGACCCGAACTCAGCTCGGTTGTCTCCGCTGACATAGTAATTGTAACCCGATCCCCACGCGACCCTGAGCGGCTTCCTGCGCATTCACAACAACAAGGCGCTTCTGAAAACAACCCCCGCGCAGCAATCACGCACCGGCGAACAGGCGCGGCGACGGGAAGGGCTTCCGCGGTCACGCGACTGCGGGCGGGGGGGGGGGAGTCCGCCGCCCTTGCTCCTCACGGACAGAGTTTAAGGTTTCATGGTTTTTCCAAAATAAACTACTGTTGTTCGTATACACCAGAGAGACGGATGGACGATTCGAAAAATACATAGTTTTTTTTCGGTAGCAGGAGACCGCGAAACGTGTATTACCGTTGAAATCTCGAAATCGATTTCCCGCAGCATTACATAACTTTCTTTACACTACGTATATTACTCTGTACATACATAAGTATTTGAGAAAGAAAAAAATCTAAATTTTCTGAAGAGAAATATAAAAATATTGCAACTAAAATTTAACGAACAGGGAACGAATATTTAAAAATAAAAAATCTTTTCACAAAAATAAAAATAAGATTTTGGTAATAGCAAATTTATTTTATTGATGAATTTTTGTAAAAAGCAATATTGTAGATGGGTCATTCATTAACACTGGTAGATCATACGGAGGTGTAAGTTGTCCCATTTACTGTTCCTTTTCGATATTCGTAATCAGCTCTCCAAATGTGACAGTCTTTACGAAAGAAGAGCAAGGTTTTCTTAATGAAGATATAGAGAATAATCAAAGCGAGAAAGTTAAATGAAGATCACGAAGTTTAAAAATCATGATTTCCTATATTTAATTGCATTTGAATAATTGATTTAAGCGGATCAACGATATATTAAATATTATTTTGAGATGTTCTTATTACAAATATACTAACAAGCAATACCAAAATATGTTTCAGTGATTTATATACGACCCACGAAAATATGATGGCCTTTTGATAAGATATTTAGATCTTTATGTTTTTTCAACAATTAGAAATAATTTTAAATAAAATTTTTCTTTAATTATATTGTCGAAAATAATTGCATTCATAATACCAAAGATAATGTAATAATACTTTCTATGAGCAAATATTTGAATATAACCAATAAGTACATTTTATTGAAGCAATCATTGCATTAAGAAAAGAAGATATACAGTACCTGCAATACAATCTATCGCACGTAATTATATTTGATGACAAAACCATCGAAGCAAACTTCACTACAAAAAAGTAATTAACCGTTTTGCGATTATAAAAGCAATTTATTATATCACTTACGTGTAATACTGCTACGCATTTAAAAATTCTATCACACAAATGCATTTTGTTACAATTCTATTATTCAGCCAATATTGTCCCTACTGGATTTAAAAAATGAGCATTTAACTCAAAAATTACCCTATAACTATATCGAAATTTTCCCTTCTCCCTGTACCATTTTTAACATTCATTCAATTTACCTCTTGATATTGTGTGTTGGCGCCTAGGGGTCATTTAGGCAGAACCGCGAATAGAAAACTTTCCACCAGACGAGCCGAGCATGAGTGACCCTCCAATGCATTTATTTGAAGTGGAGCGTAACGCGGATGTGTGTGTGTGTGTGTGTGTGTGTGTGTGTGTGAACGACGACGGAGTTACACTCCAAAGTTTTATTTAACCAGCTGCATCAATAGGAAACGAGAGTAGAGGGGGCCATGCTGACGCTCTAATGGGCCCTGCATTTAAAACATTGGAAGGGATGGCGGTGCTTTTTTGTTTTTTTCTAACTAGCCGGCAAGCGATACTCGTTTTACCAGTTGTGCCATGGATTCGCAACGCATCTCGTTTAAGCGATAGATTGAGTTTAATTTTCTTTTTATTATTATTTTCGTTTCCTACTGACTCTTTGCTGCTAGTTTAGACTCTAAGGGACGAAAGTCATTTACGCTACATTTTCATGAAGCTTGGTATCAAAGTACTTTGGACTATGTTTTAAAATACTCTGAAGCTTGTGAAGAATTTGAATGGACTCATCTTTTTAAATAAAAAATAAAGAATTTGTCTAAACGGATACGAAACGGATAATCTTAGCACAGAGGAGATGTATAAAAAAGATCACAAAAGTGTTGCGTATATTATGACGATGTACAAATCATTTAACTTATTGTTATAGGAAGGAGGTGTTTCCACAACTGTCTGTGAGAAACCTTTCTGATTTCTTTTTAAAGCGAAACTAAATAAATTCCCTTTACAACACAGCGTTTTGATATACTTCTTCCGTTAGAATATACCGTAACGGAAGAAATCAATGCCGTTTACACAACATTCATCTCATGAAAATATCCAGACGTTCTTTGCGTACACTTTTTAAGAAAGTCACTGTGACGAAGGAATTTCCGAGAACGTATTCTGAGGGTGAAACTCAACACACGCCTACGTTACATGTGTGACGAGCACATTTACTTCTTCTTCTTAGCAGAGATCAATTAAAGGGTGAGTAACACGCTTTATAGTTGTAGAACAATCTGCACTAACAAGAAATGCGAATATAATAAACTTGAAATCTCTATTACATCTACCCACACTCGTCAAAATTAATCAAATCTGTTCAATGTATTCAAAGTTATTCTGTTCAAAACATAAACAAATAGCGTACGTGGCGCCTCCGGCTGGTATTTTCATATTAAAATATTTTTCGTGCCTTGTACGTTCATAATAGAAATAAACTTTACACATATTACAATTTCAGATTTGTCGATTATCAGGCGTAGAAAGTTACATGAAAACGTGTCAAATAAAATATTTGTTTAATGTTTTGTAGCGATTCATTGAAATACCGGAAAGGGACAATAGTAATTCACAGTTTCGCTAACGTACTCGTAGTTGTATTGTAAGCTGATATTATCTATATTACTAATTTTCAATGAACGCTGAGGTTGGAAAAAAAAGTTATGCAGTCTACGGAAACTTGGGAAAATCTAAAAACAATCAAACAGTTTCGATTATTACTGAAAAACGCAAATTTCTGTTTATGTTATTTCACCTGCGCTAAACCTTTGTCGCCGCTCCCAATAGCATTCAAGCAATAGTGTCGCAGCGATCTCGGATCGACAAATCGCGAATTCGAGTCCCGCCTCGAGAATGGTTGTATTTGTGTTCGTCCTTTCACCCCCTATCACCACCATATTATGTCATCTTCACAGTTACCACAGCTACCACAACGTTGAACCCAATAGTGGTCGCTAATGATCTAGATATTGATGCGACCTCAAATAACAAAAAAAACTTCATCAACGTATTTCTTGCACTTGTACGAAGAATATAAGCACAGTATAGGAAATGTGCGTAGGTCAGTTGCACATGGGCAGACCTTGATAATGATTTTATTAATTTATGCTGACTTAAGCGCCTCTGCACAAAAGCTCTACTCAACCTCCCGCACTCTTAAATATTAAGCGCGTTTTCGCTGCATATTCTTCCCAGGCAACTGTGAAATATGGGCCTGGAATCATTACTTCTACGTTATAATGGACAAGTAAATCAAATTTCTCCAAGACAGTATCGTAGCCAATATATACCTAAACGTCGGAGACAACGTTTTAACACAGGATATTTGACAACCATTTTCAAACCAGGATCTAGAACAAACTTAAACACACGAGAAAGTACCAATAGAACTCGCGACGTCACGGCTTACGATACAGCGAATGTCATACAACAGCAAGTCGCCAAGAAAGAGACTGGCTGCAATTAACTATCTGCTATTCACGTGAGGCGTTATGTAACAGCAATGTTTTGATATTATTGGAGTGTAAAGAACCTTTGTATTGTATATCACACTTCATTATACTATTTAATTTAAGAATTCACGAAGAGGTTTTTGTTTTAAATTTTATTATATTGAAATTTTCCACTGAATCAGTTTATTTGTTGTTATTGTGGAGAGTGCGTACTATGTTTTAGAAAATAATTTTTGTTATGGATACGTAAAGTAGTTTAAAGCTGGCGTGCGCGAAGCCAGGTATCGGGCGCGGTTTAGGTTAGCTTAGTACGCAACCTCTGTAACGGGAGGTAAAAGTGACTAACTGGTGATGACGTCGCCAGGAGAATAGACGGAGCATCGGGCGAGGCAGTCTGGTGGACTATGGTTTAGTACGATTTTGTGATGGAGCTTCAAGTATTGTGGATTGTTATAGTAGTAATCCATACGACAACTGTGCCTCAATAAATACAATTTCTGTTTGGATCCTTGTAACTTTGGCTTGAACTTAAATCTCCTGCCGACGACGACCGTGCTTGTAATGTTGAACATCATCTGAAGATACGGTAGTAAGCATTGTTTTTGGTACGATTGAGATCTACGGCTTGTATGAAGTTAACAATAAACTTTTGTTACTTATTTACTAGTGCGTTTTATAGACACAACAATTTTGTGCGATTCTGTTCAGCAGCATTTTTGCTGCGGGAAGACATTAGTAGATATCTATTATTCTGATATTGTTGATTATACTGTCTGCATTTCCTTTTGGTATCGAAAAATAAATGAATACTTTACTTTACCAATGTATCATCTAATTTATTATCATTACTGATATCAGAAAACTATACCCATTGTGTTCCTTTGAAATGTATCACTTCCTTTGTACATCAAACACTTCATTTGCTTGTTTGTTACCCCTGAAAATATATTTTACATAATTCTATGTCAGTCATGCGGCTCACACATTCCATACTATAACCATAAACCATACCAAACCATTATTTCATACTAAAAACTTGTATTTTTCTAGAAATCTTCCACAATTATCATTTAGGGAACCGGAGACGAATTGTACCAATCGATTTTCATTGTTGAAAGAAATGGAGTGAACTATTAATAACCTTTGTAGGTTCTCTAAGTCATCTAACAAATGTTTCATTTACTTAAAAAGTAAAAACGAAAGATTTTTGGAGGACTTCGTAGAATCGTCTGGCTAGATCTGCATAGCAGTTATCAGTTTCCCTACGACGAGATAGAAACGCGTCGAATGAAGAACACTTGTTGGTACGAAAAGCTATCCACATCACATATCACAGAAATCACATCCATGGGAAAAATATCCTTGATTTAGACGAGACACGAATATGCAACCTTACCGCTAACATACTTGGACTTGAGTCACTGACTTCGAGAGAATGTTTAAAAATTATTATTCTCGTTGACGTATTTTAGATATTGATCTGTGTTTTCAACAAGATAGTAATACAAAACCTACAATTCAAAAACATTTCTTGGACAATGTGCTAAAATACACCAAGTCTTGCCAAAAAACACCACCAGTAAACGTCTTCAGTTGCAGAGAAGATTATACCTTGGAGACTGAATCGTGTTTCTCAGCTGAATAGATAACCTTATATCCTATAATTTCCATGCCATTTGCATTAATTTCAAATTCAATAAGAAATCATTGAAGCATTTTCGGAAACAAAAGAACAAACTTCGTAAACTCTCAGGTTCGTGCAGTCAGTTCGTTCATTATAACTTTCGCAGATCGATGTTTCCTTTCGATTTTAAAATTACGTTTTATCGCATCATCAAGAACACCGGTCGGACATTCTCAAATCCATCTACCTTTCGCAAGCGCCTTTTTTATCTCCGGCGCGCATCTAGCTGGGGAGAATATTTCACCGCCCGAGAGACATTTTGCGGAATCTGTCACTGTCGGGAGAAATTAGACTCCACACACGGGCCGGGCTCGGGAGACTCCGACCGCCAGTCGCCGTTATTACTTCGCCTCTTGTTTACGAGGCAGATAGGCCAAGTGTGCGACTTGCGTGCCACTTGCTGTATTAACGTGAGCTGCATAACATCAAGATTTCCTTGTCAGACGGAAAACTTTTTTCGTGCCTCTGTTTTTTTTTGTGTGTAGCGTAATTTGTGCGGCGAGCGTTGCCGTGGTTCTCACAACCTTTGAAAGACTAATTCCCCTGCATGCCGATGTGGTGAATGTGCCAGTTTCGGGTACGGTAATTGAAATATGCTCATATATCTTTTAGTATTTCTTTGTTTAATAATCCTATCATTTCCGGCTTAAAATTATGTTTACTCTACACGCAAATAAAACTGAAGTCAAGAGTTTCAGTTTTGAGAAAATTGACCCAATATGTGAAATAAATAATAAGAGATACACGTAATGTATTTCGCAGAATTAAAACAATCCAACAAAATTTAATTTTGGAAGTTCATTCATAAATTTCATATCTCAATATAAAATCAAAAAAAAATTGAAAATAGTGACTGTAGATGTTGGCATCTAAGCATGTACGCCGAGACTTGCTTAGAAGCCTCAGAGATATCTAAGCCAATTATTTACCTGCTTAAAGGTTATTTTAGCAAGGAATCACTTTAATTACATTTTTACATTGCTCACTTTCGTACAGAGTGATAACAATTATATGGGTAGAGAGGGTATCACATAATCACATGACTTGCAACACATCGCAGACGTAGGCGTCTCAAGAGGAAAAGGTGGACTAAGAAAGCATTCATTACTAGCATTTATATTTTATAAGAAATCTCATTTATCAGTTAATTTGAATTTTGAATAATTCATTTGTTCCATATCCCCTAGGATTTGAATGATAACGATTTCATGGCATTCGTTCTACTTAGAATTATTCTGAGAAGTGATTATCTCTACCGCGTGCAATAACTTACAAAGTTGCGAGATCGCAATTTCAGTTTTGCAGAGTCCTCAAAGGTCAGTCCTGGGCGAATTTTCGACACAAACTATGTAGCTGGATCGAATTCAACCACTTCCTAGACCAGAATTCTAAAGATAACTTTTCTAATCGTTATTTCAGTGGTTTTCTCCAATCTTTTCCAAGAGAATTTCAGAGTTGTGCCTTCAACAACGGGCCATGAACCACGTGCAATTCTTACTTCCCCCTCGAAGGCTGGGTGACAGATGGAGCCTTGACGCTGAAGGTACGGCGCATCAGATCTAGAAGAATACTGAGAAACCAGCTTTCATTTGAATTATCGCCACCTACTAGTGAGATAGTTCCCGAGAAAGATCATTTCCGTATCTTGTGCTACCGTGAATTGATGAGAAGGCCAGAGGTGTACAAGCACCCTATTTGAGCCTCCTCTTGGGGCGCCGGGAAGCCCGCGCCTCGCGCCCCACGGCGCCCTACGGCGCCCCACGAGGAACGGGAACGTTGGCATAATTCCCGACGGCCGAGCTGTTCCTTTACTTTACTGATCAGAATCGTCGGTTCAAGGCTAAGTGCGAGCACGAATTTTTATTCACGAAGAGAAATGGAGCTACAACGTGTCTCGTATATCAGAAGATGGTGCCGGAGAAAAAGTAACAGCGAAAAGTAAAATAAACATTTAAAAAAAGTATGGTTAAGTGTATTACAACCAGATATTTCTGAACTAAATTTATGAAGTATGTTTTATTATTAACAATGAGAAATGGTTAAATGTTCTGTTCTTGTAATTTATATTACAAATATTTTCAAAATTGGTTGCAACAGTAAAGATTAACCGTGATATGTGTGGCAGTTGTCGTGCAATTTATTCTGAAATAACAGCATACAAAACCACCTCTCTTCAGAAACTACAGCAGTTATTTCAAGTTTTACTTCAACGTAATTCAAAACATTTCCGTCTTAAGAGTCACAGGTCTTTCCTCCCACACAGGGCTCGGGCACCTGCCTCAAAAGTGAAAATCTCTCACTAGATGCATGTAGGGCGCGGAAGGGCTGTCATGACCGTCGTGGAGCGAGTTGGTGGAGCCCTTGTGCAAGCCTGGGATAGGGTACATCATTGTCCAAATTTACATCACTGTCACATCAGAAACATGGGTGGTTTTAAAACTGTTTTTCTACCAAATTTAACTTTAATGTCCATGTGGTTTACCGATAGTTTAACATAAAGGTTCATGTAGAGAGATATTTAATTTGTCAGATATCGTGTTCATCGACTTACAATTACAATTTCACCAAAAAAAACAGAAGTCAAAAAATAATGAGAACAATTAACCAACATTTTGTAATAAGATTAAATAATACAACAATAGTAATCAGAATGTGGAGTTACCTGCTCCATTTCAGTTCTTTCGCCCTTGGTCATTTTGTTTTGAAAGTGTGTTCAAAACAAAACATGTACTTTTTCATTAAAAAAATTAAACGTCAACATTGTAAAAATATCAATGTTAGAAAAACATCGGCGGCAATAACTGACATTACAACATTGACAACTCTTTCGCATCCGTACTGGAGTGGAGGCGCGGTTGGCTGCATCGTCCGCCAGAGGCGATGGTGGCGCTGCACACGGCCGCAGTCGCTGTCGATCGCCCGTCGTCCATTGGCGCCGAAAGGCGTTCGCCCATTCACCCTCTCCCCGTCACTACAGCAAGAGTGTCACGCCGCGCCGGTCACTCTCACTTTTTGATTCATCGAATGAATAATTATTCCGGGCGCGTCAACTGCTGAGGTCATTAGTCCCGTAAGAGTAGTGCAAATATAGTGGGAACGGTAGCAGTGACATTTCCCCGCTGGATGGCGAGATATAATACAATATTAATATAATAATATTATAATAATAATATAATAATATAATAATAAAATAATAATAACAATTAGTAATAATATTTAATTGGTGCCGACCTAGAAATAGAAATGCATATGAGGTGTTGGTAAGAGAGGTTTTTGTCTTTAAGCCTTTCTTCTTCCTGAGTTGGTGGTCACAGAAGTGTTTTGCCATTACATTCCTCTGGTAAGTTAATTATAGAGTTAAATTTCAGGGATGAATGATAAGTAATGGAGGATGAGAGTGGCGATGTGAAAAGACAATTAAATCACACCCACGTGGTGAGAAAACGCCCTGACTTGACTTTTGCAGGACGTCTCTTCGCGACATTCACCTCGGCGTACCTAACGCAGCTGCGTTATCAGGCAAACTATTATGAGACCTGAAGCTTATAACTCACTGAAGATGGCCGCAACGCGGCCGAAAAAGCTTTATGCGAAAATAAACACTTACGATGGAGAACCAACGCCTCATATGCATTTCTATGATGGAAACATCGTAAACCCCGCACCATTTCCTACCATTGTGCCGACCTTCCGTCGGCTAATGGGGAATACCCCAACCAGGTATCTCTCAGCGGGGCACTGTCCCAGCTGGAACAAGCTCTATGCTTCCGATCAGTCTCTCGACACGTGTGGTGGTGTATTGCATGTAAGTGTAAGTGTACGTGTGTGTAAGAGATGAGGAAAGGACAAAGAATGGGAATGGAAAGGAAAGATCGCGCGCGGTCCGTGTCTCGTTTGATAGGGTACTGCTCCGGCATTCGCCTCCGGTATTAATCGGAGAAACCATCAGAAATACCGATCAGAGAAGGCGGCCGCTAGAATTCGCCTCCAGATAGCGACTGAAGTCGCCCCAGCTATCTAGCTAGTGTCGAACACCCTGCCACCGTCGCGACTCGAACATGGTACCCCCCCCAGTCAGAGGCACCGCAGGGACATCAGTTGATGCTCTGAGCCGCCTCTCCAGGTGCCACTCTGACTAATCCACGTTGTTGTTGGTGATGGGGAGGATCACTGTTTTCGCGTGGAAGAGTGATTCTCTTTTCATTAAAGATAAAACTATGAAGAACGTGCGTCTACGTGAGTATCCGAGATCGGCAAGGGTTTATCCGTCTCAGATCGAAAGATCACGGGTGCGAATCCGACCTCGGACATGGCTGTTTGATCATTTTGTGCGGCTCTCCCAGCCGCCTTTTATCAGCTTTTCACTTTCTTCCTTACTAAACTCCACCAAGTATCACCCTAAAACCTTTTGAAGAAACTGCATGCCTGTGAGCGCTATCTATCCTAATTAATCACGCTCTTATCGTTAACCTTCCGGAGGGCGGGCGTTGTGCTTTCATTGTTCTAAAATGGAGGACGGTTATTTGACATGTCAATGACATTTCGCAACATTCTAAATAAATCGCCAAAATTTCCGTTCCGTTGCCTTCTCCCTCACAGTCGTAAAGAAGATTTGAAAATAAAAAAATGCTGACTGCAGCATTCCGTGCTCTACCGTGCCCACTTCTGTAAGTAATTTTAGTGATCCAAACGAACATTTTACTTATTCAAATTGTTCGTTTATATGTATTTTCGATCACTGTACGCAAAATCAAAGATGTTGAAAGCTGCTTTTTGTGGAATTTTTCATTACTTCTAGTCTTATTTTTGTTTTTCTTTGCTGAAGGGCTGATAGAGATGAAGAAATCAGACACCTTCATGAGTTACTGGAAACGGCTTCATAAAAACCAATTAATGCTTTTCTTATATTTAAGGACAGTAACTGTTTCATTTAATTAATTTGTCTATTTAATAACAATTATCTAGTTAATTTATTTCTTTGTTATATTTTGTAGTATAAGGATTTCTGAAACAGTGCTTTTTATTATTCTACACCTAAAAATAGCCATATTTCTGTGATTTATAAAATGAATAAACATTAAAAATGTAATGAATAGTTGTCAGTT
Source organism: Acheta domesticus (assembly GCA_031308135.1). Taxonomy (NCBI): domain Eukaryota; kingdom Metazoa; phylum Arthropoda; class Insecta; order Orthoptera; family Gryllidae; genus Acheta; species Acheta domesticus. Next base: position 22,581,624 of record JAHLJT010009419.1, on the reverse strand, counting down.
TTTATACTTCCTTCTTCAACTAAATGATAGAAGTTTTGGGGGTGCAAAAGACTGTTTTCTCGAGGCAGCATGGACTGCACCTACGCGCCCGCTTATGTGGCTCAAATAGGCGCGCCCACTGGAAGGTTAATTTCTTTGGGGTTGTTGTTTTTTCATTGACGGTAGGTGTAGGTAATAAAGCAAAGGGTTTAGGGCGGTCGAAAATGTTTTTCACACAGGCTGTGTGTTTCAATCCCGCAAAACGTACGGACGTATTCGTAATAAATCATGCATCACCCTTCAATCAAAAACCCTGTTCTTCATTTTTCCAGTACGTGGCAAGTTGTGTGAGTGGGTAAGACTAGATGCGAGATGTGAGGGCCTTCGAGTCGCAGCGACAGCGTCGTCTGCGAGTAGATGTAGCCTTGCACCCTTCTTCTAACGCTCAACTAACAGCGATGGAATAACCAGATAACCTTATCCAATGATACTCATGGGCTATATCGGTGCGATACATGCGGAGACCTGTAGACATCATAGTGTTTGAACAAAACGTCATAAGAACCATCCCGCGGAGGAAAGCGATCGAGTCTTATTTGTTCATTCCAAATTTCGCAAAATGGACTAAGCGAATGCGCGCATTTGTTTCATTTTGCACAAATAATCGACAAACAATAGCGCTAATCTACTTACAACTTTTGTCTCTGCAACTTTTGAAGCGATTAGCTCTTTCTCCTGTGGAGTCATAGCTCAAGCTGCGGAATTCGAGTCCTACAGTCAGTCTTCTGTGCTCTGAAGAACGGAGACGTTTGCTATCCAAACAAGCGCGTTCAATTTACGACAATTTTAAAACAAAAGCAAACAAACTCCTCGCGTCCACACGCGTTTTCAAATAAACAGGACATGTCCTCTTCACATTTTAGGAATAAGCTCGCTTTCAACGAATTCGCTACGTTTCTTCTAGCTGCAGCATTATTATTTACACACATTTAAACACAGAAAAAATACACTTCTAATTTCACAGTAATACTTTTTGAGTATCTGACTTCAGTAACGATACTGTGTTACTTAGCTGGCATTCGGACACGTCTTTTTAATGCTCACGACAGTAGTCGAGTAAAGTTAGCAGTCAATAATCTCGCAAAATAACGTAATCAAATAGTTCTGCAATCTGACCAGCGACTCTATCTATAACTTGGAATGAATCAGACGGACTCACAAGGTCTCCCACGCCGCACGATGTCTCGACGTTTTCCCGAGGTCGTCCGTAGCTACAATTGGGTACAAAGAATTTTCCATCGGTTACGCTGCTCTTCTAGGCTGCGACCGAATAAATGAAATCCTCCTTCCTATGTGGCCTCTGATGTCGTCCAATATAGGTTCGCAGATTATGGCTGCTTTCCTTAACGTTTTCGTCACTTCTGTCGACGTTGCTATTGCGTCGAATGTAGCGTTGATCGTATTAGATTCAAATAAGTCCAAGCGTTGCTCATTAAAGCTGAAATAAATCATATATTCATAATAATATTTTTATTTTAATTTATTTCCCTGTACAGGTTTATACTCGTTTTCGACTCGTAGTTTCGAACGTAGTATAAATCTTGCTATTCATTCCTAAAAGTTCTTCTTTAAATATACTCATATTTTATATATAATTCATTTTTTTTATTCTCTAGAATAAGTTATCATATTAATTGAATATATTACCTTATTCTAAAAGCTTCAATAAACGATGATTTTCTAGAGTAGCGTGATCCGTTATTCCAATGGTTCTCTCTGGGTAACGTTCCATACACTCGTTAGTAGCAAAATGGCAGAATCTCTCTTCTCTAGCTTAAAATTCAGCAATTTTTGCCTACTAAATTCTGATTGGTCAGTCTAGTTGTTCCAGTGGCTGATTTCGTTATCTCGACTTAAAATATGAGTTACGAGCGCTTCCCGTCTTTTGAACTACTTCCGGATTCTTATCGGAAAGAATTTTCTTCCGTCTTCTAGCGTTCTCTGTCGGTTTACCTAGCAACTTCATGATCTCTAGATAACGAGAGACGTATCTACGAAAAATAATTTATATTTTTCGTAATGTCAATGACGTGAGCGGTAACAACATCAATGAAAGGTCAAGAAAACGTGCGCGGATATTACATACCTCACCCAAATTTTACAAAAATGCAAACATCTGAATTTGGTGAAAAAAATCAAAAGAGCGGATCTTGATACGAAGGGCTTCAGATATTTATATTACGAAAGCTTTATAGGTTTTCGATATTATTAGAAAATTCTCCGGTAACATTTAAAAAAATGTAGACACTAAAAAGATATGTGACATTATTGTAATTATGTATACCTTGCATATTCTTTTGGGATAAACAACAATGTATTAGCATTAACATATGTTACATTTAATGAAATTTAATTTGAAATTAAAATTGAAGATTGAGCTTTCTGATAAAAATGTTAATGTAAATATGACAAGCTTGGGAAACATGGGAACTATTATGGCCATTAAGTGCAGGTTCACAGAAGCGAGAATATAATCCATGACATTACTTGCTAAGACGCCCGAAGCCACCGGAGCTCAAGTCACTGAAGAAGATAAACACGTATTGCTGTAAATGCAACCTAATTGCCTTAAAAACTCTTTTTTGACAGAAAATTATATATTAAATACAAATTCATAATTACGTTACTCTTTTGTTCTGTTTTTTATTTACAATATTAATTTATCTTCTACTTATTCATTTCCATTAGACTGTATTAAATAATTCCATCACACGGATTAATTTTCTAGTAAAATTGGGATTTTTTGATTTTCACCCCTTTGTAGTGTAACGTTTGGACCTACTATTTCTGTTATAACATTTGAAAAGCTCTTTTTAACGCTCACTAATCAGTGAAAGGATTTGATTGGCTTCTGAAAAATATGTATATTTTGCGATCAAAACATGAAAGTCACTTCGTTAAATTAGTTTGTATTTACTTAATTAGTACAATTAAAAACTAATCGTTATGTAATATAAAAAATATTTCCAATTTACCAAGGAATGAAGTAAAGAATCTTTATAAAATAATGCAATTTATTTCTTAAATTTATATTTTGCTTAATTATTTGATCAGTACAAATTCTTTGGCTCATGGTCAAAATGGCTTTAGTCACTTTTTGGCCATTTCTTATAACTCTAAGAAGCTTCTGTTTGGAATTAAAATTTTGTATTTTGGAGATATACCCCCAAACATAAGCCCTTTCCCCTATGCACCAGTGAATTAGAAAGAGTAATAACCGGAAATGGACTTGTAAAAATATTTAAAGAATCTTATATTCGAAGCTAGTTTACTTCAGGAAATGAACATTCAAGTTGTATGACCAGCAAAAATTGTTAAAATTTAAAACTTGTTCAAACATCTCTGAAAAATACCGAAACATTTTATTGGTTTCTGTACATTTTTAATAATACCTCACTTGAAGATTAAACAAACACAAATGATTTATTAAGAAATCATTTTTTTTGTTTACGAAATATACTGTTCACAGTGTTACATCAAAACCTCAAGACATTGAATTTTTAGGTACTCTCTCCCGCACCGTTACATCCATCGAGAAACCAAGTAAATATCGAATTCCCAAAGAACAAAACTTTCCTCCAGCCGTCAAGATCAGGTGCAAACGCCTGTTCAGTCTTGTTCCATTTCAGTACTCCATAAAGCGTTTGAAATCCGCATTGGCATTCCGCTCGCAGCGCTAGCGGCGTCGACGCGACGGTGGCGCTCCCGTCTCGCCCGACCGCCGCGCTCGGCTCAAATAGCTGACATAACTCAGGGCTGCGCTATGCGTGTACGTGACATCCGTATAAACCTTCGATACGGGAGAAGTTGCACGGAGCGGGGCGGGGCGGGGGCGAGGGCGGCGGGGTGGCGAAATATTTAACCCGATTTTGAGCGTTTATTTTGCGCTGCGTGTTACAACGCGTCGTTAATTTCTCGCAACGGACGCACCGCATCGATTTTACTACGCAAGTTGGCGAAGTTCTAACGGAGCAACTGGGGAGTGCCGCCGCCTCCGCTGGCAGAGATATACGCGCGGAGCGCCGATAAAGGCAAAGAAATTTCGGCCAATTGCTCTCGACGAGCGTTAGTTGTTTCTGCTTCTGAACAAACAGCTGAACGGCGCAGTGCTCCATCAGGCGAGCGAGCTGGCGTCTGGGGCAGGCGTGTCTGCGGCGCGGGCTTGGCGCCGAGAAGTGGGACAAATGGGAACTAAAATGAAGTGTGAACGCCGATGTAAATTGGATTTCAAGTTGTATTCATCGACAAAGTACTTAAGGCGCAGAGTTAATTGAAATTATTAGGAATTTAACCAACAATTTAACTATGTAACCATCTTTGGTGTGATATTAACAAACATGCTAATCTAAAAGTTGCAATTATCTCGAGAAAACTTTCAGTTTCAGACGACTTCATATTCAACTTCAATATTTGAAAACTTTCATTAAGTATAAAATTATTTAATGTAAGAAGCATTCAATGTAATAAGCAATGTGATAAGTATTTAAGTTAAGACGGAATGGACAGAAATGATTGAAAAAACAATTTCTAAATTTTCCATTATTAATTATTAATTTAGTGTTTTCTGAGTTTTATGAACAAACGAGCCGTAAGTTCATTTCTTTCGAATTTGAAGCAATGTGGAAGTGGTTGCAAGGAATTTTACATGTTAATGTTCAACGTCCATAGGCTTCCCTTTTCAGTAATTGTTCGGTAATAGTCAACATTTTGTATTCCATTGTTACACTAATTTGAGTAAAAATTAAAGATATACGTTTGTCAAAATAATGACGTGTATAAGTGCAACGAAAACACATATGGTGACTCTTGTCAGTAATACAGCAAAACAGAGAAAATTTGTAGTTGTCGAAATTTCTTCTTGTAAAAAATATTCAAAATCAATACATCTATCAGCATAAATACGTCACTAAAGATGCAGAACTATATACTTTTTTACTAAACCCAGACAGAGCTTAGCCATTCCATTGGGTTTGATAAAGTTAAAATTTTACATCATGAAAAACAAATCTCAAACAGACAAGTTACTGCAATGATATACATTATGTTGAATGATGCGATGAACACTAAAAGTGAACTACAGAAACGTCATCAAATTTATAAGACGTTGATAATAAACCAATATATCTTTCATTACGTTTGCCAGTCCCACTGTTGGCCTGAATTTACAATCTTTGTACTGCCATTCTTTAACGTATCTAGTCTTGTGCTGCCTACCGCAACTGACGCATGAATTATTGTAACCACTGTGTTGGACACCATCTTCAACGTTTTTAGAAACTTTCCATCGTGTAATATGTTACACTCTAATGTAAACATCAAATTGTGTATAATGATTTGATATTTTTGTGTCCCTTTGTTTCTATCTGTTTGTATCTCCCGTTGTCTATGTAACGTCTATTATCAAACGTTTTTTCATTACCTGTATTGCTTTAGACAAAGCATATGCTAAATGTGGGAAACGTCGACCTACTAATAAATATATAAACTGCAAAAATCTTAATTCTCGATATCTTTCTGAGATTGATCATACGTGGTTCAAACCTACTTAAAGCTTACATTTATCTACAATATTATTATTATTAATATATCGTTTCACTTAGTTTACATAATACTTAACTGAAAACAACAGGTTTTCTAAACCTGTCATCAAAATTTCAATGCCAACGTGTCATATAATACAATAATATCAGAAAATAAAAACGACAATTCCTTTGTCCATATTCACAGCAGAATGATGGTATTGGAGAAAAGTAATTAACAATTAAAAAATAATAACCAAGCTTATTAATTCTTTAAACGGATGTTATCTGTTACAAAACTCGGATTGTTCTGTCGAGTTTGGTGGCGGCATTTCATCGATTACAATTGCAGAGAGAAATAGTCGCCCAAATGCATAACAGCATTACACAACAAAAGCTCTATTTACGAAAGCTATAGAATACAAAAAGAGTTCAGTGGATATTATGTGATGTGTCACCACACATTATTCAAGCATCGAGTCGCAACGAAATAGCAACTATAGCACACTGACAGCGTTCGTGTATGCAAACTTTTGTCTGCAAAATTAGTAATTAAAAATTGTGATTAGTAATTAAAAAAATAGTTTCTAATTGGGATTCAAAATTAAGGGAATCACAGCAAATGTATTACCAAAAGCTGTTTTTTCAAATTGAAGAATGGTATGATTTTAACACTACATGTCTTTTTTAAGAATGTAAATATTTTCTGTGAATCTACTGACACTGATTTACATGGATTTGTGTCACCTGCACATTTTCATTGTAACCATAGTTGCAATGTTCTTTTCACAAACTCTACTACGTGAACGACTGACTTCTTTTCGAAATATGAGATTCTCGAGTAACCTTGCACAGTTGTGAAGATTATGAGAAGACAAACTTTTAGTTAATAGTTCTTTGTAGAGAGTAATATTAATTAGATTAGTCAAAGACTGCCTTTTTTAATGATTATAATTCTTATGAAGGTCCAGTAATTTTCAGGCAGACAACATTAATATATTTTTATTGTACAATCTTTCCCACGTTTCGAAGGTCATTGGCCTTCCTCATCAGGGTCTAGTAATACATATAATAATAATAATAATAATAATAATAATAATAATAATAATAATAATAATAATAACTCCACCTAGGGAGTACACGACCTTGGAGTTGGTGGTGGAGCTTGAGTACCCCCATGAGCCTTAAAGCTATGTCAGTGGTAGCCTAGCTACCGGTAGGGCCTCCCTTGCTGAATAGGTTGAAAGTGAGGGGTCAGACGAAGAAGTACTCCATTTTGAGGAGAGTGGGAAGTAAGTAGAGAGGGAAGGGTCATGAACCTTTGGACTTCCTGTTGTCGGCCCATAGAGGGTACAGGAGAGAAACTGGGTTGGCACACCAGGCCACTGATTACAGTGGAGGCCCGAACCTTGCATTAGCCAGCGAAGGAGGCTGCCTTCAGCAGTCAGTGAAAATCCCGTAGGGTTTAGTAATGCCGACTGGCGATCGGAGGGACCCCTTGCTGGGCCCTGCGGGGGGATGCCCTGAGGCCACTGTGGGTCGCAGTAACGGATGGCAGGAAACAACCCGAGGGTTAAGTGTGATCTGTGAACTCGAACTTGCGTCCTGCGAATCCTCAATTCAAATCAATGAGCAAAATGGATAGAACAAGCAATGTAATGAATCTTAACGTGCCTTGTTCTACCAATGTCCCATACCTGCTCAGAAACCGAGCTAATGTCACCTTGTCGACATCTGGCCATCCCACGGGTGTTAGTCCCAGGGACCCAGAGCCGGCAGTAGCTCGAAGCCATCGTCAGAGATGGACCCGGGATGAATTAAAGGAGGTGATGTGGTGCTTTTACTATGCAAAAGCCAAAAATGGGGGCTCAGAAATAGAAGTTTTCAAGGTATGGAGAGAGCGGAACCCAGATATGAGACCTACCCTAGACTCAAAGAAGCTTGCCAGTCAACGACGATACATACTCAGCAGTGGAAATTCACAGCAGAACAACTTGCTGACATTGAGAGAAATGCAGAGTATGTACTTCGCTCGAACAATCCACATGACGAACATGTAGAACTTGAAAATGATGATCCCGTGGAAGGTTCAATCGCTCTCCAGTGAACCACACGTCAGTGGTGACAACTCATCTGGCAATGAATTACACGATAAGGACATGATGCGAAATCTCCTTCGGCGCGAGATAGGAAAGAGTTAGTCAACTTCCGTTTGAATCTCGCGAACCGTTGAGGAGAATATACGAAAATGCCAAAGCTAAAAGAGTGATAGAAACAGTGAATTCTGTCTTAAATGAGGTGGTGGAGACCCCAGGCAGAGATCTAGATATTACTGAAATCAATCACATCATATATGCAACTGGATATCTAGTATCTCAGATAATTTTGGGGCCAGCCAAGAACACCGACGGCCGACAGCAAAACAGAGTAAACAGCTCTGTACCCCCATGGATGAACGATTATGAAACGGATAGCCGACACCCGGCGTGAAATATCACTCTTAGCTGAGGCATCTTCTAAATCAACGCACACCTCTAAAGTTCAACGAAAATATTCAATGTTGAACAAAAATACCAAATTGAAAATGACACCAGCAGGCTAATGGTAGTTGAAAAGCTAAAAGAGAAAATTCAAGCATGGGCTCAACGAATAAGAAGGTACAAACGTAGAATAGATTTCCGTGTACAGAACCGGTTGTTTGAAACAGATGCGAAGAGATTCTATCGCAATCTGACTCAAAAACCGAATGGCAAAGCTGTTACTCCTTCAAAAGATGACGTCGAAGCATTTTGGGCAGGAATCTGGGAAGAGAGCAGATCCTACAACAAAGACGCATCTTGGCTTCAATCTGAAGTTGATGCTGCCGATGAACTTGTAGAAACAGTGGAAGATGTTCACCAATTCTCGGAAGACGACCTCTTCCAAGCAATTAAGAACATGGGAAACTGGAAGTCCCCCGGGATGATAAGATCCATATTTATTGGATTAAGAAATTAACAGCAATACATTCTCATCTAGCAAAGGCTGTTAATAAAATTTTTGAAAACCCAAAGGAAATCCCGGAATGGCTCACACGCGGCATCACGTATTTGCTACCCAAAGCGGGAGACAGCTCTTTGGCGAAGAACTACAGGCCAATTACTTGTCTGCCAGTACTGTACAAAGTTATAACTTCAGTCATAGCTGACAAAATGTATAGACATCTAGATAAGAATCATCTAATGCCAGCTGAACAAAAAGGATGTCGTAAAGGCTCTTATGGCTGTAAGGAAATCTTGCTCCTGAATAAAGTCATCTTGAATGATGTAAAGAAACGCAAACGTAATTTGAGCATGGCTTGGATTGACTACCAAAAGGCCTTTGATAATGTACCACACGATTGGATTTTGAAGACCCTGGAGATCTATCGATTTCATCCTAGACTTACTGAATTTTGCAAGGCTAGTATGAAGTCGTGGAGTACCAGGTTACTAATACCCAGCGGAAAGGAAGCAGTAGAAACCAGAAGTATTCAGATTAACAGGGGTATTTTTCAAGGAGATTCACTATCCCCTCTGCTGTTTTGCATTAGTTTGATCCCACTATCGAGACAGTTGTCGCAAGCTGACTTTGGTTATAAGCTCCATGGTGATGAAAGGCCAGTATCACATTTGTTTTACATGGATGATCTGAAAGTGTTTGCTAAGAATGAAGCGATTCTCTCCCAAATGCTGTCTGTCGTGAATGACTTTAGCAATGACATCTGCATGAAGTTTGGTCTTGACAAGTGTGCAAAAATCAATTTAAAAAGAGGGAAACTCACAACGTCTGAGAACATTGAAATTGATACGCACACTGTGATTCAAGATCTTGAACCAGGTAAAACTTACAAATATCTGGGCATTGAAGAATGTGAAACCATCTCGAACGACAGAATGAAAGAGAGAATTCGTAGGGAGTATTTTAGGAGAGTGAGACTGGTCCTGCAGTCCGCACTGAATTCCAGGAATAAAATATCTGCAATAGGTAGTTTGGCGGTACCTGTAGCCGAATACAGTTTTGGACTAGTGGACTGGACTGAGCAAGAAATTCGCACCATGGATCGAAAAACCAGAAAACTGCTAACAATGCATCATGTTGCCCACCCTCGAGCTGATATACATAGACTTTATGTGTCACGTAAGGAAGGAGGAAGAGGCCTCAGACAAATTGAGGCCTCCTGGCACAACGCAATAGTCGGGTTGGGGAAGTATGTAGTCAGCCATCAAGATGACCCTCTAATGAGGCAGGTCATGAATCTGACCGAAGAATGGGAAACAGAGGCATTGTTAGTGTAGCAAGAAGCATTGCGAAGAAAACTAGGCAAGACACGTCGAGTAACACAGACACTGAACTTCTGATGCTGCTAAACATGAAGTGTGAGACACAAAAAATGTTAAAGAAAACATGGAGAGACAAACCACTCCACGGACAATACCTAAAAAGAATGGACAAGGTGCAGATCAATAAAGATCAATCATTTATGTGGCTTAAAAGGGGAAGGATGAAGCCAGAATCGGAAGCACTTGTAATAGCTGCCCAAGATCAGGCCTTGAGAACACGACATTATGATAAAGCGGTTCTCAAAATTTCCCAAGATGATAAATGCCGCATTTGCCAGGAGCAAGTAGAAACCATTGATCATATTGTCTCAGCTTGTCCAATCCTAGCAAAGACAGAATACCTGAAAAGACATGACAGGGTGTGTAGCTACCTCCACTGGCAGATCTGTACCGCCCTCAAAGTTCCAAACACATGCCTCAAGTGGTACGAACACTCACCAAAACCGGTGACGTCTGTTGGATTCTGTACGATATTGTACGACCAACAAATTCAAACTGATCGCACGATAGCGGCAAAAAAAAACCGGATATAGTTATCCGAGATTTGGCGAAAAAATCGTGTTTACTTGTCGATGTTGCTGTACCTTGCGATCAAAACGTCGTTACCAAGGAGGCAGAGAAACGTCTTAAATACAAGAGTTTGGAAATCGAGATCAGCCGAATGTGGGGCGTAAAGGCACAGGTCGTCCCGATAGTTATCGGAGCTCTGGGATTTGTTCCGCAAAATTTGAGTAAGAACTTGTCTAAACTCCCAGGTAATTCAAAAGACTGGGAAGTGCAAGAAATTGCTTTATTTGGAACAGCCCACATTTTGCGTAAAGTATTGTAGAGGCACTGATAGTGACCGGATCTGCTCCTTAGGTAGCTGGTTGCAACCTGGAGTAGATCTTATATTCAGCCGACTCAAAACATCTTTAGTCGTGATGTAATGGGAAAATAATAATAATAGTAATAATAATACAGAACATTATTTCATTTGATTATATGTAGATATTTTTTACAAAATCTATATTTACAAATACAAATTACAAAATACAACTTACAAGTGACTGACTGCATCAATTAATTTCTGTATAAATTATTAGGTGAATAAGTTTTGTAATTTGTATTTGTAAATATAGATTTTGTAAAAAATATCTACATATAATCAAATGAAATAATGTCCCGTATTATTATTATTATTATTATTATTATTATTATTATTATTATTATTATATGTATTTACTAGACCCTGATGAGGAAGGTCAATGACCTTCGAAACGTTGGGAAAGATTGTACAATAAAAATATATTAATGTTGTCCTGCCTGACAATTACTGGACCTTCATAAGAATTATAATTTTAGTTAATAGCACCGTATGAAGATATTTGTATCATTTCTAATGTACAAAAGTAGTTTAGTAAAAATAATTTGTGAATAAATTATGAACTAAATATGGGGAAACTACTCAAAATATTAATAATCCGTTTCTTCAAAGTCTTAATTTCATTTTGATTTTTATTGAGTTCTTCAGATTTAGAACATTACGTTCACTTACGATAAGTGAATAGTTCTTAAATAAATTTGTCTTTCCACTTTAATGTTTTTAACTTTTGGAAGTTTTTGTATTCGAAGTCCGCTCTTTGTTTTTCTTGTAAGTCGTAGATTTATTTCTCATTACATGCCTCACAGACTTTTCTATTGATCCCCGTTTAAAATTTCAAATACTATTTTAAGAAATAATTAACGTAATTTTTAGACAAAACTATTAAGAATATTTTTTGTAGAATTTGGCAAAATGCATACTAAACGTTTACAATCAAATATATCTTATATCTGCATAATGAATTTAATTTAAAGGAAAGAATAAAAACTGTTGTTGGTATATCAACAATCTTATCACGCGCCTCCGCTGATCTACCGCTGGTTTCGGAAGTCAGTGTTTCGGTTCTTTTGTGCTCGTATACCTCAATGTATCTTAGATGGGTTTTGTTGGGATATTGTAATTTTTTGTTGCTTTTTTTTCGATTTTATACACAATCAGTGAGGTCCATAGTTTCCCATATTGAATAACTTTCTCCACAACCGACTGTAATAAACTTTAGGCGGCTGCTACAAATACTCCCTGAAGGGAAGGCGCCCGCAGGCAATCGTACGACCTGCTCCCGGCGCGTTAGCAAGATGTTTCACCGTCCATTCTAAATAAAATGGAGCACTAATGCGTTGACAGCAGGCGCGACGGGCATATCGGCATGGGCTCGGAAGCTATTGGCTGATTATTTTGTGATAAAAGGTGCTGATACAGTCATTGTATTCGTAAGTGTAGTGCATTTTATACCCCTAGAGGAGGCGGTGGTTCTCTGAAAAGTAAGATGCGGCCTAGACTTACACATCGGCATGAAGGTTTTCCTTCTCCGTGTTCGTATCTCCGTCAGCGGGGCATCACATGAACCTCCTAGCTCCTGACTGATACCTCGACATGCATGGTAGTGTAGTGCGTGTAAGTGTAAATGTAAGTGTAAGGGAAGAGAAGAGGGACATGGACGTGGAAAGGTTGTACCCGGACCGAGGCCCCTTTCCTAAGGTATGCTCCGGCTGTCTCCCAGTATTGATAGGAGAAAACACGGAAAACTACCAACTGCTATTACCGGCCGCAAGATTTCTCCTCCAAACAGAGGCTGAATTGAATCTGGCTATCTAGTGACGGCGATCCCCCACCGTCACGATTCCAATCCTACGACTTCCCTGTCAAAATCACTGCAGTGTCCATTGCTACAGTCTTAAGTCACTTCATTCAGCTTGGGTAGTTGTGTTGGACAAAATGCCATTGAGCAAGAGTGTTCATCTCAACAACAGAGCTCAGCGAATAGTGATTCCGGGTGCCTCAACTGCGAAAGACATTTGCCCCGCAAGTGTAACACATGTTTTTCCTTGGGAGGTAGCGGTGACCTCCCCCTTTGGATGGTGACCAGAGCGGTGACCTCCCCCTCTTTTAGGTTACTACTCCGGCATTCGCCTGGCGTTGATCGAAGAAATCACGGTAAACTAGTGATTCGAGCAGCCTAGACTAGAATTCTCCTCAATACAGCGACTGAATTCTACCTAGCTAACTAGCTAGTGTGGCAAATCCTGCCACCGTCGGGACTCGAACCTACAACTTCTCGGTTAAAGGCAATGCAGTGGCACCAGGTGATGATCAGTCACCACTCTCGGTCTCTGATTTCGCCCTGGTTACGTACGTAGTGGCAAAGATCCCCCACCATCAGGATTCAACCCCTACGTCATCCTAGAGTCCCTAGACACAAGGAGTAGCGCGACCGCGAAACGGCGGCGATGGTGTAACGGTTAGCGCATCGGATTGTTATACCCAAGTTCGCGGTTCAAACTCGATGGAAGCCATAGATTTTTAAGGGCGAAAAACTCCTTCGTGCGCCTTCCTTTGGAGGAGAAGTAAAGCCGGTAGTAGATTTATTGCATGTAAAGATCCTCAAGCCTAAATGACGCCTCTGAGCAAAATTCAAAATCGCCTGTGTCATCGCCCATGGAATACCTTCTTTCCCCACTAGTTGGTGAAAGGAGCGTAGCGAAATTTGCGTGGTCAGACAAAATAGCAGGCCTCATGGCCTGAGTCTCGCCACGTAAAATAAGGCATCAATTCAATTCAGTTCAATTCAATTCAACCGCCGCCAACCGAAGGAAATTGTAATAACTGGGGACGTTATAAAGATTTTCAAGAGTATGAATATTTGTTTGGGTTTTCATGGTTCTCAAAACAGAGAATTCCACTCAGTTTCAATTCTCCTGGCAACTGGACAAAATGGCGGGATCGGTGGAACAATGGAATGAGTTTCTCTCTTATCTGGTCCTCCCTGACAGAAACGCTTCAGTGGCAACAGCTACTGTCCTAAGCCGTCTCACTCGGATCGGGCAGTTGAGTTGGCCCAGGGGTCTCGAGGTGTCGGCACCACGGAGGGCATCGCACCTCCGCATCCACAGGCGCCCTCGCCCCGCAGCGCTGGGCGGGCGGGCGACCGCCCCAGGCGGGGGCGGGGCGGCGGGCAGCTGCACGAGCGGCGGTCGGAACGAAGGCCGCGGCGGCTAATCGTTGTAATTAGGCCGACGGCGAGGGCCATCTGATGACTGCGTAACGCGCGTAATGATTTTCTGATTCGCCACGCGAACGCGTCGCGCCCCCTCCGCTCGGAAGCGCGATACAGCGCCGATGCGCCCGCGGGGCGGTTGCCGCAGTGGCCGCAAGGGGCGGTGCGACCCGCGGACACCCCCCCCCCCGCCACCGCGCAACCTACCTGCGCCGACGAGGCCGGCGATCAAGCACTCGACGTCAAATTATTGAATATTTTAAGTTTGTCGATTTTGGTGGAATGCCTTACACTGAAATACTATACTATTTTATTACTTCGGGAATTCCATCACGCCGCACGTACGGTCTGGGGACGTTCGCTGAATCCTGGATTTCCGAATTCCAGTAGTGGAGAATGGTTTTATGAGAATAGCGGATTGGTCAATGGAATTGGTCGTGAAAACGTACGTGAGAACCGGTTGGGGTAGGAATGAGCACGGTCAGTAACTCGTTTACGGCAGTGCTATAGAATCCACCCGGAATTGTTTGTTTCTAGGGCTTTTATCCAGGCGACAGTCAGTGGCTACGTCCTGATGGGTCGCGCATTCGACCATACACTAGACATCAACACACTTGCGGGCTCCTCTGATCTGGGGCCAGCAGAACGCGAGGCCCTCCGTGAACACACGAACATGAAAGACAAGAGACGAACAAACATGCTCAAGGCAGGACGCAAACCAGCGACCCTTCGCACGCTGTGTGGAACACGCTCTTAGCCACATCAACAATCAAAGTCAGCATCCATTCGGAACTGCTACGAGAAAATCACATAAACGCTCGTTCTTGCATTCTCAGCAGACTGTGGTCGTCTTTAACCCACAAATTACGCTAGTGTTAGAAGTTTTCACGGTGTCCCGGCTCTCCAACGTGAGTCCTTTCTAGTCGATGTTGCCCGAGTTGCGTATTCAATACTACATACGTTACCACCGACCGGTACTGAAATACAAAATTATTTAAAAATTCAATTTTTGTGTTGTGGTCCAATGCTACCCCTGTGATGTGATGGTGGTGAGTGACATCTCGTGGCGGGGATGGCAGAGATGGCAGCGGTGGAATCCCAGGCAACTGAGATATGACATGACATGCGGTGGAGGACTGACGGGGCACCGGCAAAGCAGATCCTTTTACGAAAGCAGAGAACAGCTATCCAACAACCGGCATGAGGGTTTTAATGAACAATGAATGTTCTGTTTTCAATCATTAGTGGAACGTACGTAGAACTCAACATATTTTTACAAAAGTTAAAAATTACTTACGTAAAAATCAAAGATATATATTTATTCAGCAGAAAATGTAAACTGCATTTCAACTAAAAATTATTCACCATTTTTTAAAGTATCTCTGTTGAATCTCTGCATCTCTCGTTGAAGATTGGTAATCGTTAATCAGAACGAAGAGAGTAAAGTTGTGTCGGA
>JAHLJT010009419.1:22531809-22565170 GCA_031308135.1 Acheta domesticus | reverse complement strand
GTTGTGACAATATGCATCTAAAACCCTCCACGGCCGCACTGCAATCAACGCCACCAAGGTGGGCCAAGCATATTCCAGGACTGTCTCCTCCTGCCTATTTCAACTCTCACAACTGCTCAGGTGACTCAAGTATTCTTAACGCCCAATCAGTCGAATTGGTGAAGCCCTTTTCACATCATTATAAAGGTTACTGAAATTACAAATAAACGGAGCAAACGGTTATTAAAGTTCAACAAGTTTTACCTCGTATTTTAAGTATAATTGGTGGTAATTCAAGCACTAATCGCTTTTGATTTCATCTCTTTATTTAAAGATGTAAAACTTATGACAGTCGAAAATTGTAAAAGCAACACATTACAGACGACGAACGAAGTAAACCTGATATTCAATACCTGTGACTGTTTTTGATGCGAAATATCACGTTTTACGCTTTTTTTCCTCCACCGTAATGTGCAAATCAGGATTATTTGGAGCCGATTATTAGAATTTTCTTTAATACGTAAACATTTGTTATCGGCAAAACGATTTATGTTCTTTAATACCAATGATTTTACAAATTAAAATTGCATGAGGCTTTTCCAAAAATATTTACAAGTAAATTAAATTTGTAACATATTTTCTTACAACACAGAATAGAGAGATATTCGTTTATAGTACGGTGCAGTTAGTCCAAGAAACGTTCCAACCTGAAAATCCAAAGTAAAAGTTTCCTTCCAACTCCAAATTGTTCAATAGAGTCCACATGTTGTTTGGTAAAAAGTTACACCATTTTGAGCTTTGGAGCTAGAGGAGAGGGCGAGAAGTTGGTAAATTAATAGTTTTTATTAGTTTTTCTTAAATATTTCGCAAATTATGCGGTTTAGCACAAAAATACCATATCCAAAAATATTTACATTCAAATGTTAACAACAATGGTTTTGAGCATAATCTTGCTAATGTGAACGGTTCCAGAGTTACGGAGGGTGTAAGAATAGAAATTTTTCGTATTTCCTAAAGGGTGTAAGAATAGAAATTTTTCGTATTTCCCCTTTCCATGGGGTGCAATCAGCAAGAATAAGTATACGCTACTTCTGACATTCAGCAAAGCATTGGGATATGAAAGATGTACTCTTAATAATAAACGTCTTCACAGAATGTGACACTGTATCAGCTATCTACAAGAAGGGAAAAATTACACCGGGTAGGAAAGTGCAAGCAAAACAATCTCTTCGTACAAACTTAGTCTTCAACGATCCCAAAGCTGACCCTAGGGCAGTGCAGCGGCTAACGCTGGAAAGCAATTCCTTCTTGCAATGTTTGGAGTCAAGAGCACTGAAGATCTAGATTGTTTTCGCTACCAGTGTTACTTGAAGGCTATTGCAAAGCAGTGTATTCATTCATTGTTCAACTTGGTTGCACTTCCCCCACTTCAGCAGATTCCAGGCATCATTCAATTAGAACCTACCACCAGGAGCAGCAATGGCTGAATGAGAAGAAGAATCTGCTCGACTTGGAGTTGAAGAAGATTGTCAAACACCTGAGACCAATTACAACAGCACATCCTGCAGCTCCTCAGGAATTACTTTCCCTTATAGTGTGCGCTTGCAAACACGAATGCGTCCGTAACCGCGAGTGCAGAAAGAGTGGTCTAAACGGCTCAAGCAGTAATTGCTCAGGCCTGGAATGTGATAACAGGAACACGAAGATCATAGACCAAGATACAGAAGAGGAGAGTGCTGTGTTTGAAGAGGACTGAACTACGAAAATGTGAATAAAATATGGTTGCGTATACAGCCAAATATGCCTATTTTCTAAAGAAAAACATCCAAAAGCTGCAGTTTAAAAAATACTATGATTAAAACGATTATTATCCCGCTAATATTTTTTTATATTTTACTATCATTTATGTTGGAAAGATTTTCTTAATGCATCTGTACTGAGAAAGTTCAGACTGGGTTTGGCCGTGCCACAGGTTTATATGAGCCGGGCCTGTTGAAGCCTCTTTTCCTTTCAAAAGTAGCGCCCCTTGAGAAGGGGGTGAGGTTATCGTTTCTTCAAAAGCTTATCACTAATATACCACCGGCCACTAAAATCGCAATGTGCTTTTACAACACACAATTCCGTATAAAAAACATTTGTTTCCTTAGTGCTAATGTCATATTTTTTTCAAACAAATCTAGGAAGTACAAAAAATGTCAACTTTTATACTCTCCGTAACTCTAGAACCGTTCACTTTAGCAATATTATTCATCAGACCATTCTTGTTTGCAATTTAATGTAAATTATTTTTGTATATGACTCTTTTTGCGCTAAACTGCATAGGTGTCGAAATATTTAAGAAAAACTGATACTAACTACTAACTTACCGACTTCACCTCCCTCCTCCTCCATGCTCAACGCTCAAATTGATGTAACTTTTTACCAAAAATAAGTGGACTGTATTGAACAATTTGGATTGGCGAGCAACTTTTACTTTCAAAGTTGCAATTTCGGCCTAATTTTCATCGTACTATTTATTTTGTGTATTTCTATAATTGGATGTTGGGTATCATAATTTGAATATTAATATGGTAAACCTGTATTTTTCCCTTTAAGAGGAAAGAAATAAAATTAATAATAAAGAGAAAACGAGATAATGATTTGAATAGGGTGTCAGAAGGAGATTTAAAGAGAGACTGGAGACTGAAGGGGCAAAGGAAACGTAAGCAAAGTAAATAGAAAGAGATGAAGAGAGAAATACAGAGAGAGAAGGAGAGGGATAGAGAGAAAGAGAGAAAAGGAAAGAGAGGAGAGAAGATAGTAGGACGTTTCCGAGATAAAGAGAGATGACAGATTGTAAGATTTTAGTCAATAAATTACATGAAATCTGTAATTCAATGTACAATCATAAAGAAGATATAAGCACAAAAATTGGGATTGTAACTGCGCGATTTGACGGACTTAGTATTTAATTATATAATCACTGAAATACTTCTGAAAAAAATTAGGTACAACTTTTATAATTCATAACAAAGGAGAGGCAGTTTGTTTAAATAACACGCTAGGCTACACTTCTCAAACTCCCCACATAAAAAAATAAATGAAACACATGAATGGCAGTAAAGTCATTCGACAAAAGGCGAACACCACAAACCCAAGTGGTTACAGAATGTAGTGCCAGACAAGCACGCCATTGGCAGGCAACCGAAGGTTGCGGGAGGCCGAGCTTAAGCGCGCGCACAGCATTCCACCGTTCATTTGCGAGCGCGAAAGTCGCACAGCGGCGGTGGCGACGGCGCCGTTCCAAATGCACGCGCGGGGTTAAGTGGTCGATTCCCGTCGAGGATTCCCGTCAAACGCGTGGACGGCGCGGCGGCAGCGGCGCCGGCGCCGGCGCCCGCGCACCAACCGTCGAACGGGATAATTACACTGACGCACCTGGGATCGTACCTGCTGTGTACCGAGCTTTCAATTACTCGCAGCCGACTAATGGCCGCGGGCGAAGAGCTCCCTGCAGCTAGCACTCGGCTGCAGCAGCGACCCCCTCTCTCCATACGCCCATCGCCCCGTCGCCCCTCGCGCGTCGCCCCGCGAGGCGAAAAAGCTCATGGAGAATGATGGGGCGCTGCGCACCGGGTGCGGGAGATGCGAGCGGGGGAGAGGGGAAAGGAAGAGAGGGAAAGAGAGGGGGACGTGGATGGGTAGGGGGCGATCGCTTATCAGAGGCGTTATATTGGAGGGACGAAATTTCCCCCAATTCGAATATAATAGGATTGAAATCCCTGAAATCTCTGAAAAGCAGAATGTAAAATATTTCGAATCTTTTAACAACGTTAATGGTAATTGCGTTAATTTTGGATGATGTTTGCTTGATATGATCGATGTTTGTTTGGTCAAGCTATTATTGGTTTGGAAGGCTGCTACTTGTTTGTTGAGGGTTGTATTTCTTTGGTGATGTAACCGTTTGTTGAAGACAGATCCCATCATTCTTCAATCTCTCGAATATTCAAAATGTAGTGAGTATTTCAATTTTATTATAAAATGGTTAATGTTTGATATACTAATTTGATACCTCTGGAGACGTAATTAAAGATAATGGAATAATAATAATAATAATAATAATAATAATAATAATGTAAGATTTAAGGGACGCAGTTCGGAAACACACTTACTACGTAAAAAATCTCTTTGGATTGTCTGGATATCCGCCGATATCAATCTCTCACACACGCACACTCACAACACACCGACCACGTATTACGCTCTCTCTCTCTGTCCTCGCCAGAACTGCCCTTTCCCTCCAAGACATCCTTTTGTTCTTGTTCAGCACACCATCTACCGGCCAATCCTATCACTATCTTAACCTAAACCTACACTAACCTGTCTTAAACTACTATATACACTCCTCATTGTTCACACTACTAAGCACTCTCACTCCCATAATAAAAGTTTAGATAGATAGATAGATAGATAGGGTTTATTCTACAATTGGGCTGATGTTGCCCGGTAGCAGAATACAGAAACACAAAAGTACATTAAAATTACAAAACACAATTAACTATAAAAACAATATATAAAAAATCAATATAAAAAACAAACGAATTATCTTCTTCATTACCTAGAATATGCAACTGCATTTACATGCCTATACATATACAACAAGTGAAACTACATATATACTAACATTTAAGTAAATAAACTTACTTACATATCACACCAACATTCATACATACAAACATACACGCTTACATACATATCATACAAAGACAAAGGAACACTCGCATACACACCATCCTACAAGTATTCACTCACAATCATATTCAGACAAATATGGATAATCACCTTTACCTACAACATAATAATATACAATACTTATAATAATTTTTACATTTCTAACACGTAAAAACACTCGTTAACATCACTTCACTGCACTTCACGTCACTGCACCTCATAAAACTTTACCTAAATACTAATAGCTCAATACTTTTTAGTTTACTACCCATAATCGCACCCTTCACTTCACTTCACTTCACTTCACTGCACGTTTTCACCCTATTGATTAATTTCCTATACTTTTTTTCTAAAACCACGCGCTGAGCAAGGAAAGGGCTCAAAAACTGTCGCAGGCAAATCGTTCCAATCTACGATTGTTCTGTTTACAAAGGAGAATTTGCCTACGTCCGTTCTTTGAATTCTAGTTCTAATTTTATATTTATGATCAAATCTATTAAAATAATCTGGTTTATCTAGCCTTCCCCGTATTTCCTGCCATGCAGAGCCACCAGTGTAAGATTTATACATTACGCAAAGTCGAGCCCTTTTTCTCCGATGTTCTAACGATTCCCAACGTGCAGGTATGTTCCTCCGAAAAGTGTATTTTGCCGCTCTGTTTTGTATCCTCTCTAAGCTCTTCTTAAGTCCTATTCTGTACGATTACCATGGAATTTTGTGATAAAAGTCAGTGTTTTCTTATGTTCCATTTTTGAAAAAGAGTTTAAGTGAAGTAGTACTTCGTAATGCTTTTCCTCTTAATATGATAACAATATCTACAATAATTTAATAATTTAATTGCAATTTGCATCTGAAATGTAACGGAAGAAAAAAATAACTGAAGGAATGTTAATGAAGGCAAGTGAGGAAAGATATCTCAATGAGGCAAAATCTATTTGAAATAAATTAGGGTTCATAGAATATGTATGCAGCACGAAGACTTTATGAGCTGGATATCTTTTTTCTGTACTGATATATATATATATATATATATATATATATATATATATATATATATATATATATTGTGATAGTTGAATGAGAGTGCAGATGAGAGATTAGGAAGAGGTGGGCAAGGAAGAATGAGAGTTTAAACGACCGCGCGAAGCTGAGCGCGTTCGGAACAGCAGTAACTGACCAGGAGGGGTACCGGCCAAGTGCGATAAAGGAGCAACCCCCACTCAGATCCTTGTGAGGAGAAAGGAGGGGAGGCGCGACTTGACCGGAAGAAAATTTTCTTCTTGTGAGCTGAGCGTCGGTACTGAGCGGTCTCAAATTGTTTCTTCTTGTCGGGACAGCAGTACGGGGCGGTCGCAAGTTAGATAAGCGGAAAGAGTATTGAACTTGTGTAATGAAAAGTGCTCAGATCATGGTGCAGTAATTTCGCTCGTGAACAAAGCGTTATTTCGGGAGGCCGTAATATGATTTGAACTTTGAATGAATAGTTACGCTGAACAATTTCGAGCTATAGGAAGTGAGTTGGAAGAAGAGCTAAGCAATTATTATCCGGTAATTCGTGCGACCCGAGAAAATTTAATAAAATAACTGTTCGTGTAAACGGCCGCGTTTTTGCATGAGCGCATGGACAGTATTCCAATTCGCGGAGGGGACAAGAAGCGAAGAGAACAGAAGATCCGAGAAGAACGTATCGTGGAGGCGTCGCGAGAGGGCTCGTGACCGCTTGGAATTCATCCTTGGCGGCGCACAGCAGCGGGGCGTTCCAGGAGGCGACAGCGCGAGGGCGCGCGACCTTCACCGCAATCCCGTTGGCCGGCGTGAGAAGACGGCGTGAGAACGTTGAGTATTAAAAGTTTCGTTCGGGGCATAGTGAGAAATTGGAACTGTGGAGAGCAGTGTTATTTAACCAAAACTAGTCGCGAGAACTGGGGAGGGGAAATAACTAGTAACAGATTTAGTCGCACTTTAATAGACATCTTCATATTCCAAGCCGATGACCGAAGAGGGGAGTCCAAATTTAGTCAAATTTTGTTATCATTGTAATATTTCTGGTTCAATGGGGAATTAACTTTGTAAAATAGATTTAAGAGTTTTGGATGGGGGAATTATGCGGAATGTGATCACGAAGAAAGGGTTAATTTTTGTGTAACTGATTATTTAAAGAATTGGATCAAAGTTTATGTTGAATTTGTGTTAATTAGCCGTAGGTGGTATTACCAGTCAAATGCGTGGGATCCCATTTGCGCAGGCCTGGGTAAATTATGTTTGAATGGTTTTTGAAAAGGTATCTGAAACTAACTATGCAATGATTTCAAGTGTAATTATGTTTTCTTGATTTGAGAAATTTTCGTTGAAATAAATCCTGACTTGTTACCAGAAAAGGTGTTGCTAAATTTCCATCACGTGCTATTCCGAATCACGACTCCGCCCTGCCAAGACCCCTGTGCCTTTTTCAGGTCCCCCAAATAAAATTAGGATTATCGTGGCGAAGTACCGTCACAATATATATGTGTGTGTGTGTGTGTGTGTGTGTGAATGAGAAGTGAGCTTTACAATTATTTCATAAATATATAGTTACCAATAGAACAATACAACAGAAAATAAGCATTCTCAAGCCCTCCAATAAGACCGCTTCACTAGGAACATCGTGCCGCAAAATTCAACTCTCCGCCGCTAGTTCCGCACGGTGATGCGCATCTAGTATCCCGCTCAACTTAGCCATTGGATTCCACAGCGGAGAACCGCAACACCTCATGAGAAAATTCCGCGGAATAAATCTGCGCGCGGAGCCCTGGTTAGCGAGTGGTGGGCGCGCAGCGCGCCAAGCGGCGGGGCGAGGCAACGCGCGGCGAAGGCGGGCCGCGGGCGAAGGACGGTCGTGGGAAGCGCCCCGGGCGGGTCTCAACTGTTGCGCTAAGTGGAGGCCGATTGAGCCAAACGACAGATAAATATGCATGAGCACCCTCGGGCCACGGCTCACCGACACCGTCTCCTCAGCGAGCGCCCGCTTTTGTCGGCCGCCATCTTTCTCCACTCCGATTGTGGTTCGCGTTCGCCGAGGGACCGACACACCCAATGGCTATCGAACCAAATACCCTGCATCTCCATCCAACCCTGCCCTCGACAAACGCCGGCCTCGCCAAACGCCGGCCTCGCCAAACGCCGGCCTCGCCAAACGCCGGCCTCGCCAAACGCCGGCCTCGCCAAACGCCGGCCTCGCCAAACGCCGGCCTCGCCAAACGCCGGCCTCGCCAAACGCCGGCCTCGCCAAACGCCGGCCTCGCCAAACGCCGGCCTCGCCAAACGCCGGCCTCGACAAACGCCGGCCTCGCCAAACGCCGGCCTCGACAAACGCCGGCCTCGACAAACGCCGGCCTCGACAAACGCCGGCCTCGACAAACGCCGGCCACGCCAAACGCCGGCCTCGCCAAACGCCGGCCTCGCCAAACGCCGGCCTCGCCAAACGCCGGCCTTCCAATTCCAGATTTATCAAACGCTGCGCTGACCAAACTGCATTTTGTTATTTGATTCATTGAAAAATTGATTAGTGATTCCGGACTCGTCAAATGTTAAGGTCATGCGTCCAATAAGTCCTTCAGGAGGTGGCGTTGATTCTTCCCTGCAGGATATTGAGACCCGAAGTCGACCTATGTCGACATGCGGGAATTTTCTCCAACGAAGTATCTCCCACCAGTGCGGCAATCTCTAAGTTCGAGACTGATCTCCTGACAAGTGTGGTAGGCAATGCATGTGAGTGTGAGGGGGTGAGTATAGGACAAGGAAAAAAGAGGGGAGGATAGGTTAAGGTATGAAAGATTGCGCGCGGTCCAAGGGTACTGCTCCGGCATTCGCCTGGTATTTCTCGGGGAAACAACAGAAAACTGCTTAAAGAGCACCTGCCGCTAGAATTCTCTTCAAGACAGAAACTTAACTCGTCCTAGCCATGAAGCTAGGGTCGAAAATCCTGCCACCGTCGGGAGAGGAACCCTGGGACCCTCCGGTTCGAAGCACTGCAATGGCATGAGTTGATTCCATGAGCCACCTTTGTTGATCCGCATTTTGTGTTGTTGTTTTTTTTGCATGGTTATGCCATTTTCCTTGCTATAAAACACTGCGTATTGATCGTCCTTTGCGCTGATAGAGTGGTCATTCTCCATTGCTGCCTTCACTACAGTGGCCATTTTGCTCTTTGCAAGCTTCGCAGCGTAGACCTCAGCTGTCCGCACCGAGACACGCAAACGACGTCGAGCGTCAGCAGGGGCGGCGGTGACGGCAGCGGCGGCGGCAGCACTCGCGTCTTTTGACAATGTTGGCCAACTCCCCTAATTAATGTGTGGGAAACTTACTAATTAGCAATTCGAGCCCGGGCGAGGGTATCAAGTAGTAGCAGTGGCGATTAGGAGGGCGGTGGCGGCGGTGGCGCGTGCTCGACCGTTGAAGGACGAGCAGCGCTGCCGGCGGCGGCAGGGAGCGCGCTCTGAGTGGCAGGCAGGAGAACAAGAGATGAAGGAGGCTGAAGAGCGAAATAAAGGGAGGACGGTGAGTGAAGCTGACGAGGCAGGGAAAAACGAAAAACGCTGAAGATGTTTCAGAGGTTATGAAGAGAGTTGGAAATGAGAAAGTGGGCGTCGGCAGGTGGGAAGAGATGAGAATGGGGTTTATTAATAAGTTAACAGAAGATAGGGAAGCCAGCAAAGGAAAGGATGGTGGAGGAACACGGGAGTGGGAAAAGTGGCTGGAAGGGTTTGACGGGAATAAGTGTAGAGACAGTATGAACGAAGGGGAAGAGTGATAATAGAAAGTAAAGAGAATAAGAAGACGAAACAGTGGCAAGATTAAGCAAAGGAAGAGAGAGTAAGAAGACAGGACAAAGGGTACGATACAAGAAAAGAGGAATAAGGAATGGTAACGTGAAAGTGAAGTGGAGAGGTAAGATAAGAACGAGTAGAAGTGCTTGTGGAGAGGAAAGGTAGTCGAGGCGAAGGTAGAAGGGAGTCCAGAAGCGGATGCAGAGGAGTACAGCTCGAAGATGCTGTGGGAGGGAGGGAGGGAGGGAGGGCTACTCCGCCGAAGCGCGGAAAGGCGCCGTGAGCGACTCGGGGCGGGCAGCCGTGGGCGGCGGGTGAAGGCTAAAGCAACTGCGGACGACGCACGCGGGATATGAAAGCCTCAGTGCGCTGGAAGATAGTGGTTTAAGGCCCACGGCTCACGGGAGATGGGCCTGGAATAGCTGAGTTGTGCGCTGTACGCCCCAGGCGGGTAACCGTCCCCCTCCCCACCCCCTGCTCTCCTCTCGCGTTTAGATATTGTCTGCGGTTTATGGAATACAGGGGATTTCCTTTTACAGGCCCTACGGAAATGGAGTTAAGGAATACTCAAGCTTATTACGAGAATTCAAACCTCTTATAGAAATTTTATTAAATAACAATTTATTTTTTCATTATTTATCGTGGAAATTATTTCCAATGTGTCAATTCTGATTGACAGGGAAGATACACGAAATACGGTTCATTCATGGTTGAAATGATCAATGCGATTTATTCGCGGTGAATAGTGCTATTGAAAGTCGGTGCAGATAGTTATTAAAAACATACAAGTACAGTTCATAAAATATCTAAAATGCGGACGGTTTTTATGGAATTATAGTAGCAGTTGATTCATTGAAATTGTAGAATATATTATTCCTGTAATACTATTTTAAAGTGAACATATATTGACTCATCTGTACGAGCAAAAGTCGTTCGCAACAATTTAATCAACCTAATTAGAGCATTTGGACGTTCAGCTTTATAAGGAACTTGAAAGTAAATACGCATGTTCTTTTTCGCCCGCTAGCAAACATTTACAATCGCGCAGTCATTGTTTAAATTATTCCGCTTCCGAAAGAGCATCTCCAGAATTGAAAAGATTGCCTTGCAGGCAGAAGCACTTTCAAGTTCTCGAGAGAACAGCGGGACACTCTTACTCATTGGCACAACTCTGCCTGCAGCCCGCCGCACCCCCCCCCCCCAACGCCACAGCTGCCTCCGCTGCCCTCCCTCCGCCATCCACACCCCCACCCCGCAGCCCCCGCCTCTTCCGCCGCCTCCACCGACCCCGCTACCCACGCCACCCCCGCCGCCCCCCGGGGCGCCTCGGCCGCCCCCGCCGCATCCGTCGCCATCCACCCCGACCGTTCCCACCGCCCAGCCGCCCCCGCCACCCACGCCACCCACGCCACCCACGCCGCCCACGCCGCCCACGCAGCCTCCATCACCCGTCGTCCCCACCACCGTCGCCGTCCCCCATCGCCCCATCGCCATGGCCGAGGCGGCTTCGACGCTTCCCAGTTACTTCGATGAGCTGGCCTCTCTTTGTTTCTAGCAGCGCCCCTTGCTTAACCTCCACTCCAGACAGCGCAGCGCGGGGCGGTGGTAGGCGGTGTGGGTGGAGGGAGGAGGTGGCGCGAAGTAGCCTGGCGTTGTACGGGTCCAGTCGAACAGAAGCAGAACCCCCGTCGCTTCTTTTAGCATTCGGCCTCGCTCCCTTCGGTTTGTTCCTTTCAAAACGCCGCAACGCCGCGCGCCAGCTGCGGGAAGGGGGGAGTCTGACGGGGAGGGCAGAAAGGGACAGGGGCCAGGAGACGGAAAGAAGGGGTACACGAGACGTGGCAGGGACGTGACGGTTCAAGATGGGGAGAAACGAGCCGGGATTGCTCCGGTGTGTGATGCGGAATGCGGCGGGATAACGGAAGGGCGGAATGGGGCAGGAATGGTGGGCGGGAGTGGCGCGGATTGGGGCGGGATGGGGCGAGATGGGGCCGGAAATGGGTCGGATGAGGCGGGATTGCGGGCGGGATGGGCGGGATGGGGCGGGGATTGGGGCCGGGGGATGGGGCGGAGATGGGGCGGGATGGTGCGGGATGGGCGGGATGTGGGGCTGGAGTGGGGCGGAGATGGGGCGGGATGGAGCGGGAGGGGGCGGGATGTGGGCGGGATGGATGCGGGTGATGGGAGTCGGGATGGGGCGGGATGTGGGGGATGGGGCGGGATGCGCGGGGATGGGGCGGGATGGGGGCGGGATGGGGCGGGATGGGCGGGATGGGGCGGGATGGGGCGGGGATGGGGCGGGATGGGGCCGGGATGGGTGGACGAATGGATGCGGGTGATAGGGTCGGGATGTGGGTGTGGATGAAGGGGAATGTAACAATGCAGCGTGAAGCAGTGCAAAGCTTGTCAGAACAAGGACAGAATGGAATGGAATGAAACGGAACCCCGATCGAGGTGGAGGCGGAAAAAGGCAGGGCGGACGGTGCGAGGCGGGGAGAGGTGAGGTGGAGCGAGGTGAAGGAGGCTGGGTAGGAATAGCGGGGTGGAGCAGGGATGGGCGGGGCGAAACGAGGCAGGGCAGTCGGAGAACAAAAGTACGGAGGCAGCGGTGCCGCTCGCGCTCGCTCTGCCTTCCGGGAGTAGGTGAGTCAACGGCCACCCGCAGACGCACAGCGATTCAGATAAAGGTCACGCAAAAACAAAATTCACACGTGTAATGAAGCAAGTACTATAATGCATTGGAAAGACAACAAATGCAAACGATGCGGAAAAACGAAGGGACAGATGTGGCAAGAAATACACAAACCGAAGAATTAAAAAAATTAGGTGGGAATATTTGAAAACATAGTGTTAAAAAATAAGCGTACAAAGAAATGTACCGAAGTTGACCAAATGTAAGACAGTGTAAAGGTATGAGAAGAAAAATTTAAAAGCAGAGAAGAATGAAAGAAAATGTATAAACATTCTGTTAATGAGGCGAGCGCATACGAAAAACGTTAAAATTGAATGTATCAACATGAAAGACAATTAAGATGAATGTGGTACTATGATATTTACATAAAGAACAAGTTGAAAGGGCAAAATTGATTCAGAAAAATGTATAAAATTGTCTGTAAAAGAGAGTGACTGCAGCAGGACAGGGTTGGGAGAACCCGCGCCGTCTGTGAAGACGGAGAAAGCGTGAGCACCGCCGAGCGGGTGGGAGCGACGCAGGCGCAGAGGGATGGCGTGCCTCCAGTGGAGATCAGGGGCAGGTGGCGCGGAAGGGAGATAAAGCATTGGGGGGCTGCCAAATGAAGAGAGCAGGGACAGCCAAGAGTCACGTCGACAAAACGAGGTTCTCCTCCATGGGGGCGGCGGCGGCGGCGCGCTGGGTGACGGACGGGCGCGTAGGAAGGGGTAGGGGTGGGGGTGGGGGAAAGGGTGGGTGCCGGACGCGGAGGAGGCCCGGCGGCCTGCTCATCAGGCTAAGAGGCCGCGACGGGCCGCGCCGCCCTCTCGCACCATTCATTAAAACTTGCGCCCGCCCGGCGACCGCTCGCCAACCGCTCACCGCCTTGCTCCGCCC
Source organism: Acheta domesticus (assembly GCA_031308135.1). Lineage (NCBI taxonomy): Eukaryota > Metazoa > Arthropoda > Insecta > Orthoptera > Gryllidae > Acheta > Acheta domesticus. Next base: position 22,552,108 of record JAHLJT010009419.1, on the reverse strand, counting down.
GCCACGATCGCAGGGGCACTCGCCTCCCGGCGGTGCCCTGGCCGCGTCGTCCCGTCCTCGGCAAGTTGTCGTCACTTCTTCACTCTGTCCACCCGTCCTCACCTCCGCTCGCGCATCCCCGCGGTGGAGTGGTCAGGTTCCGTCCTCGGCACGTTGTCGTCGCTTCTTCACTCTGTCCACCCGTCCTCACCTCCGCACGCACGTCCCCGCGTTGGAGTGGTCAGGTTCCGTCCTCGGTACGTGATCGTCTCTTCTTGACTCTGTCCACTCGTGATCGCCCGTCCTCACCTCCGCACTCGCCTCCCCGCTGTCCCTAGCCGGGTCCTATGCTTGACACGTCACTTCTTCGCTCTGCCCACCCGTTCTCGCCCGTCCTCACTTCCGCACCTGCCTCCAGGGGACCCCTGGCCAGGGCCCGTCCTCGGTTCGTTGTTGCCACTTCTTCACTATTGCCCACCCGTCCTTGCCCGTCCTCACCTCCGCACTCGCCTCTCCGCGGCGCCCTGCCAGCATCGCCCATTCCTTGGCACGTTGTCGGTCACTTCTTCACTCTATCCACCCGTTCTCACCTCCACACTCGCATCCCTGCGGTGCCCTGGGCAGGTGCTGTCCTCGGTACGTTGTCACTTCTTCGCTCTGCCCACCCGTCCCTCCCTTTCTCACGTCCGCACCCGCCTCCCCGCGGCCCCTAGCCACGTCCCGTCCTCAGTACGTAGTCATCACTTCTTCACTCTGCCCCCCCGTCCTTGCCCGTCCTCACATTCGCACTCGCCTCCCTGCGGCGCCCTGACTGTGTCGTCCCGTCCTCGGCACTTCTTCACTCTGTGCAGCCGTGATCTGATGGGATTTCCACCCGTCCTCGCCCGTCCGTAACTCCGCACTCGCTCCCTGCGGCGCCCTGGCCAGGTCCTGTTCTCGATACCTTTTTACTTCTTCGCACTGCCAATACGTCCTCGTCCGTCTTCGCCTCGTCCATGCTTCTTTAGTCCGTTTCCCGACCGTTTTCCTGTCACATTTTCCTTAAATTTCACTACAATCTCGGTACCTTACCCCTGTCAAAAGTACCAACACTTTACATCATTAATAAATAATATTTTCTTTTTTTATTGTAATTGCAATCAATTGGTAAACAATCGATTAATTATTTCCACGCAATCGTCCAATCAATTGGTATCCACTTTTTTGTTCTGGCCTGTTCGCCGACTATTATCAAACCGAAAGAAATGATTGTGTTTCTAATTTTCTTATTTCCGGGTTCTGGCCACAATTCCAAAGTCTTCACTTGTTACGCATTCTGAAAGTTTCTTTCTAATTTTTACTACATCATTTCAAGATTTTGAAATTTCTGCTTGCAGATCATTCGACCAAAACACAACATCACCATTAAACTCAAACGCAATACGTCAGCGAAACAATTATAATTATTGACCCTATTTACAATTTGTTTTCCTTGACTTTCTTGAGAAACCAATTGAAGGTATTCCTTCCAAACTAGCAATCTTCGTCATCTCGCAAGTGGAATTTCCTACCAACATTTAGGTATCCTACCAACATATTGGTATCGCACAAAATAATATTTAATTGTAGTACACTATTGTAGATATCAACTTGACAAAACTATTGCGTTTAATCGAGTGTTAAATTCAGTGATTGAATGTGCATTTTTGTCTCATAGTTCTCATATCCTTTGCGAACGCTTCTCTCCTAATACAGAGTGATGTTTGTTGACATGAAGTAATAATATTGTGTGATAATTGGTAAAAAAAATATTGAAAATATCTTTAAAGAATCAACAAATTATGTGTACACATTAGATTTTATAATTGGATCGTATATTTTTTACTTATACATCCAATACAAAAATTGCTCCCATAATGTATTATTTGCGGCCTAAAATATCAAAATTTGTACAAAATGTGTTAACAAATATTAAAGTAATAGTGTAATATTATAGTATAAAAGTAAGAGGAAAATGGAAGTAGGTGAATAAACACTAGTGTGAGCACAAATACAATTTCAAATTTCAAGATGTACGACAGTAACTTTCATTAACACCTGAGCCAGAAGAACTAAAACTTATTTGTAATGTTTCCTACAATGAGGCAATTTGGTTCCAACTTATTTTAGTAATTTATGTGCAGATAAAAAGGTTTTTGGAAGAGTGTATAATAAGGAATTTGGAAGAGATCAAATAATTGAAATTCTCACAGAACTTTCGATTGTTCTGCTTCTTCAGGTACACAGCTAATTATACAGCGGTAAGAAAGTAGTAGATCCGTGGGATGCTTCAAAAATCACAGTTACACACCTGAGTGCTCTTGATCTCAATGAGCGGTATTCAATTGGCGAAATTGTTCACCCGGTTCAATTTAACTAGGATTCGAGCGGGGCAGCCCGGTCGCCCTCCACCGCACCCTTTGTCCTTGCGACGCGACCTCAGCATTGCTCCTTCGAAGTCTCTGCCCTCCACGGTCCCCGTCTCCCTCTCCTCTTCCTCCTGCCCCCTCCTCCTCTTCCTCCTCCTAAGCCTCCTTCCTCCTAAGCATCGCCCATAGTGGCATTGTAAATAGTTTTTAACTTAGATATAAGTTAGTGTATTTAAGACAGACCCTTCCCCCGCTGCACAAGCCAAATCGGCTGCAGCATAGTTGTACCCGTCCTTTGAATAAATTCCCGCCTCTCCAGGGTAACTGGAGGGGGGAAATTTAAAAAAAGCCAAAATGAAGGTCGGCGCCGGATGTCGCCATCCTCCGAAGAGGAACACCGCCACATCTCATGACCAAACATTCATTACACTATCGTGACTAATGACCAAAGCAGTTGATGAGCTGAGAAATGTCAACCAACGAATCAACCCTTTCCCCGGACTCGGCCCGCACTTCCGTCATCCCCCCTCCCTCCCCACTTCCCCCTTCCGGAGCGCGTCTCTCCCAGCGCAGAGCGGTCCGCGCGCAGCGTCGTCGCCGGGTCACTCGCTCCTCCGCAGATTGCGGCGCGACCTGGTTCAGAGTGCGGCGTCGCGCTCTACTTGCGCTCGGCCACCTGCCGCCGCCCCCCTCCCACGGCACTCGCCCGGATTTCCTCGGAACAGAGCAGCGACACGGCGCGCCGGCGGCGGGCGGGAGGGAGGGTCACCCACATGATTGGCTTTTGAATTGACTCGGTCGGGCTGCAAGATGGGCGTTGCTCAGTGGCGCAACCAAAGTAGCCCGGGGGGGGGGGAGAAACTTGAGGTTCAGCCTCCATCGCCAGAAGTGGCTGTATAATCACAATCATCGTTTTTAAAATGTTTCATACTGCAGAAATGAGAAAATATTATACCTGCTGGATTCCTCACTTTTGCCCTATTACAGAAAAGTCTTAGTTGCGCCAATGTCATTACTGCATTTGTTATGTCGACTTAATAACTCGACTTGTCAAATCGACCTAATAACTCTCTATCTATTGTAAGAATTTTAATGTCAGCAATCAAAATAATTTGTACGATGGTTTCTGTTGACTAAAACTTAAATCAATAAATCTGCTACGTGTTTTTTCACCGAGAAGGTTTATGTTGTTAATTCTGTTGTAACTCCACTATATGGCGAAACATATTCACTACATATCCACTACATATTCACGTCAAATGCAACCTGCAACACACTCGGCAACATTTTGAATCGATATCGTTAAATAACTCCTAAACAAGGCGTTCTGGGGCCTTAAAAAACTAAAACTTTTGAGGCCGTAAGCCTCAAGAAACGTTTCTCACTCCGTAATCTACAGAATGAACTCTTTCTTAACATTCTATTACATTTTTGCTGGTACGGCGCTTCCCGATATTACCTCACCTCCTCAGAGACGTGCAGAATCTACAAGTAAATGTGAATGAGAGAGGCAGAGAGCCGCAGAGACAGACAGGGACAGGGTGAGCGAAGGAGGGAGAGACAGAGAGTGAAGAGGGAAATGAAGGGCAGAACAACGTCTGTCGGGTTTTGCTAGTTCTTAATAAATTTAAAGCACAAATTATTTCTGCTGAATAAAGTCTAAATTCATGATCGAAAACCATTAGAATTGTTATAACGTTTATTTTAATTTTTAAACCAAAATACATCCTGAAATATTACGATTGAATAATTTAAGGATATGAACAACAATAAAAATATATTTCAGGAATTATATATTAACAAACACTTATTAAAACATGACTGTCAAAACACGTCTTCACATAAATAGCTAATAACAAATCCAGTCTGTTAATGGTGTTACCGACCGAGTGTCCTTCAATATTTTTATTAATATAATCTTCTTACCAGAAAAAATCATAAAATCAATAAATACCATTTCTTGAATAAGTGTAGTCGAACACCACTTATAGCTACAACTCTATTGTTTCGACTGTACGTATCGAACTGCGAGCTACAAAATTCTTAACGAACACCGGTCGTTAAGATACCTTTTTTATTGCCTTGTTTCGTTGCGTTAAGTCGATATACAAGTACATTTTACGAAAATTATTAACAGGTAATCTAAACAAATAGGTAACAAAAACTCACTTCCCTGAAACTCTTACCTTGACAGATTTTTAAAACTCCCTTCCATCCACTGTCAAGATTTGCTCATCTCTTCATTGCATCGTCTTTTTGCAAGTTCCTTTCTTTTCTTCGCTCGGGGCCGCGTTCCCGTAGGAGTGTGCGCGGCAAGACCTCCTCGTTCCCAGAGAGGCTCCGCTGCGCACTTGGCTCATGGCGACCGGAGCGCTTGAATCCAATCCCGGAATGCCCCGCCGAGAATAGAATCCGGCAACACGACGCTGCTCACTCGTCTCATCAGACCCTGAGCTTGTTTCCTTTCTCGGTAACACGGTTTCTTGCAACTGGAAAGATCATCTGAGAGAATCCCGCTACGCGTTTCTTTTTCAAGGAAGCAAGTGATCGTTTGAAAGTGCAGGCTTCCGCAGCCGGAGTCAGTATCTACTTGACTGTGCGAGGGTACATGAAATCTCGTGCAACTGCGACCACAGTTACATTGGAAGATGGTGTAAACCATTGAGAATCGCCTCCGGGAAAACATATACCACTACATGTGTAATAATATAAATAAATCGGCCGTAGCCCTCCACGCACGCAAAACTGGCCACCACATTATTTTTGATAACATTGGCCTCATGTCTAGGAAGACAAATGGAGGCTGTTACAAGTTAAAACTAGACTGTGGAAATTACTAATCCATCCCCAAAAACGTAATGCTGGCCAAAGCCTACATCTCAACGAGGCCGGCAAACATTTCTTTTACCACGACGTCCTGTCTTGTCTGGGCGCGGTCACTGCTGCTCCATGACGTCTGACCACGAGCAGACCCCTTCCTCCACTCTGGCCAGAGCGCCTGCTGCCTCAACGCTTTCCCCGCACCGGCCGATCGCCCGGCCAACCGGCAGGCGGCGGGCAGAGAGAAACCTGCATCTCTATAAACTCGCGAGCAGTATCCGTCCATTTCGCCCTGAGAAAGGTTGCATTACGAAGGCCGAAATTTTGGCGCCTGTGCCTACGATGCAGCGTCTCCCAGGCAACCGAGTACATAAAGTGAGTTAGCTTATTAGGTTATGATATATTGTTGAAACTTTTTTCGAAATATTTTTGGCCGTAAAATTACTTAGAATTTGACGAATAGAAAACAAAAATAAAAATATGATGTATTTATCGTATAAAATCAGCAACATCTCGAAGGAATTGTACGACATACATTCAATATTTTAGTTCAATTAAATCCACTCACTGCTGCTAAACAGTATTTGTTAATTGTTTCTCTTGAAGTCGGGGTAACGGGGATTATTTAGAAGGAGATAAAAAAATTAAACATGATTGTTTGCCAATATTTCGGAAAATGTATGTCCATCCTCAGAGATGTACAAAATGAGAAAGAAACAAGAAAAAAATCATAAGGCCACCAAAAACAACGTGTCAGATACAATTACACATACATAATTCTATTGTAAAACAAATTATATCTAATATCTACTGCGAATTAGGAGCATTCCTCGTCGCCTCGTATTTGATATTAACTTTTTCATTGTACTAGCATTCCACGCGATAATAAAGGAACAATCTGCGTACTAAAATACTAGATACTCTTACACGGATATATTACGATTATTCGATAATTCGATGCGTATATTGAATTGTGCGGTTGTCCTTAATTTCTAGAATTATTCAATATTACGTTACCTCTTCTCCCTGAACTCACATATATAAATGACCATTTTCTGAAATATAACTTGAAAATGTAGTTGAAGTCTCTAAAGAAATATTGTCCCACCGATAAAAAAAGCACTGTTTGAGAATGGTATTCGGCTCAAAGCCTAGTCAATAACTGCTGTTTCCCAATTTGAAGTGTGGTTCACACAACGGGACCGATCCATTCACACATAAAGAGATTTTCCCTTTTAGAAGAGAATGATGATATTGATCATAATTTTAAGGTGTCATCGTACTAGAATCAAGCAAGTGTCTCCCTGAAATATTTGAAAATGCACTTCGACGGGACAGACAACACTACATGAGACATTCAGTATCCAATTTTAGATGTTCTGTGATGTGATGCAAAATAATCGGGGTCTGAATACTTGTATTACCACAGCCGTCATAAATTTTAAAGGTAAGGTTTTGTTCCTACAAACTGTTAAAACATTTTTTTGATGAATGTAGACTTTCAATATAATACTAAGAGAAAATCATCACGCATTCTTCTTCATAAAACTTAAACGATTTTATCCAAACGCAGAAAATTAAGAGAAATGATCACAAATATTTAACAAAAATTTTAAACCCAAACATATGAGACGGAATGATGTGAAAGAACAGCCAAGCACAAACGTTTCCAGCAAAGAACGCCACAAATTTTATTATTCCAGAAACGCTAGAATCGTGTTTCTTGTTGCATGTTCACTTGCGCTCCCCAGCCCCGACTTGAAGCCCGTGGCAAACGGAGACTTCCCCGCCAAACGCGGCCTCCTTAGAATGCAAGCAGGCCCGCGCGCGGTGACGTCATCCCTAAAGGGGCGAAGCCTCGTCGGCCGCAGGAGGAGAAGGAGGAGGAGAAGTCGGGGAGACGCAGTGCGGAGCAGGCGGCGCGGCGCCGCGCCGACGACCCGACCCAGAGAGCGGGGACGGCGGGGACGGCGGCGGCGGCAGTTTCGAGAGTGGATGCTAGGGAGAGGATGGCAACGATTCTGGAGGGAGAGGTGCAATGATGCAAAATCGGAATGGAGACGGGATAGATTTTGGTGAGGGGAGGTAGTGGGAATGGAGAGGACAGACAAATTCAGCAAGTCGAGACTGAACCGGTCACGACGAGTTGCTTGGCGGAGAGGGGCTTGGCGGAGAGGGGCTTGGCGGAGAGGGGCTTGGCGGAGAGGGGCTTGGCGGAGAGGGGCTTGGTGTAAAGGAGCATGGTGGAGCGGGGCGTGGCAAGGTGGGGGGGGGCGGAGCAGGGCGGGCCGGGGAAGGTCCGGGAGCCCCAAAGCGCTGGTCCTAGGGACGGATCGCGGGTGAAGGAGGCGGGTCGGAGGCGGCGGCGGCGGCAACGGCAGCGGCTCTGTCATCGTGGCCGGCGACACGACAGTTGAATGGCGGGCTACAGGGCGGGTATCGCCGCGGCAACATTGCAATTAAGGCTAATGAGCTCACTCTAATTAATTTTGCCCGGTACACAGCTCACAACGTCGATCGGCGACGGGAGAGGAGATAAACCGAGTCGCTGCACCCCGGCGAGCCGACCGACCGACAGACAGAGCGACCGACCGACCTACCGACCCGCCGCCCGCGCCTCCGTGCGATGTCCTCTCTCTCTGCCGCTCGGCGCTCGTTCCAGCTTGCGGCCTCCGCTGCCCTGGGAGAGACAACAGCACCCGCCGGCGACGCTGGGAAAGACGGACGAAGTGGACGCATTCTCAGCGTAACACGAGGAACTGTATGAAGAGAGAATGCAATATAAAAACTTTCTAATGAATATTTCCATACCTAATCGATAACGGTGGTACGACTGGCAAACTAAATACCCTTAGAACACATGAGCAAGGTTTTATCTTATTATTTTACAGACAACCAAGTTTTATTGTGTTTAACTCTACTAAATAAATTACTATGTTTTGGTATACTATATATTTTTATTTTTATTTAAACAATGGAAAGTACAAATGCTGCTGACATTAATCATTAATCGTGCAGAGAGAAAAAACTATTGATTATAATACTAATGGGTGATTGTATAATACTGAAATACCAAAACCAGTATGTGATGGTAACAACGAGGTATAAATAAAACAAAGTCTAAAATAGAGCTATAAATTATAATCACGCGCTAGATAACTATTAATTTTATTTATTTATTTACGTTTAACATTAATAAAAAATACGAAAACCCAGATGATACTGCATTAAATTTATTTTGCACATAAGCGACGTATTTTTCAATTCTATATCAGGCAAAAACGTCATATCTCATAGACACAACGCTACATCTACCGCCCGTTTATTTCATTTATCCGAGTTCACAAATATGCACATCTGCAGTGGATATGCATCAAATATAAATCGCCAGTAAAACATAAGAGCCGTAAGAGGTATTTGATGGCATGAAAAGCCCCCGTCCAATAACACCTCTTCACCACTGAAATCGGGTCATATTCAAATGAAAGCCGGATTTAAACCTTGTATATCTCGTGTTCTGCATTGGTACTATTTAGTCGAAACAAATTTCTGATTCGCATCTCGCATGGGTCACGCGGGGCCTTGTAGCTTACTTGCCAGCGAGCGACGTCCCTGCAGCGGAAAAAATCACATTTCGTCCATAAAATGAAGAGATAAAAGACCTAAGAAAGAATATGACCTGATTTGCGAGGCCTAAAATATATTTATTTCAGAGGATTTAGAGGCCATTCAAATACTCAAATCATTCAGGTCCACGAGTGGTGTCATGAGAACAATAATATTGATGAGATGAATGATGATATAAGCACGTAGAACAATGAGAGCCAAGGGACACCGAAGAACCCCGAGACCCTGAACAGACCCCGAGAATGTCTGCCGAGAGCTCGTTTTGCCCACAGCAAACTGACAGGCGATTGCGGTTCAACCTAGCGGATGAAGGCGTATTCACCATTATTCATTGGCACCCGGATAACCCTTGCATTATTACCATTTGTGTGCTCGCTTGTTTTTCATATGTCTTATCAATTCCTAGAATCGGCAGACTTAAATAACAATCATATTATTCTCTGAGTGTAGTATATTGTAACTTATAAATAAGTATACAAATGTTTCGTTTTAGTAAATAAGAGCGTTTGTTTCTCTTTTAGCTTGTCGAGTAGAATATAATTTTATCGGAAGACAAAATTAATAAATTTGTAAAGTTATTTAATAATTGTGTAACTTACAATATGAGCAGGATCGTCAGTCAGGAAAGATAAAGACTGATGGCTCAAAACTTTTGCAATCTTGATCCACTTCAAATTACCAACCTGAAAACAAAGAAAAACAGGGCTTGAATTTGACAGCAAGAAGTTTCACAAATTAAGATCCATACTTTTACTACTCAAATGAAGTGCACAATTATAAATTAAAAATAATATACACATTACCCCTCTTTTTCCCAAGAAGAAATGAACTAACATTATATTCATAATTTCAAGTAGAAACTTGTTATAGAGAGCTGAAATTCCACGTCACTTCAAACCTATTGTGAATAAAATTTTTAGGGAAAATTCTTTTAAAAATTGAAGAACGAGAATGTTCTTAGACGTATTAAGTCAATGAACTCTGAAAACCACACGAACTTACACTACTTTATGCACATTTTAAATCTTCCTTTAAATAGCAAACGTTTTTATGATAAGTTTAAATCACAATAACGTAACTTGTATTTAAATTTGGAATATGTTAAAATAAAGTGAAACAGCATATTCTGATCAGAAATTTATCGCGCAAAATGGATCTCTCTTCTGTAACTACCGTTCTATAAATGATCTTCTACACGAGAGAGGATTTAAAATAAATCGAAACTCAAGTTGTCGCACGACAATGCAGTTAAATATTAGAAGGAAGAATGAAATCGTTATAATTAAAGGAGCGATCTCGATTACGTTCACTCTGACTCGAGGACATAAATCTAAATCGAGCTAGACAGAAAAAAACGCTGTTTCCTCGTGGTAGATGTCTATTTAGTCAAGATCGCTAAAGCTATGTTCGCTCCTGGTCAGCGTGTTTTCATGACTTGAGTCGGTTCAAATCATCATCTAAAACTGTGCTTAGATACGATGTGCCTGATGTTAAGTCCGAGAAAGAGGCCGGTGTAAACCAAACGGTGGTTGGTCTGCACCAAAGTTGACGGGACTTAAGCAGCTAAGGTCTAATCGTTTTACTATTTTTTTAGTGGGCAAAATACTTATTTCACAAATTCAGGATAATTAATCGTAATTTTAAACAACTGCTGACGTGAGTACACAACCAACAGTTGACGCATTGGTGCGCTCTAGTAGTATAATTAAGCAACATAACCATGGTTCAGCACTAAAAATTAATGCATGCTACTAGAGAGCTCCAACAATAACCCAGTGCTCCTCACCCTGATGATAATGAGCGAGCGCTGCCCGCACAAAATAATGTTGGGCTTTAATGGGTTAAATAAACGCGAAGCTCAAATTGTCGCAAGAGAGTGCAGATAAATATTACAAAGTCGAATGAAATCGTTTTAACCTGAAGCAGCGATATTTATTTTTAAGCCCACTCCGTTGCGAGGACGTAAAAATAAATCGAGCTAGGCAGATAAAAACAAACGCCAAGCCCAACGGTGTGAGATGGCTGTGGAAGTGAAGAGCGCGAGGCGGCGGCAGTGAAAGGGCAGGGAAGAAACGCAGCTCGCGAGGTTCGCCAACCTCCTAGCAACGAAGTTTCTTCACTTCCCGGTGAGGCATTGGGGGTACGTAGAAATGATTTCGAGCAAATGTTGCCGGACCTGGGGGCAGATCGTAAATTACCTAACGCAAATTTGGAGTATTTGGAATACCCTCTCTCCCTTCAGCGACAAGAGCCCCCCCTCCCATTTAATTGAAGTAAAAACAAATGATAAATAAGTTACCAGTTGCATTAATTTTATTTGTGTAATTATATTAAAATTTATTATACTTAATTACATTCACAATTAGTTGGCGATGCGTACTGCATTTGACAATAAGACTTGGAAATTTTTAATAAAGGAGGGACACGTAGGCGAGAAAATTTGTGACTCGAAATCATTCACTTGCCGTCCTGGACGACGCGTGGGCGAGAGTCTACTGTCCTAATTTAATTAAATTCTACAATTTCAATATATCGTTTTGTAATATTTTCTTCGTAATCTAACAGGTTCAATCAATATACCATTAATGAATAAATATTACCATTCATTGTAACAATGTATACACATTTTAATATATTTATATTTTTTATTTAATTTGTTAATTTTATAAATAACGTTATAAATTTATTCGTTCTGCAATTTTTAGTTTACCACACAACCATTGATGTGAACCTAGCAATACTTTGTTTTGTTGTTATTGAAACTGAACAGAGTTCTATTAGTTTCTTCTTAGTGGTTACATTTCCCCTTTTGTGGCTTATATAAAAATGTAAAAATACCACCTTTTCCTTGTCCCTGAATAAAGGAGAATTACAAACCCACTTGCACACCGTAAATATCAGTAACACAGTGCATTGGTCTTGTGGTACAAAGGATACCTGAATTTCTACACTGATGTAATAAACAAACAGCATTGATGTCAATAGGTAAAAGTATTCTGTTTGTATTATTGAACCTGAATAGATTTCTTCAGTTTATCTTTAGGTTTTATTCCTCCCTTTGGTGTTTTTTCTAAAAAAATCGAAGTCACTGTAACCTGAAGCAGCGATGTTTACTTTTCCAGTTAAAACTGTATTGTTTTCGCGCTTTGGAAATAGGCAATTTCTCGACAGAAAACCCCTTTTTGATGGGTCCTTGCAAAGAAAGTGGATAAATATTTTTTCTATATATAGTATAGCATTTCTTCTAACATGCTCAGTAGTAAAAAAACGTTTTGGTGTTCTTTGATACAGAAAAATTTATTGACAACAAAAGCGCCATCCATCCGTCTGCCTGTAGTCAACGTTAGCGACAAAACCGTTAATATTATTTTGTTTAAAATATATTCTTATCGATCTTACTAACTCCCAGCTCACCGAATTTGAAACGGATATTTCCATTTTGGGAGTAATTTGCAGGACACATATTGAATTCCTATTTAATTTGCATGAAACCTCAACATTTTCAGTATTTCCTCAAAAATGGCTCTATAAATTATTATTGAGCTTTGTCCTCAAAGCGTAGAGGAGGCTTCAAAAATAACGTACGCCCAATTTTGTTCAAATCTCTGAATATTAAAAAAATTAAAATTTTTTTTTCACGTCATCCTACTATTACTATATTAAAGAAGTAGTTTTTTTTAAATTATTTAAATCGGTTGTAAAAAGACTGATCTTCAAATCAGATCGTCTAAAACTTTTCAACAGTGTGAGAAGTGTTCGTGTAATTTCTGCTTCAAATTAACGCAATTTTCTAAAACTTCTCAAAAAAGACTCCAACTTTTCCCGCGGATAGAAAAATGAAACAAAACTGAAAAATGGGGCAATTCCCATTATTGTCCAAGTCTATGAATGTTTGAATTTGCAAAATGTGTCGTTTTGTTTTTGCAAAATGTTTTGTTGTTTTGTTATTCGTAGATTTTCATGCTGTTATTATTTGAAAGATCAACGCATCCTGAATTAGGAATTTGATAAATTCAGAGAAAATATTCTTCACAATAGCATAAAAACTGTTGTTTGGAATCTTGCTTTTTGGCTTCATCCGTGTGCTTACTACTGGAGAAATGGAAAATATTCGGAGGAGAAAAATATTTCTCTCAATTGGGAAACGCATAAATGAAATTATGCTTTTTTTAATTTACAATCTTTTCAATAAGAAACATTAAAGAAACAGAGTTAAAATTAACATGTTAACTATGTCTCTTTTTAGAGATTAAAAGGTAATCTTGACGAAGTCTACGTAACATAATCTTCATACATGTATAAGGAATGATATTAGATTACATATAAGAATAATCGTTCATAAGCTGGAGTTTTGAAGCAACTGAGGTATCGTGTGATATCATTACCCAATACCAGTGTAAAAGTAAAAATTACAATAAAATAAACTTTAAAATTATTTTAGAAGAACTTTTAATTATTATTGTAATATATTTTCTTTTGATTTTCACATTTATGGTATTTTTAATATTCTTTGTTTTGGGATAATGCAGAATCTTTTTTAGCTTTAAATTAAAAAGAGGGAGAGCAAGAGACATACAGATTAGAAGAGGGATGGACGGAGAGAGAGAGAGAGAGAGAGAGAGAGAGAGGGAGGGAGGGAGAGAGAGAGAAAGAACATGCATTTGTCGGTAATGAAAGGAGGACAATTTTGCAGGCGTGTCTCATCCAGGCAGTCATATTGCAAACGCTGGTTGTCAACATTTTTTCCCGTCCTATGAGCGGAGGTGCGGCATATCAATGTGTGTCAACGAAAGGGGTCACGCGGGAGGTGGCGGTCGACTGCAAAATTCACGACCAACGAGCCTTCACCCCACACCCGTTGCCGACCACTCGCATCCCGCTCCATCTCCTTATCAACGACTGCCATCGCCGCCCACCTCCACCTACGCGCCCCCACCCCAGCCGCCCGCGTAGACACCCACACCGTCAGCCGCTGCCACCCCGGCCTCCCCCCACAGCCGCTCCCGTCACTATCCGCTGCCACTCCTGCCGCGGCCGTTGCTCCCCGCCGCCCCAGCGCCATCACCAACCACTACCGCTACCCTCTGCCATCCCTGATGCCACCCGCCACGGCTCCAGCCACCACCCGTTGTCGCCCCCAGTCGCCAACCTCTTTCACCCATCGTCGCCAACCGCCGCCCCAGACGCCAACCGTCGCCTCAGACGCCAACCGCTACAGCCTCCGTCGCCAGTCGCTACCGGAACCATCGCCACCCGCCGCCGCCCCAGCCACCACCCACTGCCATCCCAGGCGACAAATTCTACCGCCCCCGTCGCCAACCGCTACCGCCTCCACCGACAACCGCTTTCCCCCTCGCCCACGCCCTGCGACCCCGTCGCCAACTGCTACCTTTACGAAGCCCTTCTCTGCCGTCCCTGTTGCCACCCAACGATGCTTTCTGTTACCACTTCCCTCACCACCCATTGTTCTCTAACCTAACCTTCCATCACTGCCATCTGTAGCTGCTTCGCCACGATCCCTCCACCCGCTGTAACTGCCCTCCACCGTTCGCCGCCCCCCACCCCGCCGCCCTCTGACCGTCGCCCGCCCACCCGCCTCGCTGTTTACCGCGTGTAAAAAAGATTACACGGCGGGAATAAAATTTAACGGGCGCGGTAGCGGACCCGGGCCGGACGAACGAATTTTGCGAGGCTAATGAACTGCCAAATTTTCGCGCCCATAACCGGAAGCTCGACGCGCCGGAGTTACTTCCGTAATGATTTTTTAACTGCCCCGTAAATAGCGGCGGAGGCAGTGAACCTGCGGGATGTCGGTCGCGCGCCAAGTCCGCAGGGGGCGAGGGCGGGAGCGCCGCTTGGGAGGTCCCCGGGGGCAACGCGCTCGCCAAATCGCAAGCTCCCGAAATGACTCCGCTCCTTGGCTTAGCAATGAGACAAGCGGAGATGGGAAATGGTGTTTGCGGGTGAATTCGCGTGTTATTTATCGGTTGGCAGGCATTTTCGGGGCGAAGGAAAATGGACGTCATTGAGTCTTCCCAGAAAACCGTTTGAGTTGACTTCTGATTTAGTATTATTATTACTATTATTGTTATTATTATTATTGCCCTAAAATATTCCAACTTAAAAATAACAAAATTCTAAACATAAAAATGTCAGTTGCTGCTTACTATAATGAAATTTATGAATATTTCTTTAATAATAGCTGCCATAGTGTGATGAACCAATTTTTGAAGAATTTGATTGTGTGAGAAGACAAACATTTTTTTACAACTTGAAATAGTGTAAGAAAAGGGGGGAAAATTCCATCGAGGTTGTGAAGAAAACGTTAAACTGAGATTCGTTGAAAGAAGCCCTCATTTGAATCGATCGCTTGTAGTGTTGGTAGTGTACTTTGGAAACAATGTGTAAGGGAGGAAGAAATCTTGGAGATAGATTTTCGTTAGCAGGGGAAACGGAAAATCTCCAAAGCATGTGCCGAGAACCCATTTTGTCTACCATAAAGGTCACTTAAAACAAATGAGCATCAACTACCGGGCCCGGAGCTGGAAGGTCAGTGGTCTAACTGCTACATCACAGGGCACCCCTTACGGATGAACATACATTGTCAATTGTTGTTAAACTCTCTTTACCAATGAAAAAGAAAGATAATAAAAAGGGGATGTTTATAATGGAGAACGATATTCGCTTGCCCCGAGGAGGTGGCCTACGCCCATATACTCATCCCTTATACCTTTTCCTGGTCAAATGGCCATTGTGGTAATTTCCCGTTGCTTTTATTGTTCGAAATAAAGCAGTGATATCATAAAGGGTGAAGCACGAGGACAATTGCAGCATTATGGAAGAGACGAGGTCCAGATGAGGCACGTCGTTGTGGAAAAGCCAACCATCCCACTACCACAGGGTGAAAACACTTACGGTTTGCGCGGGATTGCAACTACAACATTCGTTTTCGCGAACTTCGAAAGCTGCTCCGCGCTCATGAACTGTGGATATTAGCTAATGTGCTTTGTTATTTCTTTCATATTTGCATGCTCCGTTTGTAATTGTGTATTGTTTATACAATAGTACTAATGAACCGCGACGTGCAATTCATGTTATATGGATTATGGCACTGTAACTCTAAGCTGCGTACGTCATTAATGCCTTTTAGAATTAACATAAAACATGTGTAAGTTAGATATTACAATCTACAATCTTATAAAATAAGTTGAATGATCTTACAATCTTAACATTACGTTCTAAATGAATTGCTGTCAATGTGCAGCAGAGGTTGAATCTTGTCATTATGCTGGGCATCTATCAAATATTAGAGTTTTATTTTCGGAGGTAGTTTAAAACTATTTCTAAATTCAGCCAAGTTGCTTAGTTCTCTTAGTAGCAGAATTTCTTATGTAGAAGATCACGTCAAATTCATCATTAAAATACGACAAAATCATAAAACGGATCGAATTTGCTAATTTGTTTACGTAAATAACTTTGGAGATTGGAGTTACATACAGGTTACGATCATCTGAAGTCATTTTCGGTAGAAATACCATCACACGTCATCTCGTCAAATTAGCAAGTTCAATTGAGAGTCCGTGAGCAAGTTTTCCTTGATAATTCTCTAGGAGCGTTTATCTTTCAGTCAGTCGTAAAATGAGACAATAATTGCAAACTAGAAATCACGGACCTTTACGAACTTTGAAGTAGTAAAAATAATTGTAATCACTGACAATCATGAACTGCAATAATTTTGCCTATTTAAAACAAAATCTCATTTCATTTTGTTACATCAGACTAGAAGATCATGCAATTTTCATTAAGTATTTGTTTTGCTTATTTTTAACTCAAACTATAAATATAATTCTAAATATTAGAAACCCACACGTAAACTTGCGCAGCCAAATCTGTTAATCAGCTTACGGAAGCCGTTCACAAAGTGTTATTCAATAAAACTGTGATATACCGTGAAGTTGTGTCCTGCATTCTGAATGGTTTTATAACTGTCACATATTTTATGTTGATACTCAAAATAGAGATTAAAATAATTTCGTTCTCAATTTCACTAAGATAATTTTCAAGGGGGAAAATATTTAAAAGGGATTCCTTGAATGAACAGCTAATATAAGCTCTGATTTACGAATCTACCAATTTAGGTCGCGCACCTCTGGACATATTCATATCGTTTAGGGGCTTCGTGTAGTTTCAGGCAGTGGGGTTCAATTAATTCGTGGCTTCCGTGCTAATCTGTTTCGACGGCGGACCAAGCGCCCCGCATGCAACCCGCAATACTCCAAGACGAAGCAGTCGCTTTTTCTCCTACGTCACGAACGCGCGTGACCTACTTCCTAATAGAGCAGCCGCACGGAACTGGGAATGGTACGTGTCTTCCGATGTTGCAGCGATGAGGCAATCCGGGAACATTGCTGGCCCTGTGGTCAACGGATTTGTTCTAGGAGAACTCTATTTTCCGTGAGGTCAATGAAAATCACCTAGACGCGTTTCGTTTCGTAGCGCACAACAAATAGCTCCGAGTCCCATGTACGCTATTTTACGAACTAACTTTGAAATATATTTGATGGAACTACAGCAAATTTTGCATTTGGTTGATTCAAAAAGTAAATAAATGCACGAAATTACCCTTATTTGCTAACATTATTTTTTGTTGATTTATAAGAGATGCCCATGCATTGTGCATTTGCTAATTGAATGGATCATTATTCTTAATGCTAGTCGCACGACGTCTTTATCTTTTAAGAAACAGAAAACATTACTATTTTTAGTAATAGTTATGTTTCGTTAGGTTGCATTTTAGTCATTCCATCCTTTTCACCGAATCATCAATGACGTAAAATCCGCAATCTCCCTTACCCTCCTCATAGTTTCATCGCTGTATTTTGGAATAGAACAATCTCCTCCTGGGCTGACACAAATGCCCATAGACCTTCTATCATGTCCCTAGTACGTTATATGGCCGAAGCACTCCACAGTCCATCTTCTCAATAATTAGTCGTTTCGTGGAAGATATCCTAGTCTCTGTTGGTATAGTTCGAGGTAGGGATACATCGTAGATAGATCATTCCCACTATGCTCCACCACACAATATCCTATCCTCTGAAGTATTCAAACCACAACTTGAATGTAACGCACATGTAAGCAACGTTGCGACACTAGATTGGAAAGGAATGGATTGAAGAAGGTTTGAGGTAATGCAAGGCATTTTCGAGGGTCCCTCCTTGCCTCAATGCAAAGCATCGATGTCCGAGACGAGATTTTAACTTGATACCCATTGAACAGACAGTTCAGGTGCGTCCGTTCCAGAGATTTCGACTACCCATGTTGGCCACAAAATATCTATCTGGGGGTCTAGAGTTTAGTGTAAGACATTAATATAAATTTCATAATTTTTTCCTACCAAATTAGGAATAAGGAACCTCTTTTTTATTTTTACTTGAGCATTATGGGTTACTTATTTTAATTTTATTGTTCTAAAAAATGAAATGCTTCTTCCTGTACAATATGTGTCTTCCTCCAGTGTCACCGCGCTGGAAATGTTTGTGTAGCACAGGCATGTCAAGGTCGCGGGCGAAGTAACAAGTTTAATAGAGCTCGTGGGCACTGCGCCCAGAGAAATTGGTGCGAGATTTAAAAGTAAGGGTGGTACAAATTCCTTCAAAGTGGCGGTATGTCACTGGATGTCTGGCACATGACAGTCTTTTGGAGTATTCCTTGACAGTTATTGTCACAAATTTAGCTATATTAATTTCAAGTTTCTTTTTAAGGCAAAGAAATTATCTATTAAAATGGAATAATACACCAGACCGATTTCAAATTCTCAATTGAAAGTAAAATTGAAAAAAAATGGATCAAACATTTTCTTGTCTGTAATTTTGTCATTCTGTAAGTTAAGAGTGCTACAAAAGCACATATTTTCTTTGTTCAGGTTAGGTTTAACGTTTCAAAATGTTTCATAAGGTTAACATACAAAAATTATT
Organism: Acheta domesticus; assembly: GCA_031308135.1. Taxonomy (NCBI): domain Eukaryota; kingdom Metazoa; phylum Arthropoda; class Insecta; order Orthoptera; family Gryllidae; genus Acheta; species Acheta domesticus. Next base: position 22,533,318 of record JAHLJT010009419.1, on the reverse strand, counting down.
ATTTAATATTTTCTGGACTTATCACTTTATTTCACGTATATTTGCTCTAAAATACATAATTTAGAAGTTCATGCGCAACAAATGTTACGATAGTTGAAGGGACTGCTAAATACTTGAATGAACGTTCCCGTGTGACATAAAAGATCTTCAATAAGTGCAGAATTTCAACAAAAAAATTAATAAAAGTCAAAATTCTTGTTTCATAACTGAAAATGCACAATACAAAGAGCACGATGGGTACATTCCTTCAGAATCTAGTTTCAAGGCTACTTTGGCAAATATTTCTGAAACTCTGAGCCGCGAATTTTCCCCTTCAGTGATGGGCAAATATTTCGTTTTAATATAGGCAGAAAAAAATCAAAATAGGAGTATAAAAATATCGAAGGTACGGAACAGTTTGTGACAGAATAGAAAATATATTGACTCGCTCGACATACAAAGAGTGCTCTTGCGAAGGCAAAATATACGACCCGTGTCGACATCAGAAATAAATGGCCCCGCCAAAAGCGTAAATCGCGGGAACTAGACGATTTTGCGCCAGAAGACTGAGGGGCACTGAAGATTCATGCGCTTCCACATCCTCTGGTCTCGATTCATGTTTATTTTATTTATTGCTGTCTCAGATTACAATCACCAGACACATTACCTTTCTGTCCATTGTATTGTTCTTTGTCAATCCCCAATATACGCGTATGTATGTGGGACGAAAAGGGATTCGCCGAAAGCTTGAATAATTGGGATATTATTTTTATACATTGTTTGGAATATTCTGCTGCTCTGGTAGATGTACGCTTGTTCCTTTTTGCGCTTCAGAAAATGCATATTTATTGATACACTGAAAAATGTCACTGGGTGCTAATATTTAACGCTTTGATGTGAAATTGCACATATAAATATTAAGAATGGCATTATGATTTTACGTTGACTACCGTGAAGAGTCCATATTATTGCAATTGGTCGATTACTACCCATTTCTATATTAAGAATACGTTCACATTCACTTCTGAGCAGAATGATGAATTTGAGGACTATAATTTGCTCCAGATTTTCAGGAAAAAGAAGTAATAAGCGACATATGCGGTCATTTCATTCCGTATGGACATATGTGTACATAAATGTTCAATCAATTACCATTTATTTATTTGATAAAAATAATGTATCTCTACTAAACATTACTACTTTATCCCTAAAGCACTATTTGCGAATATTAATTGTTCAATTCTTTTTATCATTGACCATTTGAGAGTTTATTGTTCTCTGATATCAATTTTTCCCCCGTAGGCATTTTGATTTATTTTGCCTTCCATTGTACAGCAGATACTTTATGAACTTTCTATCTCAGAATTAATTGGCCATAATAGTTTGTTTCTTAAGAAAGCAAATATACCTTTTATCGGATTTTCTAAACGAATTAAGTATTTTATTTTCTCTATTCGTAGTACAAGTCTACGAGTTTTGAAGATGTGGGCTCGTTTAGCTGATGTTCTTGTAATTGACATGATAACGTCC
>JAHLJT010009419.1:22458395-22522120 GCA_031308135.1 Acheta domesticus | reverse complement strand
TGTTCATGTACAATAAAAAATATTCTTACAATCAGAATGGAAAATAATATTTATTTTCAAAATGATATATAACCCATTAGTTAATATTTGTACCGTACATATATTTTTTTATAAAGTCCATATATGCCTTCCATAACAATTAGCATACATCAGCTGCCGAATCAATGACCTCTATCTCAATGCGACTTTTGGTCCAGTTTTCGTGATCCTTTGAGCAAATACACAGATGCCTGCTTATTTGCTTCTGGACATAAATGTATCTTCACCATATATTAGTTGAGCACACGTTATGCTAGTTGTGGTAAGGGTAGAGTTGGCGAAGTGGATTACTATTTTTTAACAACATAAAATTACATACGTATTTCATTCCCCGTGAAAATACGTTTGATATAACTCGCAAGCAAAAATATCTTATTTTAGAATACTGCTAAAATTCATTGTTGGAACTTTTATTGACCATTCAACTATGTATACTGAAAAGGAGGAGATATTCAGGATCTCAAGATAGAACATATTATACCCTCCACATTTAGATTTTCACAGTTTTTTGATCAAAACAAATCAAATTAAATTGTTTTGAAGACATTCGAAATCCGTTGAAAGACGGAACTATCAGTTAGGGTTAAGAATGGTTCGAATAAAGTACTTAACCGTACAGCAGCAACTCCTCACTGATCGGCGTAGGATCGGACATACGAGCAACCGAGGGACACCACCAGCGTGTGGTTATAACCTGCATCGCCAAATGTCACTAAACAATTATAATGAACATTATTAAGTGATGAGAAAATTATTTTCTGTCATGTAACTGTTTCTGTAAGTCTTGTGGAAGCTCTCAGCCAGCGTGCTTGCTTTCCAGTACGCAGCCCCGGGTTCGATTCCCGGTCGAGGCAAGACTATAGTGTGCGTTTTTTCTTGCAATGTCCCAGTATGTGTTGCTGTGTGACGATGAGAAAATTCACTTCTTAGGTTGAGAAGACCGGAATACGGCGTGGGGTATCTACGTCCTAACCACACGTACCCTCTTAACCTCACGTCGCCGGCAGGCCTGAGCCCGTTCACGGGACGTTGTGCCAAGTACTTACAACTGTTTCTGTACAATAAAACCTATTCTTACAATTAAAAAGGAAAATAATATTATTTATAAAATGATACATATGGAATGAATGATCAAAGTAGATGTCGCACCCGGCAACGCAAAATAGTTCATCTACATTGAGTGGTTTAATGAATGTGAAAGTGCCCAAATGCAACGTCAGCTCGTCAGTGAATGGTCAATTCCCTTTCCACTCTATTTATGCGGCGCAGGGCAAGCAAAGCGCGGAGTTTGAGAGAGCGCTAGGGGGCGGCTCGTCCGAACCTCTCAGCGCGTGAGAGTTTGCAAATGGACAATGACCCAACCAGATACTCTCCGTTCACTGGTCCCGGGAATAAATGCCATATAGGAACAAGGGGAGTTGCATAGTTTAAAATGCCTTTATTCTGGTTATCTAAACTTTCCAAAACTGAGATCAGTGACTAACGTCCTACAAGTGTTCTAATAATCTATAGAATCACTTTAATTGCTAACCGCCCCATCGTTGTCTCATTCTGCGGGATTAATAGTTCTTTTTAAATAATAATTAGAACATTAGGACTTTTACAAAATTAAAATGACGCACGGTAGTCAATTCCAAAATTCTCGAACTGTTAAGCAAGCTAATCGAATAATCCGACAATGACCCATCGCCTTCAGCTGCTCGACGCACGTAAGTTGTTGTAAAACCCCAAACTTGAAGAAATGTAAAAAACATAAGTATCTCATATGCTTACGGTTACATAAACGACCCACGGCTTTGTGTCATTTTCCTGTAAAAAGATCAAATGGGATATTCTGAATGTGATAGTTTCGTAAAGATAAGAGAGGAGGTCGTTTTGAACTAACGGATTAATTTCCTCCCAGCTGTTCGCGGTCGTCGGGGCGTAGAGTGGTTCACGGTCAAGGTCTCGGAGAGGATGGCCAAATCGTCGGCAAACGTGCTTCTGACGTGGCATTGGATTATCTGGACAGCCGAGGAACAATCATGTGACTCGACTACGGCTTCAATGCCTCGTCAACCAGTTGCGCTCATTTGGCCATCTCATTTCCTTTGTAATTCCACTATATTAAATAAGCCCATTCAATAGACTATTATTGTATTGTATCCTATTAATGCAATAGGATAATATTTTCAATTGACCAACTAGTGAGTGGACGGATAAGAGAATTTCCTCAGGCAAAGTCAGAGCATTCTTTAGACGAAAAATAAAAGTATCTGTGAGAGACACATTAGATATTCATTGTGTTTTCAGGGAAAGATCATTGCAATTACCAGCACAGAAACTTTCGCGATAACAGCCGTCAGTGAAGATGCGTGGAATGGAATGTAACAGAAGAACCATCAGCCGTGATAATAGAAGTCAGTTTATTTTATCTATAATACTGTTAAAAATATTAAGAACTATTAAATTTGTTATAAAAAAAGGTAGAAGTAGTAATCTTGTAAACTTTCCAATTACATTTGTACAATATGGTGTGCATTCTCTTTGTAATGTAATTTGCAGTTAATCGGCTGCATTTACTTGTAATCGGTAATTTGCAATTAAAATATAATTTTCTATACTGCAAATTTATGCAAAAATATTATATCAAATACACAAAATTACGATAATTAATTCTGAATTATCAAAAAATAAAATTATTTTCAACGAATCAAAACAGAAGTTTGCAAATTATGGAATATTTGATGTACCAGGCCCGCATGCCACTCGCAAAACATATATGCTGTAACACATATCACCGTCGTGCATAGGTCAAAAACGATTTTCCCTAGAGTCTTAATACCATTTTTATTCTTCTCTAAATTGTTTTCTATACAACTTTCACCTCTTTTTATCGCTGTTTATTTGGAGGGTCCTACACTGTTTTTTTGGAGGGTTTATTTGGAGGGTTTATACGCTGTTATTTGGAGGGTCCTCTTCTAGGTATTGCTGTTATTCAGAACGTTGTTTTATCCGGCACGAGAGGTATTGCACTACCATAACGTTTATGGAGTATTTCGTACTACTAAAAATTACTTAAATTCTTGCGGAAACATATGGTGATCACAGGAAGATTTAGATTCTTTAATTGGTATCGCTTTTCAGAACCTTTAATTGGTATCTGCGGTCTGTGATACCGCTCACGCTTAATTCCTGTAATTCAATGTATTATTTGATAACATTGAACCTTATCTGCTAGTCTAAAAATTAACATTTGTTTTATTAAGGTTTATGATGATGTAAAACGAGTTCGAGTCTCGGTAATGGCAGAACTTTTCACAAGGTCACGACACACATTGAGGAACCGGGGTAAGTCTCGTCGAAAGCGAATAAGGGTCAATGGGCGGAGTGAGAACGAGTGAAATGGAATATCACGGGGTGAGACAATATCAAGAAGCCACCGGCTGAGATGGCACAAGGCTTTAATTTCTGTTACTTGCAGTGCCTCTGAACGGGGGTTCTAGGGTTCGAGTCCTGACGGTGACAGGATTTTCGACACTAGCTAGATAGCTGGGACAATTCAGCCGCTTTCTGGAGGAGAATTCTTGCGGTCAGATTCTCTGATGGGTAATTTTGCGTGGTTTCTCCGATGAACGCCATGCTAATGTCTGTGCAGTACCCTAACAAACGTGCCACGAACCGCACGCGATCTTTCCTTCCTCTTCCTTGTCCTATCTTCACCCCTTACTTACACACAGGTTTACATGAACCACACTACAAAAAATTATGGGAGACCAGTCGGGAACTAAGCTAGGGCAGTACTTCGCTAGTGGGAGACACCTCATTGCGAAAACCGCTAACCTCTAGCCGACCCGCACCGGACCTCATTATCGAGCCAAGGAAGATCACCGATACATTCCATAGAAATCATTCGCTACACTTACGGGACAAAAGATAGCCGGTTGACGCGCCCGGAAATACCATATAATCAATGGAGGGTAGGCAAATTACTTGAAACACTTTTTCCTTTCCCGTATACGTACGTATACACGGAGTGATATACGTAGTATAGGGAAAGTTATGTAATGCTGCGCGAAAAAATGGCCAATTTTCGGCGGAAAAAAATTAATTGCCGGGCCGTGAAAACGAAGAAGTGGATAAAACCAGTTGCTAAATTAAGAAAAAAATCCCTAACACGTGGTGTGGTCAAAATCCATGATTTGTTGCTTCTTTATACTTAAAAATCGATTGACGGCATTCCGTCCGTCTGTCCGTCTGTCCGTCTGTCTATCTGTTCGTCTGTCCGTCTGTCCGTCTGTCCGTCTGTGGTCAACGCTAGCGCCTAAACCGTTCGGTCGATTTTCTTCAAAATTGATATTCCCCAGTCGATCTGATTCTACTCGAAGCTTTGTGATTTTGAAAAAGATTCTTTAAAATTTGGGGGTTCTTTATATGAAGCCCCCCGGGGATTTTCAACATTTTCTCAAAAACGGCTCCAAATTTTTTCTTTAAATTTCTTGTATGAATAGAGGAAAATACACTTTTTAACATGGCATAGGTCCGATTTTCACGTACAGCTCTGAATTTTCGAAAATTGTGAAAGTTTGAATTTTTTTCGGCGTCTTTCTCCAACTACAAAATTGAAGATAGAGATTTTTTCTTCAAATAAAATATTTTCTGCATATTGAGTTCTTTAATAAAGGTCATGTAAATGTTTTTCACAATTTTGGTAGTTTTCGTGCAATATTGCGTGCAATATGTGCAATTTTAAAAATTACAAAAACAAAATTTTCTCAAAAACGGCTCCAAATTTTTTCTTTAAACTTTTGGTAGGGATAGTGGTAAATGTACTCTATCAATGACATAAAAGCCATTTTGGTCTATCGGTTGTTTTTTCAAAAATTACAAAAATGTAAATTTTTTTACTTGTCTCTCACTTCGTTAATATTTACATTATCGGCGATTTTTTTACATTATTATATTTACGAGTATATATGCTTTAAAAATTGTCAAGTAAAGTTTCTCGAAAACACTACCGTTTTCTGTGAAAAGTAGCTCAAATTTTGGCATTTTCAGAAATGCTCAAACGTCATTTTCTCGTATATGGCTGCAATTTTTTTCTTGAAACTTTTGTAACGGATAGTGCTAATTACACTCATTTGTATAGCGTGAAGTTCATTTTGAGTTTTTTTGTTTTTTTCAAAAATTATATAAATGTTTTTTTTTTGAAAGATCTCTCACATCTTTAATATGCACATTATCCGCAATTTGTAAAGATGATTATATTTGTGAGTGTAAGTGCTTCAAATAACTTCAAATAAAGTATTTTGAAAACTCACAAATTTTCTGTGAAAATGAGCTTCAAATTTCGCATTTTTAGTAGTGCTAAAACGCCATTTTCTCTTAAACGGCACATAATTTTTTAAAGAAAATTGCCATTTACGGCTAGGTTTTTGTGTTCTTTAATATTCTAAAATTAATGTTTCTGTTCTACCAATAGGAAACCTGGAATTATCTGTGAATTAGTGTCATTGTTAAAACCCAAAAATTAAGAAAATGACCAAAAAAATGTACTTTTGGCGATGATAGATGGTAGCTGGCAAGAAAGAGTATGTGGCAATTCCGAATAGCTAGCGAAGACCCAGGAAATAGAAAACTAATACGGGAAAGTCTGTGCCATTCTGTTTCTGTTTTTTGACAAATAAATAAATAAAATAAATACGGTCATGCTTAATTTTTTCAAAATACGAGTAGTTTGTTATAGACATTAATATTTTAGAAATTGTTTATTTTGAAATATTTGAAATAAGTAAAAAGAATTAATAGCTCTCAGAATAGCGACAATGCAGGGTCTGCAACAATGGAATTCACTTTGCGCTCGCGAATATCTGTGAATTAGTGTCATTGTTGTGACCTAATGGAGCTGTATGAAAAGGAGTTATAATTGTCTAATTTATGTTGATATTTGCAGGCAAATATTTAGTTTTGCACCAAATGCTGTACCATTTGTAGTGAGTAGAGAATTTGTTGCATGGTTTTAAAATACTCTTCCCTAATCATGGCCCAATGGAAGGCATTTCTATATTTCCAGGGTATCAGGCTTCTTTTTCCAATACAGGGTTACAAACTTTTGCATTCTATTTTTGTGAAGTTGTAGAATTCACATAGTTCTGGCAACACTGCAATGGAAATAGTGAGTTCCAAGCGAAGATGTTAGTAGCGCATAAAGTGCAATATTACAGTACTACTTAGCTGTTTCCTCTAATACGGGAAAGTAAGTGCTGTTGTAGCACCACTAGTTTCATAATAAATTCGTTCATTGTTGGTATTATTTGAATCATTTTCATATTCATGTTCATTCTCTTGCTCCAGTTTTGGTTTCATAATCATGAACATGACTTCTATTATTGCATGTTATCTCGTAGTTTTGGTATCACTAGGAGAAAAAAATACTTAACGAAATTGGTATCGGCGGTACCTCATACCGCACCGCACAAAAATATTACATAACTCTAAAAAAAATCACTAGTGAAGCTCTAAGTTTGTTCAGAGATATATCTATAACTAGGAGGGAAGGTGCTACGCCGTTGGACATCTAGACACTACAATGAGTCATTGTTGCCCAAGTGTCAACTTGCCGGCGCGGTATATCAAACCGCGATACCAATTAAAGGTTGTGGCCAAATTATTAATGGCAGCTTCCGGTTTGGTAGGTCTTGGTTCAATTGCCGTTGAAGGGCCAAACGTTTCGTACACGATTGGCGTGACGAGGGGGATGGATGGACAGTGGTGGGGCACGGAGTCTTGGGCAAAATGTCCAGGTCACGGCTAGCTGGCGACTGACACTGGCGTCAGCCCAGTCAATTTGTATTACGTTCAAACATATCTATCGTTTTAGGGAAATGATAACTACATTAACGGAGGGCAGTGGTGTCAAGGTCTTCTACTGGTGGCAGTGGCACGCAACGCGGCAGTGCCATGCCACGAGCTTTTCCGCGCCACTAGCGTTGGGAGAGGAAACTATTAGTAACCCCGCCGTTTTACAATAGTGATGGCGTTGTGTCTGGTGGCGGAGTAATGAACTGCGTGGAGACGCGATTTCGTCGTGTCACTCGTGCCACGGACTCCCGCTCATGCGTCAACCTTGACAACACTGATGTAGAGTAAGAATAGTAGAAAGTTAAAGTGGTAGATTATGGTGGTGCGGTACACTAAAGTTCTTGTAGAAATGTCAATTACTCCATAAAAGTATTATATCTGGAAACGTTTTATTTGGAGAAAACAGCATCAGTATTGCAAGATAATTTACAAAATACTCGGCCCCGTGGCCGAGATCGCTAAGACAGTAGTGCCGTAGTAATCTTGGACCGTAGGGGTAGCGGGTTCGAGTTCCGCCTTGGGCATGGTTGTATGTGTTCGTCCTTTTACCCCCTATCATGACTATATCGTTCCATCCTCACACAATGACGTTACAGTCCAAATAGTGGTCTCTAATGTCCTAGTAGTTGATGCGACATTAAATAACAAAAAAATTACAAAACAGAAACACAATGTTACAGTCTTTTGTTACAATAAAGTAAGACATATAAATTAATAAAATATTTTTCAAGTATGCTGAAATGTATTCCGTCGCTCAGTAATAACTTTAAATGTAATGAAACACAAAAAACAACACGTGAGATTAATGGGTGTGTGTTTATATGTCAGAGGTGTAATTATGGAAATGGATACACTTGTTCTTGTGGGAGTCGCACCTGTAATCAAGTGACGTGCCTTCGCTTGATGATTATCGGTGCGATGTTTGACTTTGGGGACACAACCGCCTCTATCATTAAGACCTCTCAAATCCTACCTCTGAGTCAATCATGTGAATTCAATTGGACGAGAAAAGTGTCCCATGTGAAATAATATCTTACGTTAAAAAACGCAATTGGTAATTGAAGTCCGTATTAATGGGAATGCGTGCAAAAAATATTTGAAAAGATTAAAATAATTTTATTAAATTTAAAGAAACAAGCAGTATTCATTACTTTTATTTTCAAAACTATTTTTCAACTAATTTCTATATAATTTATATAGTAATTTATTTATGAATTTTCATTAATATTAATATGTATAATAATATATTCACTAATACGAATTATAAAATAAATTATTTAAAAATTTACTTATTAATTTATATTCATGAAAAATAGCATAATACATTCATGAATTAACATTCGTAAAGGTATAGAATTTTCAATTTGAAACTTACTGCACTAGAGTTACGTGGACGTCTACTGGGTGAAAAAATTAGAAGAATTAATTTGTTTTTTCAAGTATAGACTTAATCTTAGTATTACTGTTTTAAATGTTTAAGTTAAATGCGACAAAATTTTAATAATCCGTGATTACTTGAGATTTTTTCAATTAAGACAAGTCTTGTTCAGTAATTTTAAACTTTTGTATTTCTTCCATTCATTTGACATAGCCTCCATGACCTTTGTAGTTCCAGATTTTATCAAACATTTGTTTGTTTAACCTTGACTGGTCCATGCGGACCACATATCCATAGAAATGTAATCATCGTTTTACAATCATCACTTCAAGTTTTCCGTTTTACTTTAAATTTCCGCATTAGATCTCAATCTATAGCCTTCCTTAGGCAAATTTTCCATTCCAATTATGCTTGTAGTTTCCATGCCATAGAAGATGACTGGTCTAACAATTGTACTGTAATGTCGTAATTTTGCATTGATAGACAATTTTTTTAATATATATTTTTGTGCAAAAATGTAATCGTTCCAATTTCCGTTTTTTGATTTCAATAGCCATTTTATTCGTCCCATTTCTGCTAATTAATTCTCCAAGATATTTAAACCGGTCAGTAACCTTGATGTTGCCATAATTTGTTTTTAATTTTTTTCTTGGAGTTTATGTGATAAGTTGTCATAATTTTAGTTTTATCAAACGAGATATGTAAACCCACTTTCCCCATTGTTTTTTTAATTGATTAATTTGATGAATAGCTTCTTGTTCTGATTCTGCAAACAGTGCTAAATCATCAGCAAATGCTGAACATTTAATTTCGAGGTTCTTGTTCTTTGTATCAATTTTTGCCCCGGAATCATTCTTTTCCCCAAATGACCTCATGGCTTTATCCAAGACCACATTAAAAAGCATTGGTGATAAGACAGTCTTCTTGTCTTACCCCGTATTTACTTGGAAGAGCTTACTGACTTCACCTCGAAATTTAACTTTGGAAATCGTATTAGTTAATGTAAGATTTATTAAATTTATAGTTTTTTAATCAACTTGGTATTCCTTTAACGTGTCAAAAAGTTTCGCTATCCACTGAATCATAAGTTCTTTGAAAATCGATGAAAGAAATAAAGATATTCTTCGGTCTAGTTGTCAATATTTTAAAGCAATGTAATTCGAATACAGTTGTTATCATTGAATTACGATTTAGTACGCATACGATTTAGTTCGCATATGACGAGTGGCATACTGAGATTAAACGAATTCTGTCATTGAAAATATGAGCATTTAATTCTCACTACACTATTGCTAGCAAATTTAGTAGATCAAAAGATCGATCAAAATGCTTCTAAAAATAACTTCAGCAACATAACCAAAAGAGTAAATGAACATTTTCATCTGTTTCTATAAACGTTCGAAGCCTAGTAAGAAATTGCGTCGGTATTAACCCGCCAGAAAATGTGAAATGAAATTAAAATTATTATTAAAATATTTTGTGTGCATTACTTGAAGGACAAGTTTCAATTGATATTTCTTGTATTAAAGATTTATTAATATTTATTTAATATTACGTAGCATTTTTACATAAGAACGTAATGTTAAACACAATAATTCTTGCTCATTTCCTTTCCTTCATTACTTTTTTAACAGATGAACAATTTTAATGTTTCTGCAATAACCATGAGAATTGCTATGCAAGTTTATATTCGATCGTTCAGATCGAGTAGACAATACCTGCCAAACACTCCATTTTACTGTAAATATTTGCATTGCTTAATAACTTAATAACAATATATTATTACTTGACGTGCTTTTAAGTGCACAAGTCACATAAACAGAACTTTATCTTCTGTAGTGTTAAATTTGTGCTATAAAACTGATGCCCACATATTCCAAATGCACATATTTCGCGGCATTGTAAACATAAGAATCACAGGTGGTTCTCAATTTGATAGAAAAATATATATTTACAACTAGAACATTATGGGAAAACTTTGGCGAAGTCTAATACTGCTACAATACATACATGGAATTATTTATTTTACAATTTTCAAGAATTTATAATATTCAACTAAAATGAAACTGTTTTACTTTTAGTGTATTCTGTATATTTTTCTATATCTGTATATTTTTTACAAATTCCATACTCTTCAAGCAGAAATTACACAAAACTACTAGATTTTTTTCAAACAGTTGTAGATGACGCTGTTTAAAGAGCAAATATTTTAGAACAAATGTTCATTTAAGTCAAAAATCTCTATCATTGATATTGTACGAGTATTTACACAAACATTTTTTCCAATTTTCTTAAATACAGAGAGATTGTAAAAAATGGAACGAACACAATTGTTTACCTTCCTTTGCTACATAGACGGAGAAAATTTGAACAAAAAAGTTGGAGCAGATTTTGAGAAAATTTCAAACTCGCAGAGCCTAGAGTTCATTCACATCGATCGTGGAATATCAGATTTGGAGAAAATAGTTTGAAAGAATTAGGCCAGACTGGTCGTCAGACCACAGTCAGTTGGAGAGGCAGACAGACTGACACAGACTGACGCATTCAACAGTCAATCGATTTTCCGGTATCAAGATCGCACAAAACTTGGATTTTGAATACACAAGGTTTTAGAATAAGTAATTTACTATATATAAGAAAAAGATGTAGGGGTCCAGAAAAATCAGTGTTTTTCTGTCGGAAAATCACCGATTTTTGTTGCAATACTTACCTTTCACATCTTACGTAGTATGTCAAGAAAGTAAAATCATACATTCTATTAACACTGTAATAAACAGATACTTCCAATTATACCCTGAGCTCTAAAACGTTTGAAATATCACTTCAGCATTCCTAATTATAGTGGGATCTTAATGTCCATCTTCGCTCATTAAACGTCGGAAGTCGTACCATCATAAAATAGTTTCTCGGGTATTCAATTAAGTTTGCTTTACTACTCACTCACCTCAGTCCAAGGCAATTTTTATTTCTACCATTTGATCTTGCAAACGACTTAACATTTTCCGGCCATTTCCCAGAAAAATCACAAATCTTCGGTAACCCAGTCAGGAATTCTAAAATCTGAAAGATCAACATTCACCTGTAGATTCGCTAAAAGGTAGCGCGAACTTTGCTGAGAAAGCTTGAGGTCGGCGGGCAAAGAAGTTTGTCGGGCAAGGGCAGGACGTGGCAACAAAGAGCAACAAGCGCTCTGGACCTCGACTTCAACCAGCCGTTACCTCGCAAAACAGCTGCCGGCGCCGCCGCTGACTACGATGACTACGACTCGCCCCGTGCTGTCCCGTCTCACCGCAACGCTCGTGCCCCATACTATCCTCCTATCCTCTTCCCACTCCCATTCGCCCTTCCCTTTCCACTTTTTCCACCCGTCCCCGTCCCCGTCCCTCTCTGTCCCACCCTGCCCCTCGCCACCCTCGCCGCCTTGCCCCACCCCTCGCCAACCCCTCCGCTCCCCCTGCCCCTCCCCTCCCTGCCACGCCCTTCTTCGCCCCGTTAAGACCCTCCCCGCCCCACTACACTCCGCCCTGCCTCACCTTCTAGCCACTCTCCTCCCCGCTACTCTCTGCCCCTCCGCATTCACCACACCCTACCCCCTAACATGCCATTTACATCTTACATCCTTCCACCTTGACCCCTCCCTCTCACTATTCCCACCTTTTCTTCCCCACTCCCCGCCCTACCACGCCTCAACCAGCCAATCCGCTTCGCTCCATCCGACTGGTCCCCGGCTTGGCGCCACTCCTCTCCCCTCTCCATCCACCCTCTCCTTTCGTAAGCTCGGAGCAAAGAGCTGCCGCGCAGCTGGACTGGAGAGGCCCAGAAAAAGTTCCCAGCAGTAGAAGGAAAAAATACGCTCCACTTTTCAGGCTAATATCGGCGAATACGGCTGCTGTCGGGACAGCAGCCGCACCGCTATGCTAGAACGGGAAATAAGAGAGATGTGGAGGAGCGGAGAAAGATGTAATACAGGCGGAGAGACAGAGGGAAAGAGAAAGCTGAGTCAGGTGTCCGCGATGAGAAGGAGAGAACAATACGTCAAATAAAGGGAGAAATACAAAGAAAGTTAAAAAGGAACACCTCACACAAAAGTTGAATGTTCTTTAAATATTCATCAGGAATTATAGATGCCTATTAACGCTACTTCTGATAATTTTGTGTAGATGATTTTAATAGAGAGCATTTCGAAAGTTCACATCGATTCTAAGGAGAATGAAAACATAATTTTTAAAACAAATTTAAATAAAGCAGCATATATACCAATCAACGTTTACACACTTCAAACGCCATGAATTACATCTCGTATGTTACCATAGAGGCACTTCACTAGTTCGTCTTTCATAAAAAAATGTACCTGATAACCAGTGCATGACAGTTTACTTCTAATACATTTAAATCAGCACTTACAGTTTTTTAAACTTCTTTCGCATAGGAACGGGTTTAACTTTGAAATTTCCAATTAAAACTTCTAGAGCTTTTGACGAGATGATCCGTCTCTAGGAATTCGTATATAAATCATCTACTTTTCAACACATTATAAGCGGAAATTGAGAGAATAAATCTAATTTGTACGTGAAACTGTATAAAGTTCATGTCTAGCACATTTATTCAATATAACAATATGCATTATTCAGATGCAAGCGTTTGAACTCTCATATTTGCAGCGAGTCTCTCAATAAGATTTAATTGTAATTCAATAGGTCACACAACGTTTTTTTTCAAAAAAGTACGTTTTTAACTTAAGAAAACGAGCATTCGTATTTACTTCAAGAATATAGATCCTCCTTGGAAGTAGATGTGAGACTGATGGTGCCATCATCTTGTGAATGATGGAAAAAAGACAAGAAATATGAATTTACGTAGGGATGGGAATACGGATTGTGCAAGATGCTATTGTTGGAAAAAATACACAATGACGAGAGAAAATACATCGACACATTAAATCGATTTTAATAATAAATGTAATGAATATGATGTCGGGAAAGCTAGTAAAACTGGATAATGTGTAGAGAATGAATACGCAGCAGATCTTCATGATATACAATTTCACTACATAACAATTATATGGTATGAAATGATAAAAACGTGGTTAATACAAATCTAATGGCAATAAAATATATTTTATGCAGAATGCATATTTTAGACATTTCATGTGATATCAATTACTAAGAAAACTAATGTCAAGTTTTGGCCAAGTCATTAATAAAAAAAACCTCTGATAACGAGTATTCGCTGTGTACAAAACATTTTTAGGTTATTTTAAAAATATGTTCCTGTAAATCACTGTACAATCATTTATAGATTGTAGAGTTTCAGGTAGCAGCACAGAATTTGCAAGCTCTCTGCTTGTAAATGGGTATTATTTTGAAACAGATCAAACAGGTACTGAGTAGTTCCAATTCCAATTGAAAATCACAGTGACAAAAATTTGCTGGCAGATTTGCTGACAAGGAAAGAGACTTACGAAGATTTTCAACAATTGTTTTATTGGTTAATTTTTACGAATTTTGTCGGCAATAAATGCCTATATTTTCCCCAAATATTACGTCTTTGTGATTTGAGTTATAATACTAATGGAGCCGTCAAACGCAGAGGCGACAGGGACACCGGTGTGGGAAGTCCAGAGTTGCCAGGTGCGGTGGCGAGAATTGTGGAATGGAGGCAATGAAATTAAGGTTCAATATGATACGATGGAAATCTACTAGACTAGGAAAACCTGGCAGACGTTGTTCTGCCCTTCATCTCCCTCTTTCACCTCCCATTTCCCTTTCTCACTGCCTCTCCCTTCTTCTCTCACCCTGTTCCTTTCTGTTTGTGTGTGTCTCTTGCCTCTGCCACTCTCTGTCCGTTTCATTTACCATTACTTGCAGATTCTGCAGGTCTCTGTCTCTGAGCAGGTAAGGTAAAATCGGGAAGCTTCGGTCCAGCAAAAATGTAATAGAATGTTCGAGATCTCATTCTGTAGATGGTGTGAGAAACGTTTCTTTGATGGCCTCAAAATTTTAGTTTTTAAGGCCCTAGAACTCGTTTAGAAGTTATTTAACAACACAGATTCAAAATGCTGCAGAGCGTATTGCGGGTTGCATTTGACGTGAATATTTAGTTTTGTTAACAGCACATAAACCTTCAGGGTGAAAAAACATAGAAGTACTAACTTTTATGGAGACCGGTTCAACGGTGTCGGAGTTTAGTTCTTTTATATATATATATATATATATATATATATATATATATATATATATTTTTTTTTTTTTTTGACCGTATGGTCAAAACGTAAATATTAGGCACACCACAACGTTCAAAAGTGGCGCGCCGTTGATGAATCGTTACGGGATGAATCGGGCCGAGCCGTGAACGAGCGCCTGGAAGGGGGGGATTGGTCGGTCATACCGCGTGGAAGCGGTGGTTGGGGAGCGAGCAGCGAGCAGAGAGGTAGGAGGCGTGATGGCGACAGGGGAGTGAGGTGGTAATGTGCGGAGAAATCTGGAATAATCGAAACGACTGGTGTTAAAGGAAGGAGAATTGTGATAGACTTAATGATGAAGGTGAGTAAGAATTGTGGTAAACGTGTTTGGAAGGAATAATCACGAAATTTGACTAGAGAAGAGAACATTGCACGGACACGCGGACGATGCTGTTCAGTGGTAGTCGGTGTAGCTGTGCAGATGCGGGATCACATGGTGGAGCCGTGAGAGCTGAAACACGGAATCCGTCGTGTGGAGAAGGAAATTGTGGTGAGACAACGCCGGTGTACGAGAACGGGCCGTCGGCGACACGTGGGCAGGCAGAACATCGTTGGCGCCAAGGTCACCTCTCAGCAACGAATCGGGGCACGTGGCGTCGCGTCGCATGGAAGACGACTGTAGTGGAAGGCAGATAAGTAATAATAATTATGAACAAGAATAGATGGGTAATCGATTATAAGATGCCAGGTTCAGGATGCTCACTGAGTAGTAAGGAGAGCAACAGGTGTCTGTAGTGGTTCACGAATGGCATATAGTTTTCAGAGAAATGAAGGTTACATAAATGGGAATAATAAATGTAAAGATGACAGGAATAGTCGGAGATATATAGTGTAAACCATTTCATCTGTATTCAGTAAGGATTTGCGACCAGGTCAATGATGTAAATTATGTTATTAATGTGAAGATGTTCTTCTTAATAAATCCTATTTCTGTGATGATAGATTCTCTGAATCTCAGATAATGATGATTAAAGTATCCCCCCTCAAAGAACCCCTGTGCCCAAATGAAGAATCACAAAATTTATGATATGTGCACCAATGCGACCGACAAGGGTAAGTACGGTCACTATATATATATATATATATATATATATATATATATATATATATATATAAGAACCATACCAACACCCAGTTTTACATATTCCAAGCGAAATTCCTGAAAGGAAAATTAATGTCAAGACCAATCATCTGAAGAAGTGGAAGATTGTTAGATTTTATCAAGTTTTAATTACATGTATTTGAAATACATTCCGGTATTTCTGTTCCTTTGTCTGGTAACACCGAGTAACATTAGTGTGAGAGACGAGCGATACATTACTACTAGCTAAACTAAGAGAGAACAAAACTATTGCTTGCACCTCATATTTAGTAACAAAATCAAAAATAACCGTCCCTCCCCGTGGTCTTAATTCTATCCATTTGGTTTTCATTGAGTTCGGTGAAATAATTTGGCATTTGTATGTAATATACATGTATCTTTAAGGTAAGCTTCCACTAATATTCTTTTCTGCTTACATAATATCTTCCTCCTTAATGATTAATTTCATTTTAATATTTAAGTAATGAATTTAATTATGGCCTACGAAATTGTACCTGAAGATGTAGACGAAATAGATCTCTGAAATGTCGTATGAACTTTAGCTGAATTTTATGAATTAAATGAAACTAGATTTTTAACCCGATTTTCTATAAAAATGGAACTTTTTATCAATACAAAATCAAAAATATCTTGCTAATACTATATTTTTAAAATTATTTTAAAAATTATGTCTCGTTAAAAGCAATTAGCCTCTTCGTAGTTCGATCCAGGGTTCGTAATCAGTTACCCAACCAGGAACCCACGATGTCTCGAATTAGCTTAGCGTTCGTTATGAGCATGAGACATAACCTAACCCGAAGATGTGATTTCAACTTCTTTTTCCCGAATTTCTTTCCTGTCACCTCTCCAAATTTTCCGATAATTCTTGCCAGCGTTGTGGAGTTGCTAAGGAATAATTGTAACTGCCTCACATACGAGAATCAGTTTATCAGATTTGGAAAAATTCAACATTTCCTATTTTAGGTGGCCATTTTGCCTCTTGTAAAGTGACCGTAGAGACTCCTACAGGCGTGCACTATCTATGACGGTAAAAGGTCATATCTTAGGCCTAAGGTAAGACGTTATAAGGCCTGTCACGTGACTGTTGTGCGCAACGCCCCTACCTTAAGCGTGGCGCTAAAACTCTCTACTGTCGCAGTTAGCCATGCAGTACAGTGGTGCGGGACTCAGGCGTGCTCTGGCAGCTTCGCTGACACCGCCGTGGGTGCACAGGCGGAGCGGGTGGAGGCGGCGAGCGACTTGGGCGGAGGGGGCGTAGCACAGCCGCGGGCTCAGAGTGCGGGGACCGCCGACGAATGGTGTCGCAGAGGCAACGATACTAATGGGGTGCGTCGCGACCGGGGAGTGGCGGGGGCGGAACCCAGGCAGAGCTGGGAGGGGAGGGGAGGGGGACGACGCCGAGCGGCGGGCTTTGAACCCGGACTGCCGCTCGGAGGATCATTTCCATAATGAGCGTCGGAGCAGCGCGGCGCCGCGCGGGGCGGGGCGGGGCGGGGCGGGGCGGGGGCGGGGCGGGGCGGGGCGGGGCGGGGCGGGGCGGGGGCGGGGCGGGGCGGGACGCGGGCGGGAGGGCGGGGAGGAATGGGCGGGGCTCTGCCGGCACGTACGCACCGCGCCGCTACCTGAGGATTACCGCCGCCCTCTCGAGACCCCGTGGTAATGGCGGGGGCGGCGCAGGGCGGGACCCGTGAGCGGGCGCGTAGAGGGGCGGGGCGGCGCGGCGGGGCGCGGGCGGGTCGGATAGGGGAGTGGCCGGGCGCAGCGGGGCGGGCCGGGCCGGGTAGGGTGCCCCGTAATGAAGACGCATGATGCCCGACGGGCAGGCGGACGCCCGTCGGATGGACGGGCGGACGGAAGGACGGACGGACGGACGCCTGGACGGACGCTTGGTCGGACGCCGGGTGTGCGAGGCAGTGGTCTTCCTGGTGACGACTCACTTACGAGGGAACCTGCGAGACAAGCTGTAGGCGTACACGGAGGAGCATCCAAAGACAAAACGTACCGGCTTCATTTCGGTGGAAATTGTGTAGTAGGTCGTGAGTATGGTACTCTAATAAACTCGTGGAACTTTTTGCAGGGGAATATTGATGGGGATTCTAAACGGAATATTGTGATACTACTTTTAATAGTTGTAATTGTGACAGTAGTTGCGACGATGATCGTATTGATGGGAATTGGAAAGAAGAGTTGTTTCGCTACAAAAAAAAAGTAGGGCAACACTTGCAGAATACGAGGAATCTAACAAACAAACCAGGTACGACTGGATTACAATGACTCGTTACAGAATTCCCTGCAGCTTAAAGTTGTAACATTGTTATTTTGTAGAGTGATGCTTGTAACTAAGGCTTGAGCTTTAATGCGAGTGCAACAGTTGCCAGAATCTCACGGAAATACATACAAGTTGTACCCTCCAGCATTCTCGGAATTATGAGGAAAGGGACAGTTATTGTGGAAATACTCGGAAATAATGTAGATAAATAGTACGCCGCGGATTGGAAAGTTGAACTTAAAGTCCGGAAAGATTTTTTGTTTCTAGTATCAAGTGAATGTACTACTATATGCCTTTTTGGTTTCTATTTCAAAGTAGAATATATGTTTTTGTCACTAAAGACAGTTAAAAGTTTTAAAATAAAACGGAAAAGTAACAGTTATTTATGATAAACTAACATTAGTGATAAAAATAAATGTGATATAGCAGAATAAAATTAATTTTACTAACGAAAGAAACAAAAATGTTGAAGGAAAACTTAAAATGAACAAAACACACCGTAATACAATTTTTTAACAGACAAGTCTCATGTAGAATACAGTTTCGAAATATTCTGACTAGCCAGAAGTTTATATGCAAATAATGAAACATATAATTTTCTGGAACTGTACAAAGTAATATTATTTGATACTCATTTTGATAATTAAAGTATCTAATGAATTATATAAAAAAACTATTCCTTCAGGTAAAAGCTGAATTATTCTTTAGATGTCTCAACAAAGTAAAATTCTAAATGAAAACTGACATTACATAACAGTGTTTTGAAAGTACAGAATGCTGATACGCATTAAGAAGTTGAAACAAAAGTGGATTACGGTCTCGCTTCCCAACCAGGGGAAAATATAATACTTGTGTTAACAAATATTCGACTGCACAGTACCAAGCAAGGAGATTGTAACGACTCGTGTCCGCTGAGGTTAAACAAAAGCGTGCCAAAATAAAATAGTATGTAAACCGACATATCTCGACGTAGAACTTCATTTTCACAGCGAGGGCATCTTGATTTTATGTAGACCTCATTACGACAATTACAAAAGACCTGAGCACGCGAACCACTCGTAAAAAACCTACACAACAGGTATATCAAGCAGATGATCGGCTGTTTAAAAGATATTACGGCGTTTTAGAGGGGGGCTCGCGATACGACTCCATTCCGCTTCGCCAGATGGGAGGCCATTAACCAATCAAACCGAGCCAGCGCTCTCGGTGCCTTGCGCTCGTTCCAGGAGGCGCAGACTCCCCCTCTCCGTCCTCGTCCGCCGCTGAAAACATCGCAAGGGCCCGCCTAATGGGCGACGCGATCGGGCTGCAGAGCGCGTCTGTGGCGAGCGCTGCGCTGCGTTATGTTATTCATTAATCCATTGAGCCGTGCCTCTCGCCCTGCGAGAGCCGGCGGACGGGAGCGCGACGCCACGCGCCGACGCCACAGCGGCAAATTGGCCCGCTGCCACAATACCTGGAGGGACGCGGAGGCAGAGGGGGAGGAAGAAAGGCGACGAGGGAGGGAGGCAGAAGGGAAGAGGCAAGGAGGATGGGAGGCAGGGTGGCGGGGAGTGAGGGCAAGTGGCGGGGGTAAGAGACTCGGAGTGAAAGGACGAGGAAGAAGGGGAGAAAGAAAGGAAGAAAGGCGAGGAGGAAGAGAGGAAGGAAGAATGGCGAGGAGGATGGGAAATAGGATGGCGGGGAGGAAGTACAAGTGGCGTAATAGAAAGGAATAAGAGAGTATGGGAGTAAGAGAGTCTCGGGGAGTAAGAGAGGCGGAGTAACACGAGGCGGCAGAAGGGGAGAAAGGAAGGGAGGCAAGGAGGAAGGAAGGGAGGATGGGAAGCAAAAGAAACGAAGAAGGGAGGAGAGGCGGGGCGAAAAGGAGACAGAAGAGGCTGGAGGAAGGGAAAAAAGAAGGGAGGTGGAAGCCAGGAGGGGAGAGGAAGAGAAGAAAAAGGGGAGATGAAGAGGCAGGAGGGCGGGGAGGAAGGGAAATGGAACGGGGAGACCAGAATCTTCAACAGGGTGAAAATCTGTCCATCTTATAATCTAAGAATGAAATAGAGGAAGGAAAACGAGATAGAGAGAGAGAGAGAGAGAAAAAGTGTGATAAAGATGAGGGTTTCTTTAGTTCATCCGAAATCTGGAGAAAGAAAAAAAGGTCACATCTGACAGATATTTGATTAAAGGACAATTTTATTTGAAGGAAAGTGATAAAATGTAGTGGTGATGAAAGTAGTAATGAAATCCTTAGTTACGATTGAAAATCCAGAAAGGGCAAGGATGTTTATTCAAAAATGAGGGAATTTTGACGAAGGAACCTTGCAAAGAAACAGACACACATGGTTATTGAGAAGAAATGTTTGCGACAAGAGTAAACCACTCACCACAGACACACAATATGATAGCCGTGTAAATGAGGATGCGGGAAATGGGAGACACAAATAATTCAACTGCTGAAGCTTCGAAATCAGCACTTTCCCCGTCAAGCTACGCGGCCGATGTTGGAGGCTCCGGCGACAGGAGAGTGGTGTTGGCAAGAGGCCTTTCGAAACGGCAGTGGATGGGATGTTGACGGAGACGGATATGGATATGATGGTAATGACGGTGGTGGGGATGGTGACGGGAACAGAGGCGCCGAAGAGAGGGAGGCGGGGTGAATGGGGGGGAAGGAGTGGGGGCGGTGGCAGGGAGGGCAGCGGGACGGAATTGGTGACGGGGACGGTGGCGGGAACAGTGGAGATAAGGGGACTGGGCGATGGTAGGGATAGTGACGGAGCGGTGAGGAAGCGGTGACGGAGCGGTGACGGAGCGGTGACGGAGCGGTGACGGAGCGGTGACGGAGCGGTGACGGAGCGGTGACGGAGCGGTGACGGAGCGGTGACGGAGCGGTGACGGAGCGGTGACGGAGCGGTGACGGAGCGGTGACGGAGCGGTGACGGAGCGGTGACGGAGCGGTGACGGAGCGGTGACGGAGCGGTGACGGAGCGGTGACGGAGCGGTGACGGAGCGGTGACGTAGTAGTGTCGGAGCAGTGACGGAGCGGTGACGGAGCGGTGACGGAGCTGTGACGGAGCAGTGGCGAAGACGATGACGGGGAAAGTGACAGGCTTGTGGATTGTGACGGTGGTAGGCTCCGTGATAGGAACGGTGGGGGAGACGAAGCCGTAAACGAAGATGGTATCTTGTTGCGGGAATGGTGGCAACGAGGGGGGAGCGAAGATAAAGGAACGGGTAGTGGTGACGGGGCCAGAGCCGGTGGTGAAAGGCGACGGAAGCGCGGCGACGGCGGTGCGTTGGCGGGGTGGGGACGGCAAGTGAGGCGGAGACTGGAGGCGAACTCCGGCAGCGACAGCGGAGTAGACGCGAGAGCTGCTGCGGTGGCTGCGTCGAGAGCCGGAGAACGAGATAATTGGCACTCGAAAAAAATAATGAAAATGAAGTCACCGAGGGCCGTAGGGCCAAGGGCACGCGGCGGCCGGAAGGAGAAGAAGCGGAGCGAGCGCGGGCAGAGCCTCGCTGAAGCAGCTGCTGCGCACGACGCAATGAGCAAGCGAGGACCCTCCGCGCGATCACTGACACGTGGGATGAGGGCCTTGCTGTAAACGTACAGGTGCGCGACAAGCGAGCGTCAAGAAGACTACGGATTCATTGTGGTGATGTCCGAAGAGAGTGGTGATTTTAGTTTCGATGGAACAATATTGTTGGACGGGGAAATGTGTAGAAAATAAAAAATAATTGCGTTTCGTACTGAATGAGAGGTGAAGATGAATTGCAAAAATGTACACTTATTACACTTCTACAGTTCCTAGGTTCCAATTTATAGCTAGTTGTATGCAAAATAAATCCCATTATTCAAGTGAATTATTGCAAAAGAACGAGTAATAATTATATACTAGGAACAAGTATACTGTAAAGGACAAAGATATGGATTTTGAGAAGGTCTGTATACCCCGACACTAAACCTATTTATCTATATAAAGAGTCATAAACGAGAGAGGCTATTTGCGAAAAGCTAATACAATGTAGCAAAAATCGACCGATTCAGATATTTCTAGCATCCAAAACAAAAATCACCAACGCCTGAACAAGTTGTTTTTTAAAAAGTGTCTGCAACGATAGAGTGACGGTTTGTTAGAAATAACAATTGGTCGTCACGCGTAACAAGTAGCGTTCTACCAATCTAAAACAACTGAACAAAGGAGCCCAAAAGCAAAAAGCCTGAACGCAGCGACGGAATTCCCCGCCAACGGGCCCGGCAATGTAGATAGTGGGGAGCCGGTGATGACAGTGAATAGCTGCGGCGGTGGCGACGTGACCGTACGTCGAGAAGGGAGAAAGAAAGGATAGTTCCCAGGAAAAGGGTGAGGAGGATAGCGGAGGAGAGAGTGAAGGTAAGGGCAGGTCTGAGTATGAAAGCGAGTATTACATCGACGGGAAAGGCGTCGTGGAGGCTGACGGGGCCAAGGCCGCAGTGGACAGGGTGGAATGGCGTGAATGAGCTGGAGAGGGGGAGGGAGATGGCGACTGGGAGAGATACGTTAAGGACGAAAGGATGGATGAACGTAAAACAGGAGACGGTCAGAGCGAATGCGATGGGTATACATGGGTGAAGGCGAGAGGAACGGCGTGGGTAAGGACGAGAGCGAGAACACGGACAAGGGAAAGGATGGAGTGTGTTAGGGCGAAGACTAGGAGGAGAGCGAAGGAATGTGGTTTGTAGTACGAGTTTGAGCGTGGGCGTAGGCAGATGCCAGTACGAGGGCGAGGGCGAGGGCGAGAGCGAGGGCGTAGGTGACGGCGAGTACGAGGGCGAGGGGGAAGGCGAGAGCGTGGACGAGAGCGTGGGCGAGAGCGTGGGCGAGGGCGTGGGCGAGAGCGTGGGCGAGAGCGTGGGCGAGAGCGTGGACGAGGGCGAGGGCGCGGGCGAGGGCGCGGGCGAGGGCGCGGCGAGGGCGCGGGCGAGGGCGCGGGCGAGGGCGCGGGCGAGGGCGCGGGCGAGGGCGCGGGCGAGGGCGCGTGCGAGGGCGCGGGCGAGGGCGCGGGCGAGGGCGCGGGCGAGGGCGCGGGCGAGGGCGCGGGCGGATCCAGTGGGCCGGGGATTGGAGAAGCCGGGAGGAGAAGCCAGCAGTGCGGTGGCGAAGGACGCTCTCCACTCGCCGCCGCTCTCGAAAACTTGCGGCTCTCGAGGGTCGACGTAACGAGGGCGGCGGCAGCAGCGCCAGAGGCCGGGGAGGCGCGGCGGGGCGGGGCGCCGCGGGGCAGCATGTAAACACGCGCCTTCCGCGCCGCCTCCGGCGCGCCCTAGCGGCACCCGCGACAATTATTGCTTATTCTCCGCCCCTCTCTCCCCCCGCCCCGCCCCAACCCCTTCCGTAGCGCGAGTGCCGCTGCAGAACGCGCGCCCGCGACGCAGCGCCGGGAGAGGGCGCGCGCGCGTATCTTGTCGAGGAAACCCGCAGATAGCAACGCGCAGGGTACAACGCTTGACGTTAACTCTGTGTTAGCTGCGAATTTGGCTACTTACTCGCCCATCGCCGCGGGGGCTCTTGGCGCCTAACCCCCCCCCCCTTCCCTCCCCTACAGCGGCACGGGGTCGTCGCATCGCGTCGCCTGAGGCAGGTTGCGGAGGCGGCCGCCATCGCCGCAGGATACTTACACGACTCCCGCAGCCACTTCCCATCCGCACAATCAACTGCCACACCCCTTCCTTGATCTTGGTCGCTGAATGTGCTTACCACCACGATCTCCTGCTATGCGCTATAATCATTTGTCTTTTCTTTCTTTACCATAGTGTCTTATTTGCCTTGAATCTGCTATCATCCTCGCCTCCGTTGTCTCCACCCCATCCCCACCGGCGTTCTTTCTTTCCAATCTTCGCTATCACGTTTGTCCCTTTGTCTTCATTATCCTCATTCTAGACGTTGTAGGTATCCATTACTGCCACCACCCCATATTCCTTCCTCATCGTCAACTCAAGTCCTGAACCACCTCTTCATTTTCTCCTCCGCATTCCTATAGTCCCAGACTAAATCTTCGTCAGCCGCTTCCTTCATCGCCGACATCACCGTGTCTGCCAACGCTACCATTTCCAATCTGCATATCCATCACTTCACAGCCAGAGAAGCGCTTCCCCTCTCCCACGCCACCACCACTGCCGCCGCCACCGTCGCCACCACCGTCGCGGTCGTCGCCGCTTCTTCCGCCCCCAGAACACGCAGGACGAGCGCCGAAAATTGCGAAGTGCCGCAACACAGGCGCAAGCAGTTCCGCCGTTACGGAGCTTAATTAAATTCTCCGCCGCTACCGGCGCGAGCGCTGGCGGCGGTGGCCTTTTGTTTGGCGGAGCGGCAAGACCGACGCGCGGTGCCGGTGTGGGCGGTCGCCGTGGCGGCGGCGGAGGGGGCCCTTCGGAGGTCCTCGGCCTGTCCACCCGCGGGCGCGGCCTGGAGGGCGTCCTCCTCGTGCTTGGGACAGCCCTAAAACGGCGCGCCCTCTTGACGGTTCGCTGTCGTAGAGACGGAGAGCGGTCCGTGAACTCCACTCTCCCACGATGAAAATCCGCGGATGGAGAACTCTCCGGGTCTTCGCTGCATATCGCCCCGACGTTTGAGGTACTCGCTAATGGAGAGAGTACCACTTGTCGCTCGTTTGCCTTGGGTATTGTGGTTTCTGAACTGAAGAACTTTGTAATTTGCTTGCCACTCTTGAGTACGGTGTTTAATGTATTTTCCATTACAGACGTTTTACATTAGTTACACTTTATGAGCTTTTATATCCGCAAAATTACAACTATTTTAGTCAGTAATTTAATACCGCGTATCAAAGGTGTTAAGAGCAATCCAAAATGAACTTGATGTGAAGAAGATAAAATGAGATAATAATCAGTTAATCCTTCATGAAAGAATGAAAAATCATGAAACATGAAACAATGGCTGAGAACTTGAAAACATTTGTAATAAAAATGTTGAACTTACTTAGTTTCTTCTGAACAAAGTCTTTCAATTACGTTTTCTTTCAAAACGCTTATTTTCATTTATTTTTACACCCCATTCCACGTTTCTTTGATTATAACGCAAAACACGCGCAAGCACTCCATGTGCTGTCAGGAAGGCCTCCAACCACTTCAGTCTTCCTCGCTCACGACACAATGTTGTCTTAAACGTGTCCTTTTTTGTGAAAAGGCCAATTCACCTTTTCGTCTGGGAGAAAATTAAGAATTTACGAAAAAAATACTTGCAATCAGAACGTTCGTGACAGCTGCTAGGACCATAACTGGTGAGCGGTCTTTAACACGTCACACGTTCTTACGAAATTTTCTAAAGGCTGAAGACAAATATTTCTCAAAAGGTATGCGGCTTGTGACGATAAGAAATATTCTCTGACAGGATATCCTAATGAATAGCAAATTGTATAAAGATTGTTTAACTTCAGAATCAACATGTAAATACTTAAAAATTACGGTAAGCTTGTAGAAATCGAATGACAATCTTATATGTGGTGCGTACGTTATATACTTAATCATGTAATGATCAGGTAATCATCATTTTAATTGTAACCTATTTGTAATTATATTTGTAATCACGTTTGCGACTGAGCATTGGTTCCAAGCAAACTTTAATAAACCTATCTATCTACAAGTTTTAAATTACCAAAGAATACCATATTTTCCAACACTTTAACATATTATATTAATTACATAATTTTGGTCTGTAAATAATTAAGTACGAGAGCAATTATCTCTATTAGAATGCGTGTAATAAAGTTGACACGCAATTATTTCATTACAGGAACACCAAAGGCGTCTCAGTATTTTAATTAAGAAATTGACAGACAGCTGCACCTCCACGTCGCGTGGGGTGGTTCTGACCTCCTCGACTACCTGCCTTCCGCGAGGGCGCCGCTTTACGAGAAGAGTGGATCCAATATCTGCACCCCATCTCTGCGGATGTAACAAGAGAGAATCGCTGCAAGTCACCCGCGCCAGCCATTCAGCGCGCGGCGACGGATGGCAGCGCTGCGGGCGGAGCTCCTCGGAGACGAGTCTTCCTTCATCCGGCGCCGCCAGCGCCCTCGCGGACAGGGGTTCACAAACTGGAGGGAACGCGTCGGCAGGGAGATCGAATTTTGAATTTGGATTTCTTGAAATAAATAAATACTATCAAACACCGCGTCTATGGGTAAGTATAATGGAATATACGTATTTTTTTGTAGAAATTTAAGTACTTTTATCGGCTTAGGTGACTCAGGGTGTCGCTTGATTCTTCTGACCAGAAGGACGTAGGGTTCGAGTCTTCGGCGTTGGCAGGATTTTGGCACTAGCTAGATAGCTAGGTCGAGTTCAGCCGTTGTCCGGAGAGGAATTATAGCGGCCGGCTGCTCTGATTGTTAGGTTTCTGTGGTTTCTCCGATCCCCACCAGGCGAATGCGGAAGTAATACCCCTCGAATGGGCCACGAACCTCTTCCTCTCACTACCTTGTTTCATCCTTACGCATTATTATTACTCACATTACATGCAGTACACTTCCACGCTTGTCAGAAGACCAGTAGGGGGCATACTGCTCGTCCGCTGGTGGCCGGTAACTGGTTGTGAAAAAACCCGCAAGCCGACGTGTCTCGATCGGCGCCGAATCACGGCATACAGCAAGGGAAATATCAATGTCACATCCGGCGTTAAAACATGCACTACACTTACTGGAATATTAATTGTCGCGCAGAAATACCTTAGCATCTGACACTCCTACAAACGAAAAACATACGTATCTATACCGCAGTTGAAACACCAATCAATATACGTACTTTTCGTATATCAATGGATGTGTGTGTGTGTGTGTGAGCGAGCAAGCGAATGAGTGAGAGAGTGAGGGAATGCGAGAGTAATAGCGAGTAAGAGAGAGAGGGGGTGAGAGAGGGGGAGAGTGAGGGGGAGAGAGGGAGAGAGAAAGAGTAGGGAGAGAGCGAGCGGGCGAGAGTTCCATAAAGAGTTCCACTTCTTAGCACCCGAAAGGATGGTTTAGTGACTGAAGGTTGTAACCTCAAATTTGGTTACACATCACCATTATTCCCCCTGGAAAACCGCAATGCATTTACTTGGCGGAGTTGTTGCCAAGGGAGCCGGGATGAAGCAAGTAAAATGGCAGAGTGGGAGTCGACGGGAGGGTCGGGAGGGACCGAGGGAGTGTATACGATGAGAGGAGAGGGAGGAGCGGAAGTAGTGGAAGGAGTGGGAGAGTTGGGAAGGGTGGAAAGAACCGGAGGAGTGGGAAAATGGAAAGAGCAGGAAGAGTGAGAGGAGTGGAAAAGTGGAAAGTGCGGAAGATCGGGAGGAGTGGGAGGAATGGAAAAAATGGAAAAAGTGGGAAGACTGGAAAGACCGGAGAGGACAGAGTGAAATTGACTTAATAAAACTGAAAAGGACGAAAATCAGATACAATTCCGTAAAATCCAACAATGTATTGGTATCAGACATATTCACATCAAGAAAATCAATTTCAGTATTGTTAAGTAATTTCAAGATAATATTAATTTCCACGTTAAAAATTCCGTGAATTCTTGTTAACTGATTATTTTTCTTACAGTGCGGTGGGTTCAAATGACAAATTTTTATCAAGGTCGGTATGCTTACAATATAGAAGAGAATGACATGTAATTATGATCTCTAAAAGGTCCAGGGAGATCCACTGTAGCAGATACAATTCTAAAAATACATTAATACTTTCCATTTTCTACATTTTTTTTGTTATTTAAGGTCAGATTAGCATCTAGATCATTGGCGACTGCTATTGGGTTTAACGTTATGGTAACTGTGAAGATGACTTGATATGGTGATGAGAGCGGGCAAGACAAACACAAATACAATCACACTCGAGGCGGGACTCGAACACCGGATCCTTCGGTCCGAGATCGCTACGACACTTCTGCCTTAGTTACCTCGGCCACCGGGGATCGGCATTCTAGATTTTTGTTGAGAACAACTTAACCGTGTTACAGACCTACTCATAAATGGGCTGCGGTTCTTAACATTTCGTATCCTATTTTTGTGTAACAGAACGTAACTCCTGAAATGGTTGTCAATTAACAGTTGAATCGATTTTAACGATTCATTCAATATGAGAAAACATTAACTCTAATTTGAATCTAACGCATTCTACGCATACGAAGTGAGCATTCAAATTGTCCATTAGAATCAATCGAAAACGTTCTTTAGATAGACGTTCCTTAATCACTATTTCCTTACTCGATATTATTCTTTCAGGTTAATCGTAACAGTGTCACATAACACAACCTCTCTTCACGTACTTTTACGTACAAGGAAGTAAATAACTTTTTTATGAATTAATTATAGTGACATTTTTATAGATCCGATCGGTTTATGTCACTCCGTTTTAGCATTTTCCTTTCTACTAGTAATGAATTTCA
Source organism: Acheta domesticus (assembly GCA_031308135.1). Lineage (NCBI taxonomy): Eukaryota > Metazoa > Arthropoda > Insecta > Orthoptera > Gryllidae > Acheta > Acheta domesticus. The sequence goes on along the minus strand of JAHLJT010009419.1, from coordinate 22,493,846 downwards.
ATTCATTACTACGCAACGTTACTTAGTCCATAAAGAAACCTATCAAGTGAATTAACAACAAGGAAAAGATTGCTGTATGTGAGAAGGTCTGTGAGGTGAGTAGGCATTTTATGACAAGCTTAATTGCAATTTCTTCTTCCTCGTGAAGGAGTGTCATTCGTCTCAAACGATATGACCGATACTTCATTCTTTTAATTAATGCGTAATACATTCCATATTGAATTATACATGATTTTTTTTACTAGAGAAGAATAACAACCGTTAAGTTAAACACAATACCCTTTTTTTAATACTCAATTTCCATTCTCCCTTAAATTTTGGTTTTATTGCATCCTCAGTCTTCAAATACAGTGTTAACAACAGCACAGAATACTTTAAACGACAACTACAGCATGCTAAAAGTTTAATGAACTGCTATCAACAAAGGCAAAATTGAATAACGCAGTTGAATAACGAAATACCGTAGCGTAGTGAACAAACAAACTCAATTATTGGACTCTTTCTTGAGTTTGTGTCGATCCTAAAATTAAACTAAATGGAAATATTCAGGTAGCGCATGTTACAGGTTATTAAGGAATCTTCTTTCAGTCACATTGGTTTTAAATGCAGAACTCAGCCTTTTGGTGGTAAATGCAAAACCCAGTACTTCAGTTCCTCAGACCGAGACCGTCACCTTCGGGATCAGACGTGGTTGGATTTTTTTAATTATTTCGACAGCTAGGTGCAATTCAGTCGCTTTCTGGAGGAAAATTCCAGTGACAAGCTGCTCTGTTCGGAAGTTTTCTGTCGTTTCTTCGAACAATATCAAGCGAAGGTCGAAACAGTTCCCTAACAAGCAGGCCTCGAACCGTGTGAAAACCTTTCCTTCCTGTTGCTTCTCCTAGTCTTACTCCTTACATACACACACACATACATACACTGCCACTTATGATGGGAGACCAGTCAGGAGCTAGAGCTTGTCACCCCGGCTGGGGTGATGCCTTGATGTTGGGAGACACCCCGCAAGTCTACATGTAGTTCGGCGCCGGATCTCATCATACAGTGGAAGTTCACCGCCACCTCACTCTATAAATAGGTGCATTTTCACTGCTGGTACAACAGTTGGCTGGTCCTGAATCAGGAAATAATTAATCAATCATCCATTTAGTTAAGAAAACGCCTGCTTCCGGCGGCCCCGCGCGGCCCTCGCGGCCAGCTTGGACGGCCCTGCGCCGGGAAGTTGGAGCGCGTGGGCGGAAGCGGGATCCGCTGTTCGTGGAGCGGTGGCGCCACCTGTCGCCGCCAGCCAGGGCGCGGGCGGGGCTGGGGCGGGCGCGGGCGCGACCGCGACGCTGGGCGGGGCGTCGCGACGGCTCCGACGCCGACGACTTGGCGACGACGCCACCTGCTCCTCCTCCGGGCGGCGCTTTGCTGCTCGGGCGCGTCGGCGGTCGCACCGAGACGCCACGCGACGCGGCGCGCATCCGCTCCGGAGCACGCTCTTCATTCGCTCTTTCAAGTTCGACTTACGTTCGTCGCGCATCCCTTGTCATGGGTCTTGTCGCGGGATGAATTGGGTCGCGATGAATTTGGTCGCGATGAATTGGGTCGCGATGAATTTGGTCGCGATGAATTGGGTCGCGATGAATTGGGTCGCGATGAATTGGGTCGCGATGAATTGGGTCGCGATGAATTGGGTCGCGACGAATCTGGTCGCGACGAATTTGGTCGCGATGAATCTGGTCGCAATGAATTTGGTCGTGCTGAATTTGATCGCAATGAATTTGGTCGTGTTGAGGTGCGAGTGGTCGTATCATTTTAACTTCCTGGTTTTCATTTTATTGGTTAGACTGTCCCAATTAATCATTGTACTCCCTAATTTCAAAAACTCTCTGCCCACACTTCGTAAGCAAAAAATACAAATGATAGTTATTAATTTTTTATAGTTTTGGAATAAATTATAGCTTTTAAAAATTAGTTAAAAATAGATTTAAGGCCTCTTTGGTGTATTTTTGTACTCCTAGACGTACTCTAAACAACCAAAATATTCTTAAAACGTTTTTCTCACATTAAAGTAACCTTATGCAAAACTTTTTATCATTGCATTTTATTAGGTGTATATGCACTTCTCTTTAATAATATTTCTGAGTGCTGGCACTGAAAGAAAGCCATATTTTTCTCTGTTTTGCTGTGCAAATGATTTAAAAGAAATGACCCATATTGTAAACCTTTAAATAGAGTGTGCATTTTGTGATCAGTGATCACTAAACAATCACGAAAGTTGAAAACTCAGCTAGGCAGAAGCGGAGGCATCTCTGAGTTTTAGAATACAAGAAAGAAATAATGGATATGCGGAAGAAGTTCGCGCACGACAAACCTAAATTTAATGCAAATTCCTCATTCAGTAAAATTTGTATTGAAAGGTTCACATACTTTTCGACAATCACCTGCTCCTTTATCATTTAACTTTCAACTTGACATTTCAAAAAAATTTACAAATTTTTATCTGCCAATTAATTGCTGAGGTTTCGGAGGTGTATTGTTTCCTTCATACTCAGATTCTTACAGACCCAAAGGTGGGTAGCCAAAAAGGGGTCGACACAAAGTTGTCTTTGGGCCTGTAAGAATCTGAAGGAAACAATAAAACCAGCATAACAAATTGTAAAATTGTTTTTTTAAATGTCAGATTAAAAGTTAATAAAATAACAAGAGATTGTGGAAAATATATTGACCAATCAATGATAATTTAACTAAATAATTAAGACAATCTGTACCGCAAAATTCCAATACGAAATGCCTCATTTGTTTCACATTCTTCACCTCTGGTATCTAAATTATGTACGAATTTTAACTAGTGTAAATTGATCAATGGCCTCAAAAGATGTATCGTATGAGTATACAATAACAACAATCCTCTTAAAAATTAACACTGTTATTTCTTTCATTTCCTCTTTATTGCTGAACAGAAGGGGCGCTTGTGATGTATTCGTAAAACGTCTCAATTACGAGCTCGAAAAAAGGTTAAAGAAAATAAAGCAGGAGAAGAAGAGTAAGAGGATGATAAGAAGAAAATCAAGAGATAGAGAGAAAAAGAGGAGGAGTCGGGGAGAAGAATAGCAAGAAGAGAAGGGATGGTGGAGAAGAAGGACGAGAAGAAGAATTCAATTGTCTTGTAAGTTTTTATAAATTACTAGTCAAGGTACTGCAATTCTGAAATAAAATGACACTCAATGATGATAATACCTATGGTGGTACACATCGTGGCATTACCTATGATAAAATGTCTAAGCCACTGCATTAACAAATGCATCAGTAAATAGTTATCGATTTTTAGATATTTCCAATTTGAGAACGCAAACAACATAAACGACATAACCCACTTGGTACTTAACACTATGTTCAAGACATTTGTGCAAGACAAATCGTCCAATTATTAAATTCTATAAAACGATGTCAGGAAACTACGGTTCTCCTAACTGCATCTTCCAGAGACCCTACCAACTAGTACAGTGTAAGCCAGATTTTACATTCAGAATGCCATATCAGTGATGCGCTGTATTGAGGTGCTTTTGTTTTGTTCGTGTTAAGGCAAAATTCGATTTCAGCGAGTTCGTGCTATCGAGGGTTTACTGTAGTTCACTACTAAGGTAGTGAGCTTCCCAATTCCGTATGAATTCATAGAAAAATATTTTGAAAATTGTACATCATCAAAAAAATACGATATTTTGCATATAATCTATCTTCGAGCACGGTAGAAAAAAGTTTAAGAGAGGAGAAAGACTCACCACATGTTTTGCTCTCCAGGTGGAGTAGACATGACGTAGTGAGAAACACATTAGACATCCGGTTCCAGGCACCTAGACGCATTTGGGGCATAGATACTTAAGGAACCTAAAAGCTTAAGTTTCGCTGTAGACTTCTGGTGGATGATGAGGGTCGCACCATATTCCCTCAGCACCTCTCAGTTCCCTTACTCTAGCTCCAGCATTGCGTATTCATCTGCTTCCCTTATTCAATCGTTTACATAAGTGTTACTATGGAGACATACTTCATTTATTAATACTCTAAGGAGATATCTATTTTCAGATTCAAATGTATTAGGATTTTCTCGTATTTCAGTGAATTGTGTACTATCTGTCACGCGTCAGGCTCCTGTCTTTGTCATTACAACCCGTAAATAATGTTTACTCGTCAGTCTAATAACTTATAGTACACTAGTCAAATGATTCCCTTTTCAAGTAATTTAATTTGGATCACACCTATTCATTACCACATTTTACATCATTTTCTGGGTTGCATGCAAGCCTACCTCGCAGCTGAAATGCCAACCGTCCATGAGTAGGACGAACGTATTCCCGAAGCCACCCACTGTCCCAACCTGTCTACCTTTTCCAGGAGCTAGTGACGCCAGCCGTTCAGTCTCCCACGATTTGCTTCCCCCCACCCACCCATCCCTGAGGCCACTCATTTCTTGCCTCGCTTTTTACCCGCAACCGCACCGCCTCTTTCTCCTTCAGCTCCACCTTTCTTGCGTCCCACGATACATTTCTTGCTACTTCATCTCTCAAGGACGACGTTGGCGGCGATCTCACCTCACGTTCCGCACGCCGCAGTCGCTCCTCTACCGCCCAACCACCGCTTCATCCTGGTCATCTTCTCGTTTCTCTCTCGCCCTCCCTTCGGCCCCCTCTCGCCCTCCCGCCGGCCCTCTCTCGCCCTCCCGTCGGCCCTCCCTCGCCCTCCCGTCGGCCCCCTCTCACCCTCCCTTCGGCTCTCTCTCGCCCTCCCGTCGGCCCTCCCTCGCCCTCCCGTCGGCCCTCCCTCGCCCTCTCTCGCCCTTCTTTCGGTCCTCCCTCGCCCTCTCTCGCTCTCCCGCCGGCCCTCTCTCCCCCTCCCGTCCGCCCTCTCTCGCCCTCCCGTCCGCCCTCTCTCCCCCTCCCGTCCGCCCTCTCTCGCCCTCCCGTCCACCCTCTCTCGCTCTCCCTCCGGCCTTCTTTCGTCCACCCTTCGGCCGTCTGTCACCCTCTCTCGCCCTCCCATCCCCGTTGCGCCTTTCTTGCCCTTGCCCCCGCCTCTGCCTCGACGCCACCTCTCTAACGCACTCCCATCGCTGGTACCACTCTCTCCCGTTCTCTCGTCTCCGTCTCGCCATCACACCTATTTCGCCATTGCCCTTCCCTTTTCGTTATCTCTCCCTCGTCCTCTCTCCTTTCTCGCCATCGACACCGTCCTATCATCACCCCCTATCTGTCCATCACTTCTCTTTTGCCCTCTCCACGGCATAGCCATTTTATCTCCTTCCTTCATCATTGCTCCTCTCTCCCCATCGCTTCACCTTCGCCATCTCCCCGGCCATCCTCTTCCTCGCCCCCCACCCTCGCTGGGAGAGACACCGCAGCGTCCGCCGTCGGCCGCTTCCCGTCCTGTCGGAGATCCGCCCCCAGCGCCGGAATGCCCTGTTTCCGCCCCGCCTGCCCCCCGCCCGCCCCCGCCTGCCCCCGGAGGTCAAGAGCGCGCCCTGGAGGAGTCCCTGGGCCGCGGCGGAAGGGTCCCACCTGGCATCGATCGTCGCCTTCGCCGCCGCCGCCGCCGCGCTGTGCCGCCGTCTCCAAAACCTCCCGAAGCTCGCCTGGACGTCCAGAGATCTTACACATCCCATCGCGAGTTCCATGACTCTTTTCCAGAAAAGGAAACCCTGCGCTCAGAAGAAGAAAAGAATGGATGGATTCGCAATAAACGACAATTAGGTGAAGATAACAACCTTCTAATGTACTTATTGTAACGAATGTACCACACGTTGAGGCGCTAAATATGTCCCAATAAAATATGTCCTTGTAAATTTCATCTTTGAATGTCTTGTAAAGTGGCTGCAAAATATGAGTGGTTTTCGAATAATTTTGAGTGAAATACTGAACACTTTTAAAAATTAACTGCATAAACATCTGGAAAATGTTCTTAATTATTTTTTACAGAAACACTTAAGGTTTCTTTAAACCTTTAAATTTTTGAAAATTGCGAATATTGAACATTTTATTTAAAGAGTATAGAAGCTCGTAATTCCAACGCTGTCGGGAGTAGTAGTATTTATTCAAGCTGCTTGCTAAACCAATTTCATGAGTTTGAATCCCAATAATGTCTCATATTTTGTAGGTTAAAAGCACATACTACTTGGCACATCCAACTTTTCCACTAACACATCATTTTAATAGGGTACGAATGCCTGACACATAGTCAGTATAGCATGTTGAAAGTCTATTACGAAGCGGTCGCCACCAAAATGATAATTGGAAGAAAATTTGGTTGTACGGAATGAACCGTGTTACCAATGCTCCGGTCGTCATTCTGCGATCTTTCTTTTCCCCTGGAGAGGGCGCGTCAATCGAGCTCCTAGGTTCGAGTCCCGACGAGTTCGAGTCCCGACGTTCTCCTAAGTCCTAGGTTCGAGTCCCGACGGCGGTAGAATTTTCGACACTAGCTTGTCAGGTCAAATTCACTCGCCGTCTGGAAGAGAATTTTGGTTGCCGGTTGCTCTGATCGGTGAAGATCTGTGGTTTCTCCGATCAACATCAGATGAATGCCGGAACAGTACCCTAACAAACGAGTCACTGACCGCGCGCGATCTTTCCTTTCTTTTCCTTGCCCTATCTTCACCCCTCACACACATACACTACCAAGCACTCTACACTACCACACACACCGGGAGACCGATATGGAGCTTGTTCCGACTGGGGCAGTGCCTCGCTGATGGGAGATACCTGGTTGAGGAAAACCCCGCTAGTCGATGGTAGGTCGACGAAGTTTCTCGCCCTCTAGCGGAAGAAGATCACCGCCACCTCCCGATGAAAAACATGCACAACACTTACGGAACTAATGGCCTCAGTACTTGACGCGCGCGGAATCTCTAACAATCAATCGAAGGGCGACGCAAGCGACGAGAACACGCCGCGAAGGAGGTTTATAATTCTGCACAGTGCCGCCGGGCGCGTTGCTCGCTGTTGGGCAAAAGGGACCAAGTCGCCTTCTATTTGTGTAAAACTTTAGAACAGAAATCCGCTAACAGGTTTTCGGTGCGACCGCGAGCGACGCCGCGCGGCACAGCACGGGGAGCGAAGCGGGTGGGAGGGGGCGGCGCACATCGCAGTGGGGGGAGGGGATGCGGAGGGGGGAAGGGGAGGGAAGGGGCGATGTGAAGGGGGAGGGAAGGGGTAAAAGAGACGGATGCGGAGAGGGCGGGGCCGTCCCAGTTTGCGAGAAGACAGCGCGATGAGTGGCTGGAATGCAGACCGGGGAGTGGGAGTGGGGGTGTACATTAAGAATGGGATTGGAGGTTGGGAAGGGCGAGAAGATGAGAGCGCACATGGGGGCGGGCGGCGAACGAGCGAGGGCGACGGCGGGGCCGAGGGGGAGGCGACGGGAGGAGAGCCCTAAAGTATCCCCAGCGCTTATTCCATTAGCAGAAACACACAGAGCGCCCGCCGCAACTTTCCATCAAGTTGCGAGCGGCGATATAATCCTCGCGTCGGCAGCTCTCGCGCTCGGCAGCGCCGCCTCCGCACCCACGTCCTCACCAACCCCACCCTGCCTCTTCCTCCGCGCCAACGTCCCCACCTTCTCCTCGCCACCCGCGCCTTCGCTTCTCGACACCCACGTCGTCCACGCCCCCACCAACCCGACAACTCCACACTGCCTCTTCTTCCACACCAACGTCCCCAGCTGCTCCTCGCCACCCGCGCCTTCGCCCCTCCACACCTACGTCAACCACGGCCCCACCAACCCGACAACCACACCCTGCCTCTTCTTCCACGCTGACGTCCCCACCTGCCCCCCGCCAACCGCGCCTTCGCCCCTCCACACCTACGTCGTCCACGCCCCCACCAACCCGACAACTCCACACTGCCTCGTCTTCCACACCAACGTCCCCACCTTCTCCTCGCCACCCGCGCCTTCGCTTCTCGACACCCACGTCGTCCACGCCCCCACCAATCCGACAACTCCACACTGCCTCTTCTTCCACACCAACGTCCCCAGCTGCTCCTCGCCACCCGCGCCTTCGCCCCTCCACACCCACGTCGTCCACGCCCCCACCAACCCGACAACCCCACACTGCCTCTTCCTCCGCGCCAACGTCCCCACCTTCTCCCCGCCACCCGCGCCTTCGCTTCTCGACACCCACGTCGTCCAAGCCCCCACCAACCCGACAACCCCACACTGCCTCTTCCTCCGCGCCAACGTCCCCACCTTCTCCCCGCCACCCGCGCCTTCGCTTCTCGACACCCACGTCGTCCACGCCCCCACCAACCCGACAACCCCACCCTGCCTCGTCTTCCACACCAACGTCCCCAGCTGCTCTTCGCCACCCGCGCCTTCGCCCCTCCACACCCACGTCGTCCACGCCCCCACCAACCCGACAACCCCACACTGCCTCTTCTTCCACGCCGACGTCCCAACCTGCTCCCCGCCACCCGCACCTTCGCCACTCCACATCATCACTCACTTCATCCACGTCTCCACACTCCCCTTTGCCACCCCACAGCGCTAAGCCCGCTGATGTTCCCCCACGCTCCTACCAGCCAGGTTCCTGTGTCTCCCACTGCGCCACCCGAACACCATTACCACCTTTACCTGACCTTTACGGCCCCGTCGTCACCGATGTCCTCCCGTTGCGCTCTTCGCCGAAAGCATTTCCATGGCCATCATTTAATCCGCTGTCTCCGTCGCTGTGCCATCAGTGCATGTCCTAGAGTGTGATGAGAGGTTGTGAGCGGCAGGAGGCGTTCTCATGCCCTGATTAGGCGGGGAGTGTAATGGCGAACGTAGATGAAGGCCAAAGTGGGGTAGGTAGGGTTTGTGGTGTGGAATGTAGGGGCGGGAGAAACGAGGTGGAGGAAAGGAAACGATGACGGGGAATGGATGGCGGGTAAGCGGTGGCAGGTAAGCGGGGGCGGGTAAGCGGTGACGGGTAAGCGCTGACGGGTAAGCGGTGACGGGTAAGCGGTGACGGGTTAAGAGGTGACGGGCTAAGCGGTGGCGGGTAAGCGGTGGCGGGTAAGCGGTGGCGGGTAAGCGGTGGCGGGTAAGCGGTGGCGGGTAAGCGGTGGCGGGTAAGCGGTGGCCGGTAAGCGGTGGCCGGTAAGCGGTGGCGGGTAAGCGGTGACTGGTAAGCGGTGACTGGTAAGCGGTGACGGGTAAGCGGTGACGGGAAGAAGTAGCGGGAAAAAGGTAGCGGGGAAGCGGTGGAGGGGAAGCATTGGCGAGAAGAGGTAGCGGGAAAGCGATAGCGGGGAAGCGGTGGAGGGGAAGCGTTGGTGGGGAAGCAGTGACAGGGAAACAGTGGCGGGGAAGCGGGGTGGCGCGCGCAGGTGCTCGGCCCTTCCCGAACACGCGCCCGCAATTACGTGTGTTTTGGCAGCGAGTGAGGGCGCGACGCCGCCACTGAGTCAACAGCCTCCCGGCGCCGCCGACGACGCATCCACGCCTCCGCGCTCGCGTCACGCCGCCCTCCGCTCGCCCTTTCACACCCCCGCTCGCCCGCGCGCCTACTCCCCTTGCTTACTCGCGGGCCCGCCAGCCCAATTGCCCGCCCGATCCCGCTTACCCGCGGGCCTGGCTGGCTGCCTGCCTGTCCGCCCTCTTGCTTACCCGCGTACCCGCCTACCCTCTCACTTGCTCCCTCGGACCCTCGCCCACCCGCGCGCCTACCCACCCACCCTATCGCCCACCCGCCCACCAAATCGCTCACCCGCTCGCCCCTCCACCCAATCGCCAGCCCGCCCAGTCACCAGCCGGTTTATGCGCCGGCTAATTCCGTTGCGTTGCGTCCGCCGGTGTTTCGGCCTCTGTGAGCGGGATTGTTCTAATCTCTGCATGCCCTATGCTTTGACCCGTGACCTCGCCCCACCAGAGGCTATTACATTATTTGTTACTCTGGATTCACTCATGCCGACGTGCCAATCATAATCTTACAGTATCCGTTTTCATCTACTCCTTCATTTCTATTTTCCTTTAACTTGTTTCATAGTATTGAATGGCTGACTGCTCTTTAATTTTTCACACTTTTATTTCCATTTCTTTAAGCATTTGTTTGTTATTATCTTAATTTTACCTTTTTTGTATTTCTAACTGAGGATTTGAAGTACTTCTACTTGCCTTACGCGATATTACTGGGCATTTCCAGGGGTACACTTTTTGTCACACTACTTAAGGATTACTTATCTTTTACTCATTTCTACATTTTCTCTTGTCATTGTTTTTCATTGATTCTTGAAAGTGAATATTCTATTACAGAGTTTAAAATAAACACAGGAATCGATTTGATAATACTAATAATACACAAAATGGTGTCCAGCAAAATAGTAAAAATACTATGGAATATTCTTAAATAGTATATGCGCTTCTATCATCCACCTCATTTCCACGCGTTCCCTTATTCTCTACAAATGCACCTTGCTGTGAGTCAGGACGGGCAGAACAGCTCTCAGGCTATTTGTATTCGAAGCCGATGGAGCTCCAGCCTGGATTTGCAGTGAGTAACAGCCACCGATACGGCTGACGGGTAAGAAATCTACACAAACAGCCGCCAGGCAGCGATAATCGGTTCTCTGAATCACTCTCACAGGTGTTCTCCACTATTCTCTCTCATCGGTCGTTTTAACCATTTACTCAAAGTACTCCTAGAGTGCGGAAAGTAAATATGTTATAAGTACTAAATTAAAGTAATTTCCAGTAATTTCTGCACAAATATTACAATTTCTTTAATGTTTCAAAAGTACAGTAGGTACCTTCGTGTATCTGGCAGACAACAATACAGAACCATATACTTTTATTTTTCGTAATACATCGTATTGTTGTAGTACATCGCCAAAAAGCATTGGCAATTCGAAACTTTTCCATTGCATTAGAAAGTAAATTATTCACATTCATTAAAATATTCTAATAGGGGAGTTCAGTTCGTTTACGTATTGACCAGAGAATAAAAATAATTGTAAATTAAGAGATTATTTATCCTGTTTTTAATTCTGGCAAATGGCATATTTGGAGATAGCGGCAAGTTTGTCGCACACCACGTAGCTTTCCTTCCAATAATTTCTATTCCAACCTATCCCTCGTTAGTCGCGACAGACATATTAACATAGGAAAATATAATAAAAATCCAACTAGAATAGAAAATAGATATCCTATCTATCCTTTTCTAAACATTTTTGCCGATCTTAATGATTTTATAAGTGCTCAGTGAATCTCCTCATCAATTGTGTTTTACATTAGATTTAGTTTATAGGTTTGATTTGATTTATGTGACGTAGCAGGGATGAGCTTATCTGTGCACTTAGAATGTGGGAATCTGTCAAAACATTTTCAGCCAATTTCATGGACCTCTTGCAGATCGTATGGTGACTATGGAAAGAATGACCCAATTGTATAGTTAAGCCAACAATATAAATGAAGAGTTTCATGTAAACTGACCTTTGTAAAACAATCCTATATAAAATAATAATAATAATAATAATAATAAAATGATAATGAAAAACAAATAATAAAATAATAATAAAATAGTAATAAAATAATGGGCGGCAACTCTCGAGATAGCGCCAACTCTCGAGATAGCGCCAACTCTCGAGATAGCGCCAACTCTCGAGATAGCGCCAACTCTCGAGATAGCGCCAACTCTCGAGATAGCGCCAACTCTCGAGATAGCGCCAACTCTCGAGATAGCGGCAACTCTCGAGATAGCGGCAACTCTCGAGATAGCGGCAACTCTCGAGATAGCGGCAACTCTCGAGATAGCGCAATCTCTCGAGATAGCGCCAACTCTCGAGATAGCGCCAACTCTCGAGATAGCGCCAACTCTCGAGATAGCGCAACTCTCGAGATAGCGCCAACTCTCGAGATAGCGCCAACTCTCGAGATAGCGCCAACTCTCGAGATAGCGCAACTCTCGAGATAGCGCCAACTCTCGAGATAGCGGCAACTCCTCGAGATAGCGGCAACTCTCGAGATAGCGGCAACTCTCGAGATAGCGGCAACTCTCGAGATAGCGGCAACTCTCGAGATAGCGGCAACTCTCGAGATAGCGGCAAACTCTCGAGATAGCGCAGTCTAGAACGCTGGAGCTTTGAGATAGCGGCAACTCTCGAGATAGCGGCAACTCTCGAGATAGCGGCAACTCTCGAGATAGCGGCAACTCTCGAGATAGGGGCAACTCTCGAGATAGCGGCAACTCTCGAGATAGCGGCAACTCTCGAGATAGCGGCAACTCTCGAGATAGCGGCAACTCTCGAGATAGCGGCAACTCTCGAGATAGCGGCAACTCTCGAGATAGCGGCAACTCTCGAGATAGCGGCAACTCTCGAGATAGCGGCAACTCTCGAGATAGCGGCAACTCTCGAGATAGCGGCAACTCTCGAGATAGCGGCAACTCTCGAGATAGCGGCAACTCTCGAGATAGCGGCAACTCTCGAGATAGCGGCAACTCTCGAGATAGCGGCAACTCTCGAGATAGCGGCAACTCTCGAGATAGCGGCAACTCTCGAGATAGCGGCAACTCTCGAGATAGCGGCAACTCTCGAGATAGCGGCAACTCTCGAGATAGCGGCAACTCTCGAGATAGCGGCAACTCTCGAGATAGCGGCAACTCTCGAGATAGCGGCAACTCTCGAGATAGCGGCAACTCTCGAGATAGCGGCAACTCTCGAGATAGCGGCAACTCTCGAGATAGCGGCAACTCTCGAGATAGCGGCAACTCTCGAGATAGCGGCAACTCTCGAGATAGCGGCAACTCTCGAGATAGCGGCAACTCTCGAGATAGCGGCAACTCTCGAGATAGCGGCAACTCTCGAGATAGCGGCAACTCTCGAGATAGCGGCAACTCTCGAGATAGCGGCAACTCTCGAGATAGCGGCAACTCTCGAGATAGCGGCAACTCTCGAGATAGCGGCAACTCTCGAGATAGCGGCAACTCTCGAGATAGCGGCAACTCTCGAGATAGCGGCAACTCTCGAGATAGCGGCAACTCTCGAGATAGCGGCAACTCTCGAGATAGCGGCAACTCTCGAGATAGCGGCAACTCTCGAGATAGCGGCAACTCTCGAGATAGCGGCAACTCTCGAGATAGCGGCAACTCTCGAGATAGCGGCAACTCTAGAGATAGCGGCAACTCTAGAGATAGCGGCAACTCTAGAGATAGCGGCACTCTAGAGATAGCGGCAACTCTAGAGATAGCGGCAACTCTAGAGATAGCGGCAACTCTAGAGATAGCGGCAACTCTAGAGATAGCGGCAACTCTAGAGATAGCGGCAACTCTAGAGATAGCGGCAACTCTAGAGATAGCGGCAACTCTAGAGATAGCGGCAACTCTAGAGATAGCGGCAACTCTAGGATAGCGGCAACTCTAGAGATAGCGGCAACTCTAGAGATAGCGGCAACTCTAGAGATAGCGGCAACTCCTAGAGATAGCGGCAACTCTAGAGATAGCGGCAAACTCTAGAGATAGCGGCAACTCTAGAGATAGCGGCAACTCTAGAGATAGCGGCAACTCTAGAGATAGCGGCAACTCTAGAGATAGCGGCAACTCTAGAGATAGCGGCAACTCTAGAGATAGCGGCAACTCTAGAGATAGCGGGCAACTCTAGAGATAGCGGCAAACTCTAGAGATAGCGGCAAACTCTAGAGATAGCGGCAACTCTAGAGATAGCGGCAACTTCTAGAGATAGCGGCAACTTCTAGAGATAGCGGCAACTCTAGAGATAGCGGCAACTCTAGAGATAGCGGCAACTCTAGAGATAGCGGCAACTCTCGAGATAGCGGCAACTCTCGAGATAGCGGCAACTCTTCGAGATAGCGGCAACTCTAGAGATAGCGGCAACTCTAGATATAGCGGCAAACTCTAGAGATAGCGGCAACTCTAGAGATAGCGGCAACTCTAGAGATAGCGGCAACTCTAGAGATAGCGGCAACTCTAGAGATAGCGGCAACTCTAGAGATAGCGGCAACTCTAGAGATAGCGGCAACTCTAGAGATAGCGGCAACTCTAGAGATAGCGGCAACTCTAGAGATAGCGGCAACTCTAGAGATAGCGGCAACTCTAGAGATAGCGGCAACTCTAGAGATAGCGGCAACTCTAGAGATAGCGGCAACTCTAGAGATAGCGGCAACTCTAGAGATAGCGGCAACTCTAGAGATAGCGGCAACTCTAGATGATAGCGGCAACTCTAGAGATAGCGGCAACTCTAGAGATAGCGGCAACTCTAGAGATAGCGGCAACTCTAGAGATAGCGGCAACTCTAGAGATAGCGGCAACTCTAGAGATAGCGGCAACTCTAGAGATAGCGGGCAACTCTAGAGATAGCGGCAACTCTAGAGATAGCGGCAACTCTAGAGATAGCGGCAACTCTAGAGATAGCGGAGTTTGCAACTCTAGAGATAGCGGCAACTCTCGAGATAGCGGCAACTCTTCGAGATAGCGGCAACTCTAGAGATAGCGGCAACTCTAGAGATAGCGGCAACTCTAGAGATAGCGGCAACTCTAGAGATAGCGGCAACTCTCGAGATAGCGGCAACTCTTCGAGATAGCGGCAGAGTCAGGCACACGGCAAATTCAGGTAACTGAGACATTTTGGTCTGAGCGAGGGAGCGATTCGAACAAGGTGGCGGGCGGGCGGGGGGGGCGGGCGGCGAGGGTGGGGGTGTAGAGGCGGGCGTCGTTGAGCACTGCGTGTCGAGGCGTCGTAACTCAGCGCGCTCGAACCGAGCCGGCGGCAGCGCCCGCGCCGCGCCGTGCGTCATCGACGACGTGCGGCCGGCGCGAGACGACACCATCCGTCTCCGCCCCTGGGCCCTCCCCCGCACCCCTCCCCCGCCCCCGCTCGCCGCACCTGCCTGCTGCCATCGCCCCCAGCCCGTCTCCTGGCCACCACGTCGCCTCCTTCCTCCTGACTACGGAAAGAATGACCTAATTTTATAGTTAAGCCAACAATACAAATTAAAAGTTTCGTGTAAACTGATTTTTCTAAAACAATCCTATATAAAATAATAACAATTATAATAATAATAAAATAATAATAATTATAATAATAAAATAATAATAATTATAATAATAAAATAATAATAATTATAATAATAAAATAATAATTATAATAATAAAATAATAATTATAATAATAAAATAATAATAATTATAATAATAATAAAATAATAATAATTATAATAATAATAAAATAATAATAATTATAATAATAATAAAATAATAATAATTATAATAATAATAAAATAATAATAATTATAATAATAATAAAATGATAATAATATAATAATTATTGGAATATGGAATTAGAATTTCCGTCACCGTTAGATTCGCCTTGCCCGTCGTAGCTGCTTCCCAACGCCCCCGCCGCCATTCTAGTCCCATTCACAATATAGGACTCGCCCATGTCCAACCACACACCTACACCCCGCGACAATTACCACGCCCTCGCCCAACCCCACATCCACGACCAACCCCTTGCCTTTGCCGAACCACACGTCCTAACCACCACCACCACCTCCATCCCCACCACCATGCTCACGCCGTCACCCAAGCTTTCTACAGACCTTCCACTTTTGCCATACTCGTCGACCGTACCCCACGACATCTCCCTCGTTTTCGAGGCACCCTTCACAATTGTTCCATCCCCGACATGGGACCCACCAACTCCTTCGCCATGCAACTGCCCTCTCGCCGCACTTTCGTACAATTTCTCTCCTTCCTTGGGATCCCCCGTCGCTCTCGGCCACCACGTCGCCCTCCTCTCTCCTTAGCTGTTGCATTTGCCATCGCCCTGCCCGCGATACCTTCTTCCTATTGCCCTGCTATCATTCCAGTCCCACTTACAATTTAGGACCCGCCCATGCCCATCTACACGCCTGCACCCAACCCCACGGCAAATTCCACGCGCTCGCCCAACCCCACATCCATGACCAACCCCACGCCTTTGCCGAACCACACGTCCTAACCAACACCACGCCCACGCCCTCTTTCTCTACCAACCTTTCGCGCTAGTCCATTGCAACCCCCGCCATCTCCATCGTCTTCGATGCAGCCCTCACTGTCGACTAGTCCGAGACATGGGACCCATCAACTCCCTCGCCAAGCCTTGCCTTCCCGTCGCACTTTCCTCCCATCGTCCCTCCTTCCACTTCCAACTTGGGACCTGCCGTCCTCCTCACCACGTCCATGCAGTCCTCACTGCCGGTCCGCTCCCGAGATGGGACCCATCAACTACCACACCCTCGCTGCCCGCCGCACTTTCCTCCCATCGGTCCATTTCACTCCTCCACTTAGAACTTTTGACAGGCCGTCGCCCTCAACATAGACCAACCTGTCGCTTACGCCCTCGGCCAAATTCATGCTCTCTCTCACGTCCCCACACAACTTCAGGCTCTCTCTCACGTCCCCACACAACTTCAGGCTCTCTCCCACGAACCCTTCGACCCTGTCTATCTCCCATCGCCACTGTCTGTGATCCTCTCCTCACTCCCGTCACATTCCCAACAAGGAAACCGCTAACACCGCCGCCCTTGCCTTCTCCAAACCGTCCGCATCTCCTCCCTTGGCCTGGCACCTGTCTCCAATTGCGTGCGTGTTTCTTCATCGGGAGGTGGAGATGAACGTTTCCCCGCTGGATGGCAAGAACCGGCGCTGACCTACCGTCGACTAGCGGGGTTTCCTCACAAGTAGGTATCTCCC
Source organism: Acheta domesticus (assembly GCA_031308135.1). Lineage (NCBI taxonomy): Eukaryota > Metazoa > Arthropoda > Insecta > Orthoptera > Gryllidae > Acheta > Acheta domesticus. Next base: position 22,477,151 of record JAHLJT010009419.1, on the reverse strand, counting down.
ACCAGCGGGACACCGCCCAAGCCGGGACAAGCTCTAAGCTCCCGACTGGGCTCCCGGTTTGTGTGGTAGTGTAGTGCATGTTAGTGTGTGTGTGTGTATGTAAGGGGTGAGGATAGGACAAGGAAGAGGAAGGAATGATCGCGCGCGGTCTGTGGCCCATTTGTCAGGGTATTGCTCCGACATTCGCCTGGTAATGATCGGAGAAACCACGAAAAACTGCCGATCAGAGCAGCCGGCCGCTAGAATTCTCCTCCAGACAGCGAATGAATTCGACCTAGCTGACAAGATAGTCAAAATAGACAAAAATCCTGCCGCCGTCGGCACTCGAACCTACAACCTCCCGGTCAGAGGGACTGCCCAGCGAACCGCACCTACCATTGCTCCACCCATGCATTATATTAAGACACGATAAACCACTTTTAATTTATGTACGATACATTTCATTTCTAACGCCTGTCTAATAAAAAAAATAACCCTCATATTTATACTCTAAGTTTTGTTCAGACTTTCAACTAATGACCAACACCAAGTAATGGCAACACTAAGTTCTTTTTTCAGGCGAAAGCGAAAATAAATTTTGTTTTTCGATTCTGAACCTCAACACTGTAATTTATCAAAAACGATTCCTCAAATATAGAGATTCATGTCAGAAATAAATGCTGGTCATTCAAGTCAGAAAAATCGTGTGTACAATTTTCCATATGTTCGATTTACCGATGTCAAACAGAAGTAAATGATTCTTTTGTTCACCAAGATATCGAACGTGTGAATGTAGTTTGAGCTTTTCTGGTAAAATCGAACTCACAAGGAGGACAATGTAAATCCTTGGATTGAACATTATGGTCGTGATAGCAAAATGTCTACTGGTTATTAATTTGAAATATTCACGTCGAATTTTGTAGATCGGAGTGCTTAATATTAGGACTTAAGTTTCTGATAATATTGTATTTCTATGTTCATTTCATTTATAGCATAATATTCAAAACTAACATAAACAAAAAAATTAATATTAACTCTTCCGAACCACACTAGTTGTAACTGTGAGTATATAACAAACTTTCGAGTCACAATCCAGGTAGAAGTGAATATTTTGAGCTATCGTTGGTGCTCTTTATCGCTTTTAGACAGACAACAGAGTTTAACATTACGCCATGGGAAAAACAATTTCGTGTTTCTTCCTCACATGCTTCGCGACATTTTCGTGACATGAAAAGTATGAAAAATCCCCTTCAGGTCCGAATAAACTGTTGGCAGCACATTCCACGAGGCAGAGCAATTGCCTGCCCTGTTTGCTGTCTGGGGAAAACGGTGCACGGTGAGGAAAAGGGCACTGGGTCGTAGGAGGGCCATAGGGACACGCGACGGATGGCCGGCAGGGCGCGAGCGAGTGGGTACGAAAGTCAACTTCGCAGGCGACGATGGACTGCCAGGATGGTAGGCCAGTGTTTGTCAACGTCGATGCCACGAGCGGGCGTCCCTGCCACGAGTGCCACGACGAAATCGCCCCTCCACGCAGTTCATCACCCCGACACTAGATTGTAACCGCGTCTAGTAGACCAAATCACTATTCGCATATAATGGTGGCCATTTACAAAACAGTGGCAATGGGATGGTTGATATTTACATAATATATCACGACTATTGCAAAGTCACAAAGTAACCACAAAGTCCCACAGTTTGACCACTTTCAGTTTCTACAGAGGCTAAAATGTTTGATTTTGTCTGTGGAGGTTGCGGTTGATTCCTAATTTTTGTTCACTACATCGATTGACCAATTACTATTTCTTTTTAAATTTCATAGTACAACCAACGTATTTTTATTGTCATGTCTTATAACATTACTTACCTTGCGCCATTACTATTCTAATAATTTCAAAACCTCCCTTTGGCATACACTTGTAGAAATTGTGTTCAGAGTGATTCAGAGATTCTCGTATGTATGCAATGTAGTTTTTGTTGTTTTATGTAAATAAATGTTATCAGCTGTGGTTTTCAAAATATGAAAGTAAATCCTAAGCGGAATCCGCCCACTTGCAATACAGGTAAATATGACGGAAACCCGTGGGCCCGTGGAGTTCCGAATCGGGCCGACCTTGGGGTGAGATACGCGCGCCATGCGCGAGTGCAGGATCGAGTCGGACTGACAGGCGAATGACAGACGCGGGAGTTCTCGGCCGTGCGGCAGTCCCAGTTCGAATCCCGGCATTCAATCAGCCTGCCGCCCGCCGCGGCGCTGTGTGAAGCGGGACCCTGCGTTCAGCCCGTCAGCGCCCGTCACCCTGACGTTAGCACTCGCTGGAGCTCACGCCCACCTGCGAACGTGACCGAAATTGCGTTCAATTTTAGGTGTACCTCAGGGCGCAAGTTATGGACCAGGATCAATAGCTTCAAAGATAAATGATGCACTTTGCAGAGACGGGTAAGGTAGTGAAAGCTGATAAATGTGAAATGAATTATTATTATACTTACTGACCCTCAAAATATAGTTTAACATTTTTTAAGTGAAAGTGATGGAAAAAATAAGTTTTATTTTTAGAAAGGTTTGTCTTTTTGATCTACAACTGTCACCAATTCAATTGTTTTAATTCGGTATTTAACACTAAATTATAGAAGCCCTAGAATTCACATTTAAGACATTTTAAAAACACAGTATTATTAACGACGCTGACTCGTACCGTACAATTTAAATAAAAGGAAGATGTAGTATGGCCATTTGTGTGTTGAACATTTTCGAGAAGCGGGAAGGACAGAATCGTTTAAAGCGTTCTTATCATTTCGGTTTCGTAGCTGTTCATCCCATGATTCCTTCTGAGCTACACTTTTTGTGATATACGGCCGGTTGTGATATCTTTATCTTTCACGGACACTTCGTCAAATTGTTCCATACGTAAACAATACGTTACTCTGAAAAACTTGGGATTACGTTTCAAAGGTAAGCTTTCAAAGATAACACATTATTTCTTGCCTTGCCAAGTACCTGCTTGAGACTGCACTGATCTATAAAGAAAATTTTACGCCATCGACGATGCTCTTCAGAGGGAAGAAAATAAAGGCTAAATTACGAAGGTGTTTAAAGCTGCATATGGAAATACTGTCTTTGCTACCAGCATCTAAATAAAAGGAAGAAACTATTCATTACAAATATTCAATGCTAAAAAAAATGTTGGTTGAAACTTGTCAAATCCTTATTTTTGACAACCAATTTCTCACCTGAATTTATTAGAAAAGTTGATGATTATTATTTGCTCTATACTAAAACGAGTGGTTGTGTTCTCGTGTGAATTCATTTTATCACTATAATCATCAACAATAAAATAATTAAGTAAACAAACATACTCTTTTTGGTTCCGCACAGGTGACTCGACCAAAAACCGTTCCTTTTTCTCACCACTTTATATATTTCGCCAGAACTTTCCCTTAGAAATCCATAATACGTCCCCAAGCTACAAACCAAATATCCTGTTAGAGACGAGTCACCACGAATCTCACCCGCTGAGCAGATCCTGCTCCTGGTGGCGGTACCTCCCCCCACTCCAACAGAACTTCGCGCGGTGAAGGAGAGGGGACACAGGTGAGCGGGGACTTGTAATTACACTGACCATTCACCCCCCTTTCGTCCATCCGTCTGCCTTTCTGTTACCACCACCTTTCGCCTCACTTCAAAGAGCGCCTCGCCACACACGGCACAGCTTACGCCGAACTCCAGCTCACAACACACGACACAAGCTCCCATCACCCTGCTCCCATATAGTCCAAATTCAAGACAAAAAAATTTTGAGGCAATCCATCTCTGCTGTAAATCGACGCATTTGCATTTAAACAGCGGTTGTATGAAGTTCGTGTAAGTGGAAATCAGAATTTTGAGCCTACTCGAAGCTACCAATTAGTTAATGAGAACTTCATTCTCATTTATTCTATTTTGTTTTATTTATTTCATACTTTGTTTTATATCTATTTTATATATTTGTATCGTTATTTTTTGGCTTTGTATAGCCAATTTTGACTCATATTATGGGCTTAGTAGAGCTTATATTGCAACTAACAAAAAAGTTAGAGATTAAATTTGTATTTTTAGTGCTGTATTTATTTACTAAATACTTCTAATAAATCGTGTACTGTTCTTATCGATCTGTTACCCCGTGACAATCAACTTTTCCTCCGCGTTGTAATCCTCCCTTACATACAAGCCGAAGACCGGACTGGTCACCAGATTTGTGTTGTAGTGCAGTAAATACTAGTAGCAATTATATATATATATATATATATATATATATATATATATATATGTGTGTGTGTGTGTGTGTGTGTGTGTGTGTGTGTGTGTGTGTGTGTGTGTGTGTGTGTGTGTGTGTGTGTGTGTGTGTGTGTGTGTGTGTGTGTGTGTGGTGTGTGTGTGTGTGTGTGTGTGTGTGTGTGTGTGTGTGTGTGTGTGTGTGTGTGTGTGTGTGTGTGTGTGTGTGTGTGTGTGTGTGTGTGTGTGTGTGTGGTGTGTGTGTGTGTGTGTGTGTGTGTGGTGTGTGTGTGTGTGTGTGTGTGTGTGTGTGTGTGTGTGTGTGGTGTGTGTGTGTGTGTGTGTGTGTGTGTGTGTGTGTGTGTGTGTGTGTGTGTGTGTGTGTGTGTGTGTGTGTGTGTGTGTGTGTGTGTGTGTGTGTGTGGTGTGTGTGTGTGTGTGTGTGTGTGTGTGTGTGTGTGTGTGTGTGTGTGTGTGTGTGTGTATGTGCGCGCATGCGCGTTTGTTAGGGTACTGCTTCAGCATTCGCCTGTACTAATGGGATTAAACTACCCAACAGAGCCAATGACTGCAAGAATTCTTGTCCGGATAGCGGCTTAATTCTAGCTATATAACCAGCTATATAACTAAAAATACGCCACCGCCTGGAGTGACCTCCTGGTCAGAGACGATGAAGTGGCTATAGTGTAGCCTCTCACACACCTCAGCCGGTCGTTATTTTTCTAATTTCACTTCGTGTTGTATTTAAAACCCAAGTTCCTTACCTATGGATTCGAAAATGCCATCTCTTTCACGTTTTCAATATTCCTCCGTATTCTGGAAGCCATCGTGTTCCAAATGTTTTAATGTACACTCACTTGCATCTGCGTAATAATAACTATGAAAGGTTCTCTCGTCCAATTTCTCAAGCGTATTTCAAGTTGTGTTTTTATCTATTCTAATTTTTTTTCATTTTTCTACAAACTTCTGCTTTTGCCCTTAACATTAAAAAATACTACTATATCCAGTTTAGAGTACTACGCTATATTTAAACTTGCAAATATTTACGGGAATTTGGCCCACCTCAATGTGTTCTTTCCATCCACAACCTCTACACGAGTCTGAGCTTGCATCTTCTAATCCACGAAACTGAAGATTACTACTCGTCATGTTATTAGTTCTTTCAACGGCTTTTTTCCTCTTCTCTCTCTACTCCACTCGACTTATAATCCTCTAACTTTTCCTACGTGAGTTGAATAACAACCACATGCGTTTTCCATATTGCGGCGTGCTCTACCACACTTCATGATTTCTCAGTGATCCATATTCCTTATATGTTTATCGATGTATTTTTTTTGACCCCTCACTCAGCCTTCAAATATGCCTGTGCTGCACATTCTCGCCATCATTTCTCAGTGCTTATCACTCGCCGTGTACGTTTTTTATTATCTCCTTTTCATATAATCACATTATTCTTTAAAATAAACTTTCAGCTATCCCTCCGTATATCGCCTTCATCACGATTTCAAAATCCTGCTATCATCAGAAACTTATCCCGATTTCTCGATACTTGAGCCTCCTTCTCTCTCTCTCTCTCTCTTCTTGAACCTCTAACTTTTTGTTATTTTTTTTAAATATTTCTCTTAATTGTTAACTATTGTATTAGAAATTGTATTTGAAAAAGTCTGAATAAAAATTTCTCTTCTACTCGAAATATCACGTCTTCCCTTGCTCGTACATTCTGCTTTACGCTGGTCGCCTAATACCAGCGTCACTGTCATTTCTATTACTCTATTCACTATAATCATCATCAACGTCATCATCATTATCATCGTCTGAAACAAGCAGAACAGCACTCCACCGGCGAGCATCTGTCTCCATCGCCATCCCCGCATCCGGCCATGAACAATCCCGGCGCCAGCACCACCAGCGCCAACCCGCCTCACGGACAGCGCCTCGTTACGCGCGCCACAAAGCCGCGCGAGCGGACGCCGCGACGCCGCACAAACGCGCGGAATGGATCCAATTTGCCAGCGGCGGCGGCCCCGCCCCGCCCCGCCTCCGCTTCCTCTGCCGTCCCGCCCCCGCCGCCGCCGGCGAGAGCGCCAAACGCACACGAAGGACGGCGCCGCCACCGCAGTTCAACCTTCTCCCGCCCCCGCTCCACCACCTCCGCCGCCGCCGCCGCCAGATTGTCGCGATCTCGAATCGAGGATCAATCCAACTCCGTCTCGCTCCACCCGCTCGCGAATCGACTGGCGCAGCTACCCAGGTAACCGGCGACGGCGCTCGACACGAGAAACCCGGCACCCACCGCGCCCCCGCCCACCCGCCCGCCTCCCGCAAGGAAGCGAAGCCGTTTAAACTCTGCTGCTGGTGAATGGAGGCGTATTAAACTTGGACGCAAAGTTCTGCAGCAAACATATCCGGGCGCCGGGCGCCAGGCGCCCGTGCGCCTAATCCGGCCGTCGATATGCTTACTCTGTGGAGGCCGCAAGTCTCCGGATTCCCGCCTTGGGGTACGCCTCCTCTGCGGAAATATTCCGGCCGGTTTTCCGAGCACGTCCTGGGCGCCGAGCCGGGTCGGGCTGGGCCGGGCCGGTCGGAGAGTGCGCGGGGGGGGAGGGGGCGATGCGGGGGAGGACGGCTTCGGAGAGGGACGGGCAGGGGGCGAGCGGGAACGGAAGGCCCGAGAGGGGCCGCGTTAATTTTCTGCCTGGTGGCCCGGGTATCGCCGGCTAACTTGCCCCCGAGTTCGGCGCTGCTGAATAGGGGGCGATACACGGACCGGGGGAGTCTGCCGCCGCCGCCGTCGTCGTCGTCGTCGTCGCCCGGCCTCGCGGTGCCGGGCAGGGGCGGGGGCGGGGACGAGGGTGGGCGTGGGGGCGGGAGCGGCGGCTGGCGGCCGTGTCGCGAGCAGTGCCAGCTGCGGGGTAGGAGACGGCGGCGGCGGCGGCGCCGGGCCGGGTCAGCTGTCGGTGACCCGTGTCCGTAGCACGCTGGGGAGATTCCCCGGTCTCAAGACGGCGACGCGGCGAGGCGAGGCGCGCCGCGCCGCCCGCGCCACTTCTGCCTGCAGTGGCCGGGACAGGGGGGGGAGGGAGTCTACACGTCCGATGCACCTGTGGGCGCAGGTGCACTCGCTGCTGCTGCCGAGCCGGGCACCCACGCAGACTCGAAGAACAAGTTTTGAGGCCTGTATTGTCACGTTGATAGAGGCTGAATGTACGTACTTTGAATGAAGCGTACTCGAGTCCCTCACGTTTAATTAAATGGCACAATAACTGAATATATTCGCGCGCAACGGAGTTGCTATTGTAACAGCCGCAGCGCCACAGGAGAAAGGAAGTGTCAATGAGAAAGGGGGAGATAGGGGAAAGAGAGAGAGAGAGAGAGAATGCGACGAAGTACGCAAGGAGTGAAAATTGAAGAAAAAGAGAATGAGTTTGAGGGAAAGACATTCGAGGGAGAGAGAGAAACAAAGAGAAAGAAAATGAATCACATAACAATGCCTAGCCTTCGCTTAAGTTGTGAAATTTAACTTAATTTGAAGAAGGTGTTGTTATAGTTAGTCTATTCTTGTACGCAACTGCCCTTCTGAATAATTGAAAACTTTTAAAAAGGAACTAACGTTTCATATTACAATGCTTCCAATGAAATAACTCCTCATTGGGTAACTTTAAAGGTAAAATAATCTGTTTTTATTTAGTGTTAAACATCTCACACACAAGTTATTTAAGTAATATAATATTTACTACATAGTGTATATACAACAATATTGTAATGTGAAATACGCAAATGAAATGTTAATAATATTCATCTGGTACATGACAGCGGAAAGTGAAATTAATATTTTACGAAATAAACGGCGATAGTTCAGAATGTTTCAATAACACAGTTATCTTTATGGTAGATGGACCAGTGGAAGAGATAACCGACTCATTTATCTTCATACGTAATTTATAACAATGGGAATCAACAGACTCATGAATAATTGTCATTTCATTACGTGAGTTTGAGAGTCAGGTAATCATTTTCGGCCCCGAATAATGCTATGCAGAACAGATTATCGACAGAAATGTCGACATGAAAGTATAGAGACATTGGCATTAACATGAAAATGAATATCGATAGGAAAGTCAAATTCCGTAGTTTAAAAACGCGTTTTCGCGCAATCAACTTATGGTATTTTTTATATATGTAGAAAATGTATCCTTAGTTTTATGTTTCGTTTTCATGATCCTTTACAAACGTTATGGATTATGTTTGTTCATTTGAAGATTATTGCTTTAATTTTAGATTCTTAAATGTGTAATAACATTGTATCAGTTTCGTAACAATTATTTTATTCGTCTGATACATACAATTTCTGTTAACCCATTTTCTTTTCAAATTTCTTATACGTTTGTAAACTTTCCTACAAAGTAAGCCTAAAAACAAGTCGCAACAAATGCAGACCAGGACGAATATAAGCCAATCACCAATAATCAAAATGCGACCGGTTGGTGGAGCGGCGTAAGGAAATATCAGAAACGCAATTCCAGGATCAATAACTAAAATATTTCAAACCTTTATGAAACAAAATGTAGCCATAACAAGTACTTCATACATAACATTTGGAATAAAAAATCCACTCTACGTAATTCAGTGCTGACCATTTATTTGTTGTCCATCCACAAGGTTCTCTCGGTCGCAAGGCCTGCCGCAAAGGACTGGGTCCCTCTTTGCCAAACGCATTCGCGTGGCTTTTTTTTTTTTTGGCAAAAGCGTAAGCTCTTTCAAAGCATCTTGTTTACCCAAAGAATGTGCAAATTCTGATGTTATCGCCCACGTTTTCTTGGACTCTCCTTTCCTAGATGCAGGAGGAATGTGTGTGTGGGGGGGGTATATTGATGACAGGAATGTTATCTACAATCTGAAACTTACTTTTCGGTGCAAAATAGTTTCTATTACACGGGAGTGAACGTTTCTGTTCATCAGATTCTTGTCAACAAATCTCGTTTCTATTGCTTATTATTAATCCATCTAACGTTCGTGAAGCAGTGGGATTAGTTATTTTGGGAATGAACGGTTATAATAGATACCACTGTGGAAATACATGACAGAAAATATACTCCGACGGAACGGGGAAGGGGGTAGAAGGAACTTCAGGCCCAGCAACATACACAGACATATAACAGGAATATTTCGAATAAGACGTAAAAAAGGAATGGATAAGTTATTGCTGAATAAAGTGGACGAAGTCGACGACGTGAACGTGCCACGTGGGGCGAACCCTGGCAGGGCAAACACGCGCTGAACATGGGCGAATCGTTTCGACCGGCCGCCCCTGACTCGACGGCGGAGTTCGAAAGTAGGGCAGTATTGGAAGACGAGTCAGGGGCGGCCGTGAGAGACAGAGAGAGAGAGAGAGATAAAGAAACACGCTGCCCAAAAAAGGTGGAGCGACAAAGGAGGAGCGCTGATAAGAGAGAGATTCGAGAGTAATATCGCGGGATGTAATGGAAATGGCAGGTTGGCAAATCAGAGAACGAAACGGAAAGGAAAGAGAATTAAGAATAAGTTTGGAGTCTAATACAGCAGATAAAAGAAAATACGAGAAGGTGGTAGGAGATAAGAAGTACGCACGAAACAGTTTCTAGAAGGAAAGTTCTTCGCAAGAAGCTTTGAAGAAAGTGTCGGGATGATACTGAAAGCTGATAGCGGACGTGAATGTACGGCGCAGCGACAGTGAAATGTGAATGGTCCAAAAGCAAGTAAAGTATCTGCACTAAAATGAAGAAAGCTTAAGATACTGCTCTTTATCCAAGGAGAGTACGTAGTGCATTTAAATAAACCGGAATGTATCCCTACGTTGAAGCACGTGGTCGGGAGCCACCGAGCATCAACGCTCCGCTGTCACCTCAGACTGTAGGCGATGTCGAATTCATCCACACTTTGCACTCCTGCTACAGAGGTGCACAAGCGCCCCATTTGAGCCCATTCTCGGGGCACCGGGAAGCCCGCGCCCCGCGCCTCACAAGATCCAGGAAAGTTGGCATAATCCCCGAGCTGTCTCTTCACTTTTCTGATCAGAATCGTCTGTTCAATGGTAAGTGCGAGCACGAATTTTTGATGACGGAGCGAAATGGCGCAACAAAGAGCCTCGAATGTCAGAAGATGGTGTCGGAGAAAAAGTAACAGCAAGAAATAAAATAAACTTTTAAAAAAGTATGATCATGTGCATTACAATCACATATTTCTGAAATAAATTTATGATGTATTATTATTACAATGAGAAATGGTTAAATTTTCTGTTCTTGTAATTTATATTACAAATATTTTCAAAACCAGCTGCAACAGTAAAGATTAACCGTGAAATGTGTTGAAGTCGAGCAATTTATTCTGAAATAATAGTATACAGAAACCTTCTCTCTCCAGAAACTACAGCCGTTATTTCAAGTTTTAGTTCAACATAATTCAACGCATTTCCGTCTTAAGAGCCGCAGGGCTTTCCTCCCACCGAGGGCTCGGGCAGCGGCCACTTGCCCCGAAAGTGGAAGTCTTTCACTAGAAACCGGTGGGGCGCGGAAGGCTGCCATGGCCATCATGGGGTGCGTTGCTGGTGCAAGCCTGTCCTACTTTACCTATTATAGACAATAGTACTTCATCTATCGTATCGTGCAGAATGCGAAAGAGAATCGGGCGTTTGCTTGACAGTGCACATATTCAGCGTAATATTTCTTAAAGTTATTATCAAAATTATTTTCGATAAGATGATACAAAATTTATGCAGGCCACAAAATGTGAATTTTTCTTGGATTGCATATGTTACGTTAATTTTTCAGAACTTTCGGTACTTTTCCAAGCTGGATTTGAAAAAGTTCCACTTTCATGTGAGAATACAGTGTAAGTATACGTCACTTCAAGACGGTCTCGAATAATAGTATTTTATGCCAGTACACATTTTAAAAACGATCGACATTTGAAGCGAGTTTTCAAATCTGTACGAATGCTATAATACAATATTATAAACGAGTTGCATACGTTATTTTTTGTATAATGGCATTGTAAATTTATTACAGAATGAAAGTTACTTTTTGGAAACAACTTTATTGTGGCGTCACAAGTATTTCACAACTGTGTGAAAAAGGTTGGTCAGCTTTCGGTTTACCCCTGCTTCCTCATGATTCTCTCGATGCGGTTGGCTGAATATGTGATGACGCAATAATTCGTACCATAAACGGCAAATACACCATAATTTTCTGCCATAAGATAATTTTTTAACTTTTTCTTGTAACGGAAAACTTCGTTTATAATGTTGGAAAACAAAAAATTTATTACTATGCGTTCTACTATCTTGTTTATTACAATACGTGAATGACCGTTATTACAATAATTTAGAAAATTATTCGTAAGTTTGTATCGCATTCGTAAGTAAAGTGACGCCCTTATACTCGGCGCCACCGGCGTTTGTTGCAACGAGGAGCTCGATTGATTGATTAGCGATTCCCGACGTGTCTACTTCCAAGGTCGTTAGTGCCGTAAGTTGTCGTGAACGCGTTTTCCTCGAGAGGTAGCAATCATCTTTTCCCGTTGGATGGTGAGATCCGGCGCCGAACTACCATCGGCTAGCGGAGTTTTCCCCAACCAGCTATCTCCCACCAGTGGGTCTCCGTCCCAGCCAGAACAACATCTGAACTCCCGACCGGTCTCCCGGCATATTGATAGTGTAGTGTATGTCACTGTGTGTGTGAGGGGTGAATATAGGACAAGGAAGGGGAAGGAAAGATCGCGTGTTATCCGAGACCCGTTTATTAGGTTACTGCTCCGTCATTTGCCTGGTGCTGATCGTAGAAACCTCGGAAAACTACCGATCCAGAACAGCCAGTCGCTAGAATTATCCTCCTGACAGCGACTGAATTCGACCTAGTTATGTAGGTAGTGTCGAAAATCCTGCTGCCGTCCTAACTCAATAGCCGGTCAGAGGCACAGCAGTGACATCAATTGATGCCCTGAGTAATCTCTCTCAGTACAACGCGTAGTAATATTTTGATTTAATAAACGTGAACATCAGGATGACTTAGAAATTGATTTGTAAGTTGGCATCGCATTAGTACGTAATGCGATGCTCTTCCGCTAGCCGCTACCGGTGTTTGTTGCAGCGAGGAGCTCGAGAGCCACCCGGAACGGGGGGGGCAAAGGACGCGACGTTCATGATTGAACGTCATACGCGCGGACACCTCCCACGCAACGGATCGGCGCCCGAGGGGCGATAAGTGAAAGCACTCGCCGACGCCCACGCCCTCCGCCCCACCCCGCCCCCGCCCCTCCCACCCTCCCCGCGCCCAAATGACGTGTGAACTCCTGCGGAGATACACATCGCCGCCCGGCAGGGCAGTGCGAGCCGCTATTATCATTTATTAATGAGCATACGAACAGGTTCTGCTTCTCGCACGCGACCGTGTCAAGGTGTTGCTCTGGCGAGGACGCGGGAGTCCACATCAATCGATATGGGCTTGTGGTTCTCACCGTGAGCACGGTTTACGAGTGGTATGTAAACTAATTTCGGTCACACTTTCTTTACATCGTTTAATACGGAAATATTACTAATTTACCAAATGGTAGGCATTGTCTCTTTACCGGCTTAACGGTCTGCATGATAACCTAGTCTTGCGCTGTCTGCAACCCTACTTATTGGAAGGTAAATTTATTTGTGTGGGCGAAAATAAAGTTAACGTTTAGAAAATATTGTTAAAAGAAGAGAAAAATTATCTCACTGTGGAATTCGAATTATAAAGGATAACATTATAAGCTATTATGTATTCAGTATTGACGAAATACTCAAAATTTGCCTAATTTAAAGAACTTAATTTACGTAACTTGAGAACTTTAAATATTTTTATCTCGGTTGTACCACTTCATTGAAAAATAATTTACACTAAACATTGTGAAGATATTCCGTTTAAAAAAATCAAAATACATTAACATTGGAATTTAGGCGAATAATTTTCTCCAAACTTTGACTATTCAATACATTTCCCTTAAGTTGATCAGGAAAGGATGCTTCACTTAAGCGTAATAAAAGTAAATAAAATGAATTAGATTCCTTTTTTAAATAAAAAATTACATTTTTCTAAGCATTATGATGTATGCTATAAATACATTAACAACAAACAAATGAGTAACTCAGTAATTAACCTTGTTCAGATCAAAGGTGATGTCTGATTCTTCAATTATTCCAAACATGTCCAACTTCTCTTGAAACACCTTTCACGACCAGCCATTCATTTTATGATGCCATGAACGTTGTTAACTTAACACAAACATTGTCCGACACCGATCGATAACAGACACACACATTTCGAACCAAAAACAATAATTACCTCTTTCGGGGTCGTGAATAGCATTAACATAACGGAACCAGACTATTCATTAAACTAGAAACAATTTGAGTATTGTAGTGATACCGAATAGATTCAAGTTTATTCTGCGCAAAATAACTCCACGCAGGCGGCGACGCGAGAGATGCGAGGCGCCACGGGGGCGACCCGAGGGCCAGGCGAGGCGCCACGGTGTCGGCACCCTTCGCTCCATAATTCGTCGCGGACACGTGTGCCCCAACTCTGGGTAGCCGCTCTGCACACGACCCCTTCAGTATTTTTCACGACGCCTGGAACTCTTCCGTCAACCTCCCTAGAGATTCCTAGCCCCTCACACCCCCCCGGTCGTTAATAACTGCCCCTTTTCGACGCAAAATTAAAGCGAGAGGGAGCGATAACCAGCCCCTCTCTCACTCTTTTCTCGGCCTCGAAAACATCCTCTGATTGGGCAGAAAATATCTAATGCGCAGTACCCTTTCGCCAATAGCAACCAGAATTCGGGTTTGTTCTAGAATATTCCAGAGTCACAGGGATAATTTTGGTAGGGGGAACGAGGTTTCCTAAAACTTGGAGCGACGAGGCACAAAAGAGAAGCTGGGGAGCTGTGTTCAGAATCGGACGCAAGTGGCGGCCGCAGGGGGGAACCTGTTATATTCTGTTGTGGCGTTCGGTTCGATGGACTTAGAAAAATTATTAAGTTTCTTGTAGAGTTTGGGTACAAGACTTCTGTGACGAACGCAGGCCGCAGAACAGTATTATGAACATTTGACAGCAATTCGTATTATATTACGTCCGATTTACGTGCGAACTCGAGACTCTCTTTTCCTTAGTGAATTTGTGCGATAATTCACGGGCTCATTAGTATCAAAGTATTGTGAGATCGACCGGGAATGAACCGACCGTGTCAGTGAATGAACTGTGCTGACCCATTCACCGCAGCGAGCAGACGGCGCTTTTGTGTTCCGGCCGCCTTGGCCGCTACCCTCGCAAGTACCTGATCTGACCTACATTTTCCGAGCGGCGCCCCTCGCTCGCCACGAACCTCGCAGCCAGCTGACCTGAGGTCGTTCAACTTCAGTGGGTGGCGCAGGCCGCCTAACAGAGGTATTTTCTGTTTGAGTGTCTTATGTCGTACCGCGATCGAGAGGTGTGAACAGTACATCAGACAATCAGTGTTGACTTCCTCTCGACGGGCGACGAAGAGGAGTTCCCGGCCGCGCATGGCCGTCAAGCGGGAATTTCGCGCGCGAAGAAGAGTTTCATCTGATTGTAATCACTTTGTAATTTTTTGTTCTCTTATGTGCATGACATTTCATTTTTTTGTTTTATTTCGATTTTGGGGGCATGCTCGCCAGAGTTATCATCACCAGACCATTAGCGTTTTCTTTTTTTAATGAATAAATTCAACTTGTTCTAAATTCACATGTTTGACTTCTCATTCAACCTAGGCCACCGGCTATCCTCCATCTTCGCCGTTTCAGGTAATCTGTCGACTGAGCGGGCCGGCTACCCGTCTGAGGCGCCCCAACCGAAGACCCGAGGGTAGTTGCAATTGGCTTTCCCACCGTGGGGCTCGATTAACGCGAAATAATCGTAATTTTCATTTTTTAATATCCCAGATAAGCGCCCTGAGATTTCTCTGCCTAAATTATTAAATTGTTTAAATTATTAAGATGATGGATGGAAGCACGGTGTAGAGAAGTTAATAACTTATGGTCTGTTGAGGATGTCATTTTGTACTGTGTTTTTCCTTGTAAGTGTCATTGTCTTGTGTTGTGTTGTGTTGTGTGAATACCGTGTGCGCGTACTAAAACAAGTGAAACCGCGTAACATTGTAAAAATGCAGGACGAATCAGGTATTGACGTGACGGGTGAAGACAGTTTTTGAGGAGCCGTCGACGCAAGGTCCCACCTTAAGTGAGATCTTGCGCGTTATGAGAGAAATTTCAGATAACACTGTTGCCAAATTTGAGGAGAAATTTTCAGACAACGCCGCTAAATTGAAAGAAATTAAAGACCAGTCAGATAGCAATGTCGCAAAATTAGAGGAGAAAATTGCAAATAATGCCGCGAAATTAGAGGAGAAAATCTCAAATAATGCCGCGAAATTAGAGGAGAAAATCTCAAATAATGCCGCGAAATTAGAGGAGAAAATCTCAAATAACGCTGCCAAATTACAGGAAATGTTAGATGAACGGTTCACAGCACATGAGAGCAAGTGTGAGGACAGATTTAACCGAATCGAAAGTCATTTGGAAGCCCAAGCAAATAAATTAGAAAGTCTCGAGCAAAAAACTTAACCATGAAATAGGGATTTTAAAGAATCAGGTCGAAGGCAGATGCGGGGAAATAGAGGGGAACGTAGAAAAACTCAGTCAGGAGTTGGGAAGGGCACAAGCGGAAACTACCGAAAATTTCAAAATTTTTAAAATCGAAATTCAGACCAAATTACAGGCATGCGACGACAAAGTAGAAGCGTGCTGTGAGTCGGTTACTGAAAGATCATTGAAGTTAAGCAGGAAATGGAGCGAAAAATTTAATAAAATCGGACAGAAACTCCATTCAGAAGTGTCGCATATCCACGAAAAGTTCGCGCAAGTAGGCAATATTAGTGAGGAAAACATCAGGGAGAGAGAAGCCAAATTAAAAAGGGAAATTGATCGTACTGTCCTAGAATTGGTAAAGGAGGAAATTGAACAAGGAACGCGAGAATTACCCAAATCCGAATTCTGGTGGCTCAGGCCTTCGCTTCTCGTGGGCTACACCGCAAAACCTGTATTTTTCCGGAAAACCCGATGAAAATCCCAAAGTTTTCCTTGACCGGGCGGAAAATTACATGAATCTCACGAAGGCGGTACCTTCACACTTGAAGGCTAAATTTATGCAAGAATTGTTGAAAGGCAATGCATCTTATTGGATTTCCACTTTAAACCCTTTCCCTCAAAATTATGAAGAGTTTCGGGAGAAGTTTCTGAATCGATACTGGGGCGAACAACGGAGATATGAGTTCGAGCGGAAGATTTTAGAATCGCGATGGGAAAACCGCCACGGGCAGTCCTATTTAGACTACGCCATGGAGAAAATCTCCGCTCATCAAGCTGTGTGACCCGCAGGCAAACGACCGAAAAATCATCGTGTTACTGACAGCTCATTTCCACGTATGTACAAATTTGTCAACAGCGTGGATGTGTAAGATTCAGAACGTTTCAGAACTGTGGTTTTTTTTTTTCTCTGAACTTTTTGTTTGGGGCACAATTTGATAGAACGCGGGACAACTATCACAATGAGAACCGCGACAGAATCGCAGGCCCGACGGAAACTACCAAGGCAGGCCGCAGTGGCATAGAGATAATAGGGCCGGAGGGAACGAGGCAGATGATCGGCGAGCGCCGCCCGAATCCCGTGAGAACCGTGGACATCGCGATGAGAGAGATGGCTGCAAATTCATCCCTCGGCCGGCTTCCACGTAAATTAGAAACGTCCATCTGTCCTCGTATCTGGGTGACGGACGAGTTTCTTTAGAGATCCCATTTCATGCGGCATATCAGTGAAATTAT
This sequence comes from Acheta domesticus, assembly GCA_031308135.1. Classification (NCBI taxonomy): domain Eukaryota; kingdom Metazoa; phylum Arthropoda; class Insecta; order Orthoptera; family Gryllidae; genus Acheta; species Acheta domesticus. The sequence continues at coordinate 22,460,022 of JAHLJT010009419.1, read as the reverse complement.
GCCTTTTGATTTCTAACGAAGACGAGGATGTGACTATCAAAGAACGTGCCAGAAAATGCCCTATTATTGAATCCTTTATGGGAAATTTATGTGTCCACGCTCTTATTGATACTGGTAGTGAAATTATGCTGTGTCCAACAGAATTTTTATGCGCGACTTATAAGCGAGCGGATTCCAGTACCGACATTACCTACCGTCAGATGCTATGTCATAGGTTGGGAGAAAACGAGAAGCAAGCCAATTTCAATGCGGTCCTGATTTCAATTAATATAAGGAGATATGTTGTTTGATGTGCCCTGTCCTAGTAATTGAAGATTCATTAATCAGAGATGTTATTTTGGGGTTGATTTTTTAAGACGAAAACGGTGGAATAATAGATTTTTCCAGAAATGTTATGAGTTTCGGTGCCGTAAAGAAATTATTATTCAAGATGACCGGGGAAGATAGGATTTGATCTTAGCATTTCTAGTGCAACTTGGGAAGGGGGGAAAAGACGAAGGGGATTATTTGCCAAATGTGCAAAATGTGATTTTTTTGAACTATGATGAACGCTCCCAGTTGCAGACAGTGCTAACTTGATTATTTAACATGTCTTCGGTCGCCCCGTTCATCCATTAAAGACTTTTGTGTTGTTTCGAAATTAGGTTTACCGATGACTCGCCGTTTAAGATGAAAAACTATCCTAGTCCACAAGCTTTAAGGGGGGAAGTTGATGAGACCGTCAAAAATGATGTGACGAGGTCATCATCGAGAGATACAGTGACCGCCTATCTAAATCCGATTGAAGCCATTCCTGCACCCTAACGTGTGCAACTTAAAGATGCAAACGTCTCCACCGTCAACTATCCTCCAGCAGTGCAAATCAATTTTTTTTAATCTGCGACCTCTTTACAGAAGCATGAACACTTTAATTCCAAACTTTATTAATTCTCTAAATAAACTCGCCAGACCGTACAGCTTACCGAGTAGTTCGTGATAGCCGTGCCCTTCACTGTTTAAGAAATCAATTTTGTAACCGTAGATTAGGGAATTCAGATTTCTTTGCTAGTTTATTAGTTTTCTTTATTACTCTACTTCACCTATTATTAGGGTTAATGAGTTTAATTTAGGGTAATTATATTGAATAAGACCTTTTATGTAAGTGTGTTATCACAGAAATTAGTCGTTAGATGATATATCGGTAACCATTTTTTAATTTTTTTTTGTGACGAGATAAGCATCTCAGGTTTCAAAACTTCTCACCACGCCTTACGAATTTTAAAACACGATGCATATCTCCTACTGCGGGAAAGGGAGGCCAATGTATCTGGATCCCGAATAGATTCAAGTTTATTCTGCCGCACTCATCAATAATCTCTACGCAGGCGGCGACGCGAGAGATGCTAGGCGCCACGGGGCGCCCGAGGGCCAGGCGAGGCGCCACGGTGTCGGCACCCTTCGCTCCATATTCGTCGCGGACACGTGTGCCCAAACTCTGGGTAGCCGCTCTGCACACGCCCCCTTCAGTATTTTTCCACGACGCCTGACTCTCTCCGTCAACCTCCCTAGAGATTCCTAGCCCCTCACACCCCCCCGTCGTTAATAACTGCCCCTTTTCGACGCAAAAATTAAAGCGAGAGGGAGCGAT
>JAHLJT010009419.1:22422310-22457395 GCA_031308135.1 Acheta domesticus | reverse complement strand
TACCATAGTGTCTTATTTGCCTTGATTCTGCTATCATCTCGTCTCCGTTGTCTCCACCCCATCTCCACCGGCGTTCTTTCTTTCCAATCTTCGCTATCACGTTGTCCCTTTGTCTTCATTATCCTCAACCTAGGACGTGTAAGTATCCATTACTGCCACCACCCCATATTCCTTCCTCATCGTCAACTTAAGTCCTGAACCACCTCTTCATTTTCTCCTGGCGCATCCTACAGTCCCAGACTAAATCTTCGTCAACCGCTTCCTTCATCGCCGACATCGCACCGTGTCTGCCAACGCTATCATTTCCAATCTGCATATCCACCACTTCACAGCCAGAGAAGCGCTTCCCCTCTCCCACGCCCACCACCACCGCCGCCGCCGCCGCCGCCGCCGCCGCCGCCGCCACCGTCGCCACCACCGTCGCGGTCGTCGCCGCTTCTTCGCCCTCAGAACACGCAGGACGAGCGCCGAAAATTGCGAAGTTGCCGCCAACACAGGCGCAAGCAGTTCGCGTTACGGAGCTTAATTAAAATTCTCCGCCGCTACCGGCGCGAGCGCTGGCGGCGGTGGCCTTTTGTTTGGCGGAGCGGCAAGACCGACGCGCGGTTGCCGGTGAGGGCGGTTCGCCGTGGCGGCGGCGGAGGTCCTCGGCCTGTCCACCCGCGGGCGCGGCCTGGAGGGCGTCCTCCTCGTGCTTGGGACAGCCCTAAAAACGGCGCGCCCTCTTGACGGTTCGCTGTCGTAGAGACGGAGAGCGGTCCGTGAACTCCACTCTCCCACGATGAAATCCGCGGATGGAGAACTCTCCGGGTCCTCGCTGCATATCGCCCCGACGTTTGAGGTACTCGCTAATGGAGAGAGTACTTGTCGCTCGTTTGCCTTGGGTATTGTGGTTTCTGAACTGAAGAACTTTGTAATTTGCTTGCCACTCTTGAGTACGGTGTTTAATGTATTTTCCATTACAGACGTTTTACATTAGTTACACTTTATGAGCTTTTATATCCGCAAAATTACAACTACTTTAGTCAGTAATTTAATACCGCGTATCAAAGGTGTAAGAAACAATCCAAAATGAACTTGATATGAAGAAGATAAAATGAGATAATAATCAGTTAATCCTTCATGAAAGAATGAAAAATCATGGAAACATGAAACAATGGCTGATAACTTGAAAAAAATTTGTAATAAAAATGTTGAACTTACTTAGTTTCTTCCTGAACGAAGTCTTTTAATTACTTTTTCTTTCAAAACGCTTATTTTCATTTATTTTTACACCCCATTCCACGTTTCTTTGATTATAACGCAAAACACGCGCAAGCACTCCATGTGCTGTCAGGAAGGTCTCCAACCACTTCCGTTTTCCTCGCTCACGACGCAATGTTGTCTTAAACGTGTCTTTTTTGTGAAAAGGCCAATTCACCTTTTCGTCTGGGAGAAAATTAAGAATTTTCGAAAAAATGCTTGCAATCAGAACGTTCGCGGACAGCTGCTAGGTCCATGACAGTTGAGCGGTCCCTAACACGTCACACGTTCTTATGGAATTTTCTACAGGCTAAAGACAAATATTTCTCAGTAACTATGCGGCTTGTGACGATAAGAAATATTCTCTGACAGGATATCCTAATGAATAGCAAATTGTATAAAGATTGTTTAACTTCAGAATCAACATGTAAATACTTAAAAATTACGGTAAGCTTGTAGAAATCGAATGACAATCTTATATGTGGTGCGTACGTTATATACTTTAATCAGTAATGATCAGGTAATCATCATTTTAATTGTAACCTATTTGTAATTATATTTGTAATCACGTTGCGACTGAGCATTGGCTCCAAGCAAACTTTAATAAACCTATCTATCTACAAGTTTTAAAATTACCAAAGAATACCATATTTTCCAACACTTTAACATATTATATTAATTACATAATTTTGGTCTGTAAATCATTAAGTACGAGAGCAATTATCTTTATTAGAATGCGTGTAATAAAGTTGACACGCAATTATTTCATTACAGGAACACCAAAGGCGTCTGAGTATTTTAATTAAGAAATTGACAGACAGCTGCACCTCCACGTCGCGTCGGGTGATTCTGACCTCCTCGACTACCTGCCTTCCGCGAGGGCCCCGCTTTACGAGAAGAGTGGATCCAATATCTGCACCCCATCTCTGCGGATGTAACAAGAGAGAATCGCTGCAAGTCACCCGCGCCAGCCATTCAGCGCGCGGCGACGGATGGCAGCGCTGCGGGCGGAGCTCCTCGCAGACGAGTCTTCATCCGGCGCCGCCAGCGCCCTCGCGGACAAGGGGTTCACAAATGGAGCGAACGCTTCGGCAGGGAGATCGAATTTTGAATTTGGATTTCTTCAAATAAATAAATACCATGAAATACCGCGTCTATAGACAAGTATAATGAATATACGTACTTTTTGCAGAAAATTTAATTACTTTTACCGGCTTTAGGTAACTCAGGGCGCCGATTGATCTTTCTGACCACAAGAACTTAGGGTTCGAGGTCTCGGCGGTGGGGCATTTTGGGCACGAGCTAGATATCTAGGTCGAGTTCAGCCGTTGTCTGGAGGGGAATTCTAGCGGCCGGCTGCTCTGATTGCTAGGTTTCCGTAGTTTCTCCGATCGTCATCAGGCAAATGCGGAAGCGGTACCCCTCAAACGGGCCACGGACCTATTCCTCCCACTTCCTTGTTTTATTCTTACGCCTCACTCTTACTCACACTTACATGCAGTACACTTCCACGCATGTCGGAAGACATATTGTTGTTGCCAAGGGACCCGGATGAAGCAAGTAAAATGGCAGAGTGGGAGTCGACGGGAGGGTCGGGAGGGACCGAGAGAGCGTATACAATGAGAGGAGAGGGAGTAGTGGAAGGAGTGGGAGAGGTGGGAAGGGTGGAAAGAACGGGAGGAGTGGAAAAATCGAAAGAGTGGGAGAGTGAGGGGAGTGGAAAACTGGAAAGTGCGGGAAGAACGGGAGGAGTGGAAAAAATGGAAAAAGCGGGAAGACTGGAAAGACCGGAGAGGATAGAGTGGGGGAAATTGACTTAATAAGACTGAAAGAACGAAAATCAGATACCATTCCGTAAAATCCAACGATGAATTGGTATCAGACATATTCACATCAAGAAAATCAATTTCAGTACTGTTAAGTAATTTCAAGATAATATAATTTCCACGTTAAAAATTCCGTGAATTCTTGTTACCTGATTATTTTTCTTGCAGTGCGGTGGGTTCAAATGACAAATTTTTATCAAGGTCGTTATGCTTACAATATAGAAGAGAATGACATGTAATTATGATCTCTAAAAGGACCAGGGAGATCCCCTGTAGCAGATACAATTCTAAAAATACATTAATACTTTCCATTTTCTACATTTTTTTGTTATTTAAGGTCAGATTAGCATCTAGATCATTGGCGACTACTACTGGGTTTAACGTTATAGTAACTGTGAAGATGACGTGATATGGTGATGAGGACAAACACAAATACGTGATATGGTGCAAGCCAAACACAAATACAATCACACTCGAGGTGGGACTCGAACACGGGATCTTCGGTCCGAGATCGCTACGACACTTCTGCCTTAGTTACCTTGGCCACCGAGGATCGGCATTCTATATTTTTGTTGAGAACAAGTTAACCGTGTTACAGACCTACACATAAATGGGCTGCGGTTCTTAAAATTTCGTATCCTATTTTTGTGTAACAGAACGTAACTCCTCAAATGGTTGTCAATTAACAGTTGAATCGATTTTAACGATTCATTCAATAGGAGAAAACATTAACTCTAATTTGAATCTAACGCATTCTACGCATACGAAGTGAGCATTCAAATTGTCCATTAGAATCAATCGAAGACTTTCTTTAGTTAGACGTTCCTTAATCACTATTTCCTTACTCGATATTATTCTTTCAGGTTAATCGTAACAGTGTCACATAACACAACCTTTCTTCACGTACTTTTACGTACAAGGAAGTAAATAATTTTTATGAATTAATTATAGTGATATTTTTATAGATCCGATCGGTTTATGTCACTCCGTTTTAGCATTTTCCTTTCTACTAGTAATGAATTTCAATTCGTTACTACGCAACGTTACTTAGTCCATAAAGAAACCTATCAAGTGAATTAACAAGGAAAAGATTACTGTATGTGAGAAGGTCTGTGAGGTGAGTAGGCACTTTATGACAAGCTTAATTGCAATTTCTTCTTCGTCGTGAAGGAGTGTCATTCGTCTCAAACGATATTACCTATACTTCATTCTTTTAATTAATGCGTAATACATTCCATATTGAATTATACATGATTTTTTTTACTAGAGAAGAATAACAACCATTAAGTTAAACACAATACCCTTTTTTTAATACTCAATTTCCATTCTCTCTTAAATTTTGGTTTTATTGCATCCTCAGTCTTCAAATACAGTGTTGACATCAAAACAGAATACTTTAAACGAGAACTACAGCATGCTAAATGTTTAATGAACTGCTATCAACAAAGGCAAAATTGAATAACGCAGTTGAATAACGAAATACCGTAGCATAGTGAACAAACAAAAGTACATTATGAAACGATGATGTAATGATGGGTATTAATACACGAGTGTGATATTACGATACGAGCGAGGTACGAGCGAGTATCGTAAACTTCACACGAGTGTATTAATACCCATTACATCGAGTTTCATACGGTACTTTTTCTACGACTTATGGTAACTTTTATAAGTTAAACTTCTCCACTGAATCGTTTCCTGGCAGTCGACATGCAAGATTCAGCCAAGGCCACCTAGCGGACACCTCACTACCCTACACCCGCAGGTGGCTGTGCTTTACCAGAGCGCCGGCGAGTGGCTACAAAAGTTGCGGCAATAATATTCCGAATTTCGTATTTTCGCATTTGCTCTCATTTCTGGAAACGTCAACACCATCAGAAAGAACCACCATTCACTAAATATTTTAAACTAAAGAATTGGCCGGTTTTTTAAGAACAACCACACCGAAGCAGCAAATAACACAAAATGACTTGCGTTCAGATCTTAACCTCACTGAAAGTTCTCTTCAATGACAACCACTGCGCTAGTCAAATAGGATAAAAGTGAAATGACGATCCAATTTATTTTTAATAATATTTCACGTAAAAATTACTACTAATAAAATAAATTAAAATTGAGAAGCTTAATATAATATTAAATGTAATTTTAATATACATATACGAACGAAACATTTACTGCAACAATTCTCAACGATTAATGAAGTGACAATACTTGATATGTAAGCGTCTCTGTGATTGGCCAAGAACCTGTATCATAATGAAATCTGTATCGAAATGACCATCATTATGCAACTGGTTGCAGCCATCCAAAGACAGCGTTATACAATGGGAGTAGAAAAACTCAATTATTGGACTCTTTCTTGAGTTTGTGTCGATCCTAAAATTAAACTAAATGGAAATATTCAGGTAGCGCATGTTACAGGTTATTAAGGAATCTTCTGTCAGTCACATTGGTTTTAAATGCAGATCTCAGCCTTTTGGTGGTAAATGCAAAACACAGTACTTCAGTTCCTCAGACCGAGACCGTCACCTTCGGGATCAGACGTGGTTGGATTTTTTAAATTATTTCGACTGCTAGGTGGAATTCAGTCGCTTTCTGGAGGAAAATTCCAGTGACAAGCTGCTCTGTTCGGAACTTTTCTGTCGTTTCTTCGAACAATATCAAGCGAGGGTCGAAACAGTTCCCTAACAAGCAGGCCTCGAGCCGCGTGAAAACCTTTCCTTCCTGTTGCTTCTCCTAGTCTTACTCCTTACATACACACACACATACATACACTGCCACTTATGATGGGAGACCAGTCAGGAGCTAAGAGCTTGTCACCCCGGCTGGGGTAATGCCTTGATGTTGGGAGACACCCCCGCAAGTCTACATGTAGTTCGGCGCCGGATCTCATCATACAGTGGAAGTTCACCGCCACCTCACTCTATAAATAGGTGCATTTTCACTGCTGGTACAACAGTTGGCTGGTCCTGAATCAGGAAATAATTAATCAATTATCCATTTAGATCCCGTTAAGAAAACGCCCCGTGCGGCCCTCGCGGCGAGCTTGGACGGCCCTGCGCCGGGAAGTTGGAGCGCGTGGGCGGAAGCGGGATCCGCTGTTCGTGGAGCGGTGGCGCCACCTGTCGCCGCCAGGCAGGGCGCGGGCGGGGCGAGGTGGGAGGGGCTGGGGCGGGCGCGACCGCGACGCTGGGCGGGGCGTCGCGACGGCTCCGACGCCGACGACTTGGCGACGACGCCACCTGCTCCTCCTCCGGGCGGCGCTTTGCCGCTCGGGCGCGGCGGCGGTCGCCCCGAGACGCCACGCGACGCGGCGCGCATCCGCTCCGGAGCGCGGCTGGGCTGGCGGCGCTTTGCTCTTCATTCGCTCTTTCAAGTTCGACTTACGTTCGTCGCGCATCCCTTGTCATGGGTCTTGTCGCGGGATGAATTGGGTCGCGATGAATTTGGTCGCGATGAATTGGGTCGCGATGAATTGGGTCGCGATGAATTTGGTCGCGATGAATTTGGTCGCGATGAATTGGGTCGCGATGAATTTGGTCGCGATGAATTTGGTCGTGCTGAATTTGGTCGCAATGTATTTGGTCATGTTGAGGTCGAGTAGTATCATTTTAACTTCCTGGTTCTCTTTTTATTGGTTAGACTGTCCCAATTAATCACTGTACTCCCTAATTTCAAAAACTCTCTGCCCACACTTCGTAAGCAAAAAAATACAAATGATATTTATTAATTTTTTATCGTTTTGGAATAAATTATTGCTTTTAAAAATTAGTTAAAAATAGATTTAAGGCCTCTTTTGTGTATTTTTTGTACTCCTAGACGTACTCTAAAGAACCAAAATATTCTTAAAATGGAAAAATATGTTTTTCTCACATTAAAGTAACCTTATGCAAAACTTTTTATCATTGCATTTTATTAGGTGTATATGCACTTCTCTTTAATCATATTTCTGGGTGCTGGCACTGAAAGAAAGCCATATTTTTCTCTGTTTGGCTCTGCAAATGATTTAAAAGAAAAGACCCATATTCTAAACCTTTAAATAGAGTGTGCATTTTGTGATCAATGATCACTAAACAATCACGAAAGTTGAAAACTCAGCTAGGCAGAAACGGAGGCATCTGTGAGTTTTAGAATACAAGAAAGAAATAATGGATATGCGGAAGAAGTTCGCGCACGACAAACCTAAATTTAATGCAAATGTATCATTCAGTAAAATTTGTATTGGAAGGTCCACATACTTTTCGACAATCACCTGTTCCTTTATTGTTTAATTTTCAACTTGACATTTCAAAAAATTTACGAACTTTTATCTGCTAATTAACTGCTGAGGTTTCGGAGGTGTATTGTTTCCTTCAAACTCATATTCTTACAGACCAAAAAGTGGGTAGCCAAAAAGGGGTCGACAGAAAGTTGTCTTTGGGCATGTAAGAATCTGAAGGAAACAATCAAACCAGCATAAAAAATTGTTTTTTAAATGTCAGATTAAAAGTTAAACAATAAAATAACAAGAGATTGTGGAAAAATATATAGACCAATCAATGATAATTTAACTAAATAATTAAGACAATCTATACCGCAAAATTCAAATACGAAAAGAAGCTTATGATATATTCGTAAAACGTCACAATTACGAGCTCGAAAGAAGGTTAAAGAAAATAAAGCAGGAGAAGAAGAGTAAGAGGATGAGAAGAAGGAAATCAAGAGATAGAGAGAAAAAGAGGAGGAGTCGGGGAGAAGAACAAGAAAGAGGAGGAGATGGTGGAGAAGAAGGACGAGAAGAAGAATTCAATTGTCTTGTCAGTTTTTATAAATTACTAGTCGAGGTACTGCAATTCTCAAATAAATTGAAACTCAATGATGGTAATACCTATGGTGGTACACATCGTGGCATCACCGATGATAACAAATGCCTAAGCCATTGCACTAACAAACGCTTCAGTAAAGAGTTATCGATTTTCAGAGATTTCCAATTCGAGAACGCAAACAACATAAACGACATAACCCACTTCGTACTTAACACTATGTTTATGACATTTGAGCAAGACAAATCGGCCAATTATCAAATTCTATGAAACGAGGTCAGAAAACTACGGTTCTCCTAACTGCATCTTCCAGAGCCCCTGCCTACTAGTACAGTATAAGCCAGACATTACATTCAGAATGCCATATCAGTGATGCGCTGTATTGAGGTGCTCGGCGTGAAGCCTAAACTACATTAAACCCTCATTAACGTGAATTTCAAGGGACCGAAATAATTGGAGTACGTGTTATAAAAATGCGTGTTATCTGATTATTATAAATCTCCGTATTATTGTAATCCCTTGCCGGGACCCAAATTTTGTTCGTGTTAAGTGAGTTCGTGCCATCGAGGGATTACTGTAGTTCACTTCTAAGGCAGTATGCTTCCCAATTCCCTATGAATTCATAGAAAAATATTTTGAAAATTGTGCATCATCAAAAAAATACGATATTTTGCATGTAATCTATCTTCGAGCACGGTAGAAAAAAGTTTAAGAGAGAAGAAAGACTCGCCACATGTTCTGCTCTCCAGGGGGAGTAGACATGACGTAGTGAGAAACACATTAGACATCCGGTTCCAGGCACCTAGACGCATATGGGGCGTAGATACTTAAGGAACCTAAACGCTTAAGTTTCGCTGTAGACTTCTGGTGGATGATGAGGGTCGCACCATATTCCCTCAGCACCTCTCAGTTCCTTTACTCTAGCTCCAGCATTGCGTATTCATCTGCTGCCCTTATTCAATCGTTTACATAAGTGTTACTACGGATACATACTTCATTTATTAATACTCTAAGGAGATATCTATTTTCAGATTCAAATGTATTAGGGTTTTCTCGTATTTCAGTGAATTGTGTACTATCTGTCACGCATCAGGCTCCTGTCTTTGTCATTACAACCCGTAAATAATGTTTACTCGTCATTCTATTAACTTATAGTACACTAGTCAAATGATTCCCTTTTCAAGTAATTTTATTTGCATCACACCTATTTATAACCATATTTTACATCATTTTCTGGGTTGCATGCAAGCCTTCCTCGAAGCTGAAATGCCAACCGTCCATGAGTAGGACGAACGTATTCCCGTAGTCACCCACTGTCCCAACCTGTCTACCTTTTCCAGGAGCTAGTGACGCCAGCCGTTCAGTCTCCCACGATTTGCTTCCCCCCATCCACCCATCCCTAAGGCCACTCATTTCTTGCCTCGCTTTTTACTCGCAACCGCACCGCCTCTTCCTCCTTCAGCTCCACCTTTCTTGCGTCCCACGATACATTTCTTGCTACTTCATCTCTCAAGGACGACGTTGGCGGCGATCTCACCTCACGTTCCGTCGTCGCCCCTCTCACGCGCTCCCCCGCCTTCATCCTCGTCCTCTCCTCGTTTCTCTCTCGCCCTCCCTTCGGCCCTCCCTCGGCCCTCTCTCGCCCTCCCATCGGCCCTCTCTCGCCCTCCCATCGGCCCTCTCTCGCCCTCCCGTCGGCCCTCTCTCGCCCTCCCGTCTGCCCTCTCTCGCCCACCCGTCGGCCCTCTCTCGCCCTCCCGTCGGCCCTCTCTCGCCCTCCCGTCGGCCCTCTCTCGCCCACCCGTCGGCCCTCTCTCGCCCTCCCGTCGGCCCTCTCTCGCCCTCCCGTCGGCCCTCTCTCGCCCACCCGTCGGCCCTCTCTCGCCCTCCCGTCGGCCCTCTCTCGCCCTCCCGTCGGCCCTCTCTCGCCCACCCGTCGGCCCTCTCTCGCCCTCCCGTCGGCCCTCTCTCGCCCTCCCGTCGGCCCTCTCTCGCCCTCCCGTCGGCCCTCTCTCGCCCTCCCGTCGGCCCTCTCTCGCCCTCCCATCGGCCCTCTCTCGCCCTCCCGTCCGCCCTCTCTCGCCCTCCCATCGGCCCTCTCTCGCCCTCCCGTCCGCCCTCTCTCGCCCTCCCGTCGGCCCTCTCTCGCCCTCCCGTCGGCCCTCTCTCGCCCTCCCGTCGGCCCTCTCTCGCCCTCCCATCGGCCCTCTCTCGCCCTCCCGTCCGCCCTCTCTCGCCCTCCCGTCGGCCCTCTCTCGCCCTCCCGTCGGCCCTCTCTCGCCCTCCCATCCCCGTTGCGCCTTTCTTGCCCTTCCCCCCGCCTCTGCCTCGACGCCACCTCCCTAACGCACTCCCATCGCTGGTATCACTCTCTCCCGTTCTCTCGTCTCCGTCTCGCCATCACACCTATTTCGCCATTGCCCTTCCCTTTTCGTTATCTCTCCCTCGTCCTCTCTCCTTTCTCGCTATCGACACCGTCCTATCATCACCCCTATGTGTCCATCTCCTCTCTTTTGCCCTCTCCACGGCATATCCATTTTATCTCCTTCCCTCATCATTGCTCCTCTCTCCCCATCGCTTCACCCTCGCCATCTCCTCGGCCATCCTCTTCCTCGCCCCCACCCTCGCGGGGAGAGACACCGCAGCGCCCGCCGTCGGCCGCTTCCCGTCCTGTCGGAGATCCGCCCCCAGCGCCGGAATGCCCTGTTTCCGCCCTGGCCGCCCCCGCCTGCCCCCGGAGGTCAAGAGCGCGCCCTGGAGGAGTCCCTGCGCCGCGGCGGAAGGGCCCCACCTGGCATCGATCGTCGCCTTCGCCGCCGCCGCCGCCACGCTGTGCCGCCGTCTCCAAAACCTCCCGAAGCTCGCCTGGACGTCCACAGATCTTACATATCCCATTGCGAGTTCCATGACTCTTTTCCAGAAAAGGAAACCCTGCGCTCAGAAGAAGAAAAGAATTGATGGATTCGCAATAAACGACAATTAGGTGAAGATAACAACCTTCTAATTTACTTATTGTAACGAACGTAACACACCTTGAGGCGCTAAATATGCCCCAATAAAAAATGACCATGTAAATTTCATCTTTGAATGTCTTGTAAAGTGGCTGCAAAATATGAGTGGTTTTTGAATAATTTTGAGCGAAATACTGAACACTTTTAAAAATTAACTGCGTAAACATCTGGAAAATGTTCTTAATTATTTTTTACAGAAACACTTACGGTTTCTTTAAACCTTTGAATTTTTGAAAATTGCGAATGTTGAACTTTTTATTTAAAGAGTATAGAAGCTTGTAATCCCAACGCAGTCGGGAGTAGTGGTATTTATTAAAGCTGCTTGCTAAACCAATTTCATGAGTTTCAATCCCAATAATGTCTAATATTTTGTACGTTAAAAGCACTTTATGGGTTCAAGTAGTATAATACAATGATATGACGTAACCATTACGAATAATGCGAATAAATTCATGATGTAGCTGTTAATAAAAGTTTATTTCAACTGTATATGTTAAAATGCAGTTATATACTACCCTCTATACATACTACTTGGCACATCCAACTTTTCCAATAACACGATCACTTTAATAGGCTACGAATGAGTGGCACATAGCATGTTGAAAGTCTATTACGAAGAGGGCACCACCAAAATGATGACAATTGGAAGAAAATTTGGTTGTACGGAATGAACCGTGTTGCCAATGCTCCGGTCGTCATTCTGCGATCTTTCTTTTCCCCTGGAGAAGACGCGTCAATCGAGCTCTTGTGATAGTAGACGCAGAGGATATTTGTAGGACAGCCGACCCACTATTGAAGAACGACATACTGGGAAAGAGCATCAACTGAAGTCACTGCAGTGCCTCTGATCGGGAAGTCCTAGGTTCGAGTCCCGACGGCGGTAGAATTTTCGACACTAGCTTGTCAGGTCAAATTCACTCGCCGTCTGGAAGAGAATTCTGGTTGCCGGCTGCTCTGATCGGTGAAGATCTGTTGTTTCTCCGATCAACATCATATGAATGCCGGAACAGTACCCTAACAAACGAGCCACGGACCGCGCGCGATCTTTCCTTTCTCTTCCTTGCCCTATCTTCACCCCTTACACACACACATACACTACAACACACACCGGGAGACCGATATGGAGCTTGTCCCGGCTTGGGACAGTGCCTCGCTGATGGGAGATACCTGGTTGGGGAAAACCCCGCTAGTCGACGGTAGGTCGGCGAAATTTCTCGCCCTCTAGCGGGTGATGATCACCGCCATCTCCTGATGAAAAACATGCACAACACTTACGGGACTGATGACCTCAGTAGTTGACGCGCCAGGAATCTCTAACAATCAATCGAAAGGCGACGCAAGCGACGAGAACACGCCGCGAAGGAGGTTTATAATTCTGCACAGTGCCGCGGGCGCGTTGCTCGCTGTTGGGCAAAAGGGACCAAGTCGCCTTCTATTTGTGTAAAACTTTAGAACAGAAATCCGCTAACAGGTTTTCGGTGCAACCGCGAGCGACGCCGCGCGGCACAGCACAGGGAGCGAAGCGGGTGGGAGGGGGCGGCGCACATCGCAGTGAGGGGAGGGGATGCGGAGGGGGGGAAGGGGAGGGAAGGGGCGATGTGAAGGGGGAGGGAAGGGGTAAAAGAGACGGATGCGGAGAGGGCGGGGCCGTCCCAGTTTGCGAGAAGACTGCGCGATGAGTGGCTGGAATGCAGAGCGGGGAGTGGGAGTGGGGGTGACCATTAGGAATGGGATTGGAGGTTGGGAAGGGCGAGAAGACGAGAGCGCACATGGGGGCGGGCGGCGAACGAGCGAGGGCGACGGCGGGGACGAGGGGAGGCGACGGGAGGAGAGCCCTAAAGTATCCCCAGCGCTTATTCCATTAGCAGAAACACACAGAGCGCCCGCCGCAACTTTCCATCAAGTTGCGAGCGGCGATATAATCCTCGCGTCGGCAGCTCTCGCGCTCGGCAGCGCCGCCTCCGCACCCACGTCCTCACCAACCCCACCCTGCCCCTTCCTCCGCACCCACGTCCTCACCAACCCCACCCTGCCCCTTCCTCCGCACCCACGTCCTCACCAATCCCACCCTGCCTCTTCCTCCGCACCCACGCCCTCACCAACCCCACCCCGCCTCTTCCTCCGCACCCACGTCCTCACCAACCCCACCCTGCCTCTTCCTCCGCGCCAACGTCCTCACCAACCCCACCCTGCCTCTTCCTCCGCGCCAACGTCCCCACCTGCCCCCCGCCACCCGCGCCTTCGCTTCTCGACACCCACGTCGTCCACGGCCCCCTACCAACCCGACAACCACACACTGCCTCTTCCTCCGCGCCAACGTCCCCACCTTCTCCCCGCCACCCGCGCCTTCGCTTCTCGACACCCACGTCGTCCACGCCCCCACCAACCCGACAACCCCACCCTGCCTCTTCCTCCGCGCCAACGTCCCCACCTTCTCCCCGCCACCCGCGCCTTCGCTTCTCGACACCCACGTCGTCCACGGCCCCACCAACCCGACAACCCCACACTGCCTCTTCCTTCACGCCGACGTCCCAACCTGCTCCCCACCACCCGCACCTTCGCCCCTCCACATCATCACTCACTTCATCCACGTCTCCACACCCCCCTTTGCCACCCCAAAGCGCTAATCCCGCTGATGTTCCCCCACGCTCCTACCAGCCAGTTTCCTGTGTCTCCCCCTGCGCCACCCGAACACCATTACCACCTTTATCTGTCCTTTACGGCCCCGTCGTCACCGATGTCCGTTGCGCTCTTTGCCGAAAGCATTTCCATGGCCATCATTTAATCCGCTGTCTCCGTCGCTGTGACATCAGTGCATGTCCTAGAGTGTGATGTGGGGTTGTGAGCGGCAGGATGCGTTCTCATGCCCTGATTAGGCGGGGAATGGTGCACGTAGATGAAGGCCTAAGTTGGAGAAGCGGTACGTGGGGTAGGTAGGGTTTGTGGTGTGGAATGTAGGGGCGGGAGAAACGAGGTGGAGGAAGAGAAACGATGACGGGGAATGGGTGGCGGGTAAGCGGTGGCGGGTAAGCGGTGGCGGGTAAGCGGTGGCGGGTAAGCGGTGGAGGGTAAGCGGTGGAGGGTAAGCGGTGGAGGGTAAGCGGTGGAGGGTAAGCGGTGGAGGGTAAGCGGTGGCGGGTAAGCGGTGGCAGGTAAGCGGTGGCGGGTAAGCGGTGACGGATAAGTGGTGACGGGAAGAGGTAGCGGGCAAAAGGTAGTGGGGACGCGGTGGAGGGGAAGCGGGGTGGCGGAGAAGCGGGGTGGAGGGGAAGCGGGGTGGAGGGGAAGCGGGGTGGAGGGGAAGCGGGGTGGCGCGTGCAGGTGCTCGGCCCTTCCCGAACACGCGCCCGCAATTACGTGTGTTTTGGCAGCGAGTGAGGGCGCGACGCCGCCACTGAGTCAACAGCCTCCCGGCGCCGCCGACGACGCATCCACGCCTCCGCGCTCGCGTCACGCCCCGCCCCGCCCCCTCCGCTCGCCCTTTCACACCCCCGCGCGCCCGCGCGCCTACTCCCCTTGCTTACTCGCGGGCCCGCCAGCCCAATTGCCCGCCCGCCCGCCCGCCCGCCCGCCCCGCCCGCCCGCCCGCTTGCTTACCCGCGTACCCGCCCATCATCTCGCTTGCTCCCTCGCACCCTCGCCCACCCACCCGCCAAATCGCTCGCCCACTCGCCCCTCCACTCAATCACCCGCCCGCCCAATCGCCCGCCCGCCCAATCGCCAGCCCGCCCAATCGCCCGCCCGCCCAATCGCCCGCCCGCCCAATCGCCCGCCCGCCCAATCGCCAGCCCGCCCAATCGCCAGCCCGCCCAATCGCCAGCCCGCCCAATCGCCAGCCCGCCCAATCGCCAGCCCGCCCAATCGCCAGCCCGCCCAATCGCCAGCCCGCCCAATCGCCAGCCCGCCCAATCGCCAGCCCGCCCAATCGCCAGCCCGCCCAATCGCCAGCCCGCCCAATCGCCAGCCCGCCCAATCGCCAGCCCGCCCAATCGCCAGCCCGCCCAATCGCCAGCCCGCCCAATCGCCAGCCCGCCCAATCGCCAGCCCGCCCAATCGCCAGCCCGCCCAATCGCCAGCCCGCCCAATCGCCAGCCCGCGCCGTCCGGTTTATGCGCCGGCTAATTCCGTTGCGTTGCGTCCGCCGGTGTTTCGGCCTCTGTGAGCGGGATTGTTCTAATCTCTGCATGCCCTATGCTTTGACCCGTGACCTCGCCCCACCGGAGGCTATTGCATTATTTGTTACTCTGGATTCACTCATGCCTACGTGCCAATCATAATCTTATAGTATCCGTTTTCATCTACTCCTTCATTTCTATTTTCCTTTAACTTGTTTCATAGTATTGAATGGCTGGCTGCTCGTTAATGTTTCACACTTTTATTTCCATTTTTAAGCATTTGTTTGTTATTATCTCAATTTTACCTTTTTTGTATTTCTGAGGATTTCAAGTACTTCTACTTGCCTTACGCGATTTTACTGGGCATTTTCAGGGCTACACTTTTTATCACACTACTTAAGGATTACTTATCTTTTGCTCATTTCTACATTTTCTCGTGTCATTGTTTTTCATTGATTGTTGAAAGTGAATATTCTATTACAGAGTTTAAAATAAACACAGAATTCGATTTGATAATACTAATAATACACAAAATGGTGTCCAGCAAAATAGTAAAAATACTATGGAATATTCTTAAATGTTATAGGTGTTTCTATCATCCACCTCATTTCCACGCGTTGCCTTATTCTCTACAAATGCACCTTGCTGTGAGTCAGGACGGGCAGAACAGCTCTCAGGCTATTTGTATTCGAAGCCGATGGAGCTCCAGCCTGGATTTGCAGTGAGTAACAGCCACCGATACGGCTGACGGGTAAGAAATCTACACAAACAGCCGCCAGGCAGCGGTAATCGGTTCTCTGAATCACTCTCACAGGTGTTCTCCACTATTCTCTCTCATCGTTCGTTTTAACCATTTACTCAAAGTACTCCTAGAGTGCGTAAAGTAAATATGTTATAAGTACTAAATTAAAGTAATTTCCAGTAATTTCTGCACAAATATTACAACAATTTCTTTAATGTTTCAAAAGTACAGTAGGTGCCTTCGTGTCTCTGGCAGACAACAATACAGAACCATATACTTTTATTTTTCGTAATACATCGTATTGTCGTAGTACATCGCCAAAAAGCATTGGCAAATCGAAACTTTTCCATTGCATTAGAAAGTAAATTATTCACATTCATTAAAATATTCTAATAGGGGAGTTCAGTTCGTTTACGTATTGACCAGAGAATAAAATAATTGTAAATTAAGAGATTATTTATCCTGTTTTTAATTCTGGCAAATGGCATATTTGGAGATAGCGGCAAGTTTGTCGCACACCACGTAGCTTTCCTTCCAATAATTTCTATTCAAACCTATCCCTCGTTAGTCGCGACAGACATATTAACATAGGAAAATATAATAAAAATCCAACTAGAATAGAAAATAGATATCCTGTCTATCCTTTTCTAAACATTTTTGCCGATCTTAATGATTTTATAAGTGCTCGGTAAATCTCCTCATCAATTGTGTTTTACATTAGATTTAGTTTATAGGTTTGATTTGATTTATGTGACGTAGCAGGGATGAGCTTATCTGTGCACTTAGAATGTGGGAATCTGTCAAAACATTTTCAGCCAATTTCATGGACCTCTTGCAGATCGTATGGTGACTATGGAAAGAATGACCCAATTGTATAGTTAAGCCAACAATATAAATGAAGAGTTTCATGTAAACTGACCTTTGTAAAACAATCCTATATAAAATAATAACAATAACAATAATAATAAAATGATAATGAAAAACAATAAAATAATAATAAAAAAATAATGGGCGGCAACTCTCGAGATAGCGGCAACTCTCGAGATAGCGGCAACTCTCGAGATAGCGGCAACTCTCGAGATAGCGGCAACTCTCGAGATAGCGGCAACTCTCGAAGATAGCGGCAACTCTCGAGATAGCGGCAACTCTCGAGATAGCGGCAACTCTCGAGATAGCGGCAACTCTCGAGATAGCGGCAACTCTCGAGATAGCGGCAACTCTCGAGATAGCGGCAACTCTCGAGATAGCGGCAACTCTTCACGATAGCGGAAACTCTTCGAGATAGCGGCAGAGTCAGCCACACGGCGAATTCAGGTAACTGAGACATTTTGGTCTGAGCGAGGGAGCGATTCGAACAAGGTGGCGGGGGGGCGGGCGGCGAGGGTGGGGGTGTAGAGGCGGGCGTCGTTGAGCACTGCGTGTCGAGGCGTCGTAACTCAGCGCGCTCGAACCGAGCCGGCGGCAGCGCCCGCGCCGCGCCGCGCCGCGCCGCCGCCTGTGCGTCATCGACGACGTGCGGCCGGCGCGAGACGACACATCCGTCTCCGCCCCTGCGCCCTCCCCCGCGCCGCGCCCGCCCGCCCGCCCGCCCGCTCGCCGCACCTGCCTGCTGCCATCGCTCCCGCCTGCCTCCTGGCCACCACGTCGCCCTCCTTCCTTCTGACTATGGAAAGAATGACCTAATTGAATAGTTAAGCCAACAATACAAATTAGAGTTTCGTGTAAACTGATTTTTGTAAAACAATCCTATATAAATAATAACAATGATAATAATAAAATAATAATAATAATAATAATAAAATGATAATAAAATAATAATTATTGGAATATGGAATTGCAATTTTCGTCACCGTTGGATTGCCTTGGCCTTGCCCGCCGTACCTGCTTCCCAACGCCCCGCCCTCATTCCAGTCCCATTCACAATATAGTACTCGCCCATGCCCAACCGCCACACCTACACCCCGTGACAAATCCCACGCCCTCACCCAACCCCACAACCACGACCGACCTCACGTCTTTGCCGAACGACACGTCCTAACACCACCACCACGCTCACGCACTGGCCCAAAGCCTTCTACAGACCTTCCGCTTTTGCCAATACTCGTCGACGGTACCCCCGACATCTCCCTCGTTTTCGAGGCACCCTTCACCAATTGTTCCATCCCGACATGGGACCCACCAACTCCCTCGCCATGCAAACGCCCGCTCGCGCACTTTCGTACAATTTCTCTCCTTCTTGGGATCCCCCGTCGCTCTCGGCCACCACGTCGCCTTCCTCTCTCCTTAGCGTTGCATTTGCCATCGCCCTGCCGCGATACCTTCTTCCTACTGCCCTGCATCATTCCAGTCCCACTTACAATTTAGGACCCGCTCATGGCCATCTACACGCCTGCACCCAAACCCCACGGCAAATTCCACGCGCATCTCCCAACCCCACATCCATGACCAACCCCACGCCTTTGCCGAACCATACGTCCTAACCAACACCACGCCACGCCCTTCTCCCTCTACCAAACCTTTCGCTTGGCCGTGCTAGTTCATTGCAACCCCGCCCCTTATCCCTCGTCTTCAATACAGCCATCACTGTCGACAGTCTCCGACATGGGACCCACCAACTCTCGCCAAGCCTTGCCTTCCCGTCGCACTTCCTCCCATCGTCCCCCCTTCCACTTCCAATTTGGGACCTGCCGTCCTCCTCACCACGTCCATGCAGCCCTCACTGCCGGTCCGCCCCCGAGATGGGACCCATCAACTACCACACCCTCGCTGCCCGCCACACTTTCCTTCCCATCGGCCATTTTACTCCTCCACTTACGGATTTGGACAGGCCGTCACCCTCAACATAGGCCACCTGTCGCTTACGCCCTCGGCCAAATTCATGCCCTCTCCCACGTCCCCACACAACTTCAGACTCTCTCCCACGACCCTTTGCACCCTGTCTACCTCCCCATCGCCACCGTCTGTGATCCTCTCCTCACTCCTAGCATATTCCCAAGAAACCGCTAACATCGCCGCCCCTTACCTTCTCCGTCCGCATCTCCTCCCTGGGCCCGGCACCTGTCTCCAATTGCGTGCGTGTTTCTTCATCGGGAGGTGGCGGTGAAAGTTTCCCCGCTGGATGGCAAGAACCGGCGCCGACCTACCGTCGACTAGCGGGGTTTCCCCACAACTAGGTATCTCTCACCAGCGGGGCACCGCCCAAGCCGGGACAAGCTCTAAGCTCCCGATTGGGCTCCCGGTTTGTGTGGTAGTGTAGTGCATGTTAGTGTGTGTGTGTATGTAAGGGGTGAGGATAGGACAAGGAAGAGGCAGGAAAGATCGCGCGCGGTCTGTGGCCCATTTGTCAGGGTATTGCTCCGACATTCGCCTGGTAATGATCGGAGAAACCACGGAAAACTGCCGATCAGAGCAGCCGGCCGCTAGAATTCTCCTCCAGACAGCGAATGAATTCGACCTAGCTGACAAGATAGTGCCAAAAATCCTGCCGCCGTCGGGACTCGAACCTACAACCTCCCGGCCAGAGGGACTGCCCAGCGAACCGCACCTTCCATTGCTCCACCCTTGCTATCGTCTCCCGCCTCTGCCTGTCATCGCCTCAGTTCACTTGCAAGTTCCCTGCAGCAGACAGCGAACTCCGGAGTTCGAAGAGCCTTAAAAAGAGTTGTCAAATGACTAATCTCAATATAACTCCAATGACTCGCCCTCTGCATAACTGCAAATACGCCTCTACAAAAGATATTCAAGATGCTATTGATCTCAGTCTCTTATGTTCACATTTACTTTCCCAGCAACACTGGGTAAGTTTTAGAACAATGGTTGAAATTGAAAATACCATTTAAGCAATGAATTGATTAAAGATCAATTATCTTTATTCTCAATATTATTCCGTGATGTATTTCTGTTGTAAAAGCGTCCTATTCTAAGCAAGTAGTCATCTGGTACATACGTGTATTATATTTCTATAAAGGTTGACTTTCATTTCAATGATAATGTTTTTGGAACAGTAGAACGTGTTAATTATGGTATCTTAACGCTTTATTAACTCCAGTTTTTTGGGTGTCATTGGGTGCAAGACAATGAAACTAATGTTTATTCTGAGTGACAATCAATATTATATTAAGACACGATAAACCACTTTTAATTTATGTAGGATACATTTCATTTCTAACGCCTGTCTAATAAAAAAAATAACCCTCATATTTAAACTCTAAGTTTTGTTCAGACTTTCAACTAATGACCAACACCAAGTAATGGCAACACTAAGTTCTTTTTTCAGGCGAAAGCGAAAACAAATTTTGGTTTTCGATTCTGAACCTCAACACTGTAATTTATCAAAAACGATTCCTCAAATATAGAGATTCATGTCAGAAATAAATGCTAGTCATTCAAGTCAGAAACAATCGTGGTGTACAATTTTCCATATGTTCGATTTACCGATGTCAAACAGAAGTAAATGATTCTTTTGTTCACCAAGATATCGAACGTGTGAATGTATTTTGAGCTTTTCTGGTAAAATCAAACTCACAAGGAGGACAATGTAAATCCTTGGATTGAACATTATGGTCGTAAGTGATAGCAAATGTCTACTGGTTATGAATTTGAAATATTCACGTCGAATTTGTACATCGGAGTGCTTAATATTAGGACTTAAGTTTCTGATAATATTGTATTTCTATGTTCATTTCATTTATAGCGTAACATTTAAAACTAACATAAACAAAAAAATTAATCTTAACTCTTCCGAACCACACTAGGTTGCAACTGTGAGTATATAACAAACTTTCGAGTCACAATCCAGGTAGAAGTGAATATTTTGAGCTATTGTTGGTGCTCTTTATCGCTTTTAGACAGACAACAGAGTTTAACATTACGCCATGGGAAAAACAACTTCGTGGTTTCTTCCTCACATGCTTCGCGACATTTCGTGACATGAAAAGTATGAAAAATCCCCTTCAGGTCCGAATAAACTGTTGGCAGCACATTCCACGAGGCAGAGCAATTGCCTGCCTGTTTGCTGTCTGGGGGAAAACGGTGCACGGGGAGGAAAAGGGCACTGGGTCATCGGAGGGCCATAGGGACACGCGATGGATGGCCGGCAAGGCGCGAGCGAGTGGTTACGAAAGTCAACTTCGCAGGCGACGATGGACTGCCAGGATGTTAGGCCAGTGTTTGTCAACGTCGATGCCACGAGCGGGAAGTCCCTGCCACGAGTGCCACGACGAAATCGCCCCTCCACGCAGTTCATCACCCCGACACCAGATTGGAACCGCGTCTAGTAGACCAAATCACTATTCGCATATAATGGTGGCCATTTACAAAACAGTGGCAATGGGGTGGTTGGTATTTACATAATATCTCACGACTATTGCAAAGTCACAAAAGTAACCACAAAGTCCCACAGTTTGACCACTTTCAGTTTCTACAGAGGCTAAATGTTTGATTATGTCTGTGAGGTTGCGGTTGATTCCTAATTTTTGTTCACTACATCCATTGACCAATTATTATTTCTTTTTAAATTTCATATTACAACCAACGTATTTTTATTGTCATATCTTATAACATTATTTACCTTGCGCCATTACTATTCTAATAATTTCAAAACCTCCCTTTGGTATACACTTGTAGAAATTATGTTCAGAGTGATTCAGAGATTCTCGTATGCACGCAATGTAGTTTTTGTTGTTTTGTGTAAATAAATGTTATCAGCTGTGTTTTTTCAAAATATGAAAGTAAATCCTAATCGGAATCCGCCCACTTGCAATACAGGTAAATATGACGGAAACCCGTGGGCCCGTGGAGTTCCGAATCGGGCCGACCTTGGGGTGAGATACGCGCGCCATGCGCGAGTGCAGGATCGAGTCGGACTGACAGGCGAATGACAGACGCGGGAGTTCTCGGCCGTGCGGCAGTCCCAGTTCGAATCCCGGCATTCAATCAGCCTGGCGCCCGCCGCGGCGCTGTGTGAAGCGAGACCCTGCGTTCAGCCCGTCAGCGCCCGTCACCCTGACGTTAGCACTCGCTGGAGCTCACGCCCACCTGCGAACGTGACCGAAATTGCGTTCAATTTTAGGTGTACCTCAGGGCGCAAGTTATGGACCAGGATCAATAGCTTCAAAGATAAATGATGCACTTTGCAGAAGCGGGTAAGGTAGTGAAAGGTGATAAATGTGAAATGAATTATTATATTTACCGAGCCTCAAAATATAGTTTAACTTTTTCAGAGTGAAAGTGATGGAAAAAATAAGTTTTATTTTCAGGAAGGTTTGTCTTTTTGATCTACAACTGTCACCAATTCAATTTTTTTTAAATTCGGTATTTGACACTAAATTATATAGAAGCCCTAGAATTCACATTTAAGACATTTTAAAATACATTGGCTTTCTTTAAATTCCAGGTTTCGAAGTTATAATTTTAAAATATTTTAAAAAAATAATATGAAAGAAATTTATTTTTATACGGCAAATATACTTATTTAAAATAATTCAAAGCGTAATGGAATTTTAAAAACCTGTGAGATAGGGTGTTATTAACGAGTCGTACCGTAAAATTTAAATAAAAGGAAGATGTAGTATGGCCATTTGTATGTTGAACATTTTCGAGAAGCGGGAACGGACACTTCGTGAAATTGTTCCATACGTAAACAATACGTTACTCTGAAAAACTTGGGATTACGTTTCAAAGGTAAACTTTCAAAGATAACACATTATTTCTTGCCTGCCAAGTACCTGCTTGAGACTGCACAGATCTGTAAAGAAAATTTTACGCCATCGACGATGTTCTTCAGAGGGAAGAAAATAAAGGCTAAATTACGAAGGTGTTTAAAGCTGCATATGGAAATACTGTCTTTGCTACCAGCATCTAAATAAAAGGAAGAAACTATTCATTACAAATATTCAATGCTAAAAAAATGTTGGTTGAAACTTGTCAAATCCCTCTTTTTGACAACTAATTTCACACTTTAATTTATTAGAAAAGTTGATGATTATTATTTGCTCTATAGTGAAACGAGTGGTTGTGTTCTCGTGTGAATTCATTTTATCACTATAATCATCAACAATAAAATAATGAAGTAAAACAAACATACTCTTTTTGGTTCCGCACAGGTGACTCGACCAAAAACCGTTCCTTTTTCTCACCGCTTTATATATTTCGCCAGAATTTTCCCTTAGACATCCATAATACGTTCCAAGCTACAAACCAAATATCCTGTCAGAGACGAGTCACCTCGAATCTCACCCGCTGAGCAGATCCTGCTCCTGGTGGCGGTACCTCCCCCACTCCAACAGAACTTCGCGCGGTGAAGGAGAGGGGACACAGGTGGGCGGGGGCTTGTGATTACACTGACCATTCACCCCCCTTTCGTCCATCCGTCTGCCTTTCTGTTACCACCACCTTTTGCCTCACTTCAAAGAGCGCCTCGCCACACACGGCACAGCTTACGCCGAACTCCAGCTCACAATACGCGACGCAAGCTCCCATCACCCTGCTCCCGTATAGTCCAAATTCTAGACAAAAAGAATTTAAGGCAATCTATCTCTGCTGTAAATCGACGCATTTGCATTTAAACAGCGGTTGTATGAAGTTCGTGTAAGTGGAAATCAGAATTTTGAGCCTACTCGAAGTTACCAATTAGTTAATGAGAACTTCATTCTCATTTATTCTATTTTGTTTTATTATTTCATACTTTGTTTTATATCTATTTTATATATTTGTATCGTTATTTTTTGGCTTTGTATAGCCAATTTTGACTCATATTATGGGCTTAGTAGAGCTTATATTGCAACTAACAAAAAAGTTAGAGATTAAATTTGTATTTTTAGTGCTGTATTTATTTACTAAATACCTCTAATAAATCGTGTACTGTTCTAATCGATCTGTTACCCCGTGACAATCAACTTTTCCTCCACGTTGTAATCATCCCTTACATACAAGCCGAAGCCCGGACTGGTCACCAGATGTGCGCGTTGTAGTGCAGTAAATACTAGTAGCAATTATATATATATATATATATATATATATATATATATATATGTGTATGTGTGTGTGTGTGTGTGTGTGTGTGTGCGTGTGTGTTTGTGTGCGTGTGTGTGTGTGTGTGTGTGTGTGTGTGTGTGTGCGCGCGCGCGCGCGCGCGCGTGCGCGTTTGTTAGGGTACTGCTTCAGCATTCGCCTAGTACTAATGGGATAAAACTACCCATCAGAGCCATTGACTGCAAGAATTCTTGTCCGGATAGCGGCTTAATTCTAGCTATATAACCAGCTACATAACTAAAAATACGCGACCGCCTGGAGTGACCTCCTGGTCAGAGACGATGAAGTGGCTGTAGTGTAGCCTCTCACACACCTCAGCCGGTCGTTATTTTCTAATTTCACTTCGTGTTCTATTTAAAACCCAAGTTCCTTACCTATGGATTCGAAAATGCCATCTCTTTCACCTTTTTAATATTCCTCCGTATTCTGGAAGCCATCGTGTTCCACATGTTTTAATGTACACTCACTTGCATCTGCGTAATAATAACTATGAAAGGTTCTCTCGTCCAATTTCTCAAGCATATTTCAAGTTGTGTTTTTATCTATTCTAATTTTTTCATTTTTCTACAATCTTCTGCTTTTGCCCTTAACATTAAAAAATACTACTATATCCAGTTTAGCTATATTTAAACTTCCGAATATTTACGGAATTTGGCCCACCTCAATGTGTTGTTTCCATCCACAACCTCTACACGTATCTGAGCTTGCATCTTCTAATCCACGAACTGAAGATTACTACTCGTCATGTTATCAGTTCTTTCAACGGCTTTTTTTCCTCTCCTCTCTCTACTCCACTCGACTTATAATCCTCTAACTTTTCCTACGTGAGTTGAATAACAACCACATGCGTTTTCCATATTGCGGCGTGCTCTACCACACTTCATGATTTCTCAGTGATCCATATTCCTTATATGCTTATCGATGTATTCTTTTTGACCCCTCACTCAGTCTTCAAATATGCCTGTGCTGCACATTCACGCCATCATTTCTCAGTGCTTATCACTCGCCGTGTACGTTTTTTATTATCTCCTTTTCATATAATCACATTCTTCTTTAAAATAAACCTTTCAGCTATCCCTCCGTATATCGCCTTCATCACGATTTCAAAATCCTGCTATCATCAAAAACTTATCCCGATTTCTCGATGCTTGAGCCTCCGTCTCTCTCTCTCTCTCCGTCTCTCCCTCTCCGTCTCTCCCTCTCCGTCTCTCCCTCTCCCGTCTCTCCCTCTCCGTTCTCTCCCTCTCCGTCTCTCCCTCTCCGTCTCTCCCTCTCCGTCTCTCCCTCTCCGTCTCTCCCTCTCCGTCTCTCCCTCTCCGGTCTCTCCCTCTCCCGTCTCTCCCTCTCCGTCTCTCCCTCTCCGTCTCTCCCTCTCCGTCTCTCCCTCTCCGTCTCTCCCTCTCCGTCTCTCCCTCTCCGTCCTCTCCCTCTCCGTCTCTCCCTCTCCGTCTCTCCCTCTCCGTCTCTCCCTCTCCGTCTCTCCCTCTCCGTCTCTCCCTCTCCGTCTCTCCCTCTCCGTCTCTCCCTCTCCGTCTCTCCCCTCTCCGTCTCTCCCTCTCCGTCTCTCCCTCTCCGTCTCTCCCTCTCCGTCTCTCCCTCTCCGTCTCTCCCCTCTCCGTCTCTCCCTCTCCGTCTCTCCCTCTCCGTCTCTCCCCTCTCCGTCTCTCCCTCTCCGTCTCTCCCTCTCCGTCTCTCCCTCTCCGTCTCTCCCTCTCCGTCTCTCCCTCTCCGTCTCTCCCTCTCCGTCTCTCCCTCTCGTCTCTCCCTCTCCGTCTCTCTCTCTCTCCGTCTCTCTCCCTCTCGTCTCTCTCTCTCTCCGTCTCTCTCTCTCCGTCTCTCTCTCTCCGTCTCTCTCTCTCTCTCCGTCTCTCTCTCTCTCCGTCTCTCTCCCTCTCCGTCTCTCTCTCTCCGTCTCTCTCCTCCGTCTCTCTCTCTCCGTCTCTCTCTCCGTCTCTCTCTCTCCGTCTCTCTCTCTCCGTCTCTCTCTCTCCGTCTCTCTCTCCGTCTCTCTCTCTCCGTCTCTCTCTCCGTCTCTCTCTCTCCGTTCTCTCTCTCTCCGTCTCCTCTCTCTCCGTCTCTCTCTCTTCTTGAACCTCTAACTTTTTGTTAATTTTTTTAAAATATTTCTCTTTAATTGTTAACTATTGTATTAGAAATTGTATTTGAAGAAGTCTGAATAAAATTTCTCTTCTACTCGAAATATCACGTCTTCCCTTGCTCGCACATTCTGCTTTACGCTGGTCGCCTAATACCAGCGTCACTGTCGTTTCTATTACTCTATTCACTATAATCATCATCAACGTCATCATCATCATTATCATCGTCTGAAACAAGCAGAACAGCACTCCACCGGCGAGCATCTGTCTCCATCGCCATTCCCCGCATCCGGCCATGAACAATCCCGGCGCCAGCGCCACCAGCGCCAACCCGCCTCACGGACAGCGCCTCGTTACGCGCGCCACAAAGCCGCGCGAGCGGACGCCGCGACGCCGCACAAACGCGCGGAATGGATCCAATTTGCCAGCGGCGGCGGCCCCGCCCCGCCCCCGCGCGGCCCCGCCCACGCCGCCGCCGGCGATGAGCGCCAAACGCACACGAAGGACGGCGCCGCCACCGCAGTTCAACCTCCTCCCGCCCTCGCTCCACCACCTCCGCCGCCGCCCGCCGCCGCCAGATTGTCGCGATCTCGAATCGAGGATCAATCCAACTCCTGGCTCGCTCCACCCGCTCGCGAATCGACTGGCGCGGCTACCCAGGTAACCGGCGACTGCGCTCGACGCGAGAAACCCGGCACCCACCGCGCCCCCGCCCACCCGCCCGCCTCCCGCAAGGAAGCGAAGCCGTTTAAACTCTGCTGCCGGTGAATGGAGGCGTATAAACTTGGACGCAAAGTTCTGCAGCAAACATATCCGGGCGCCGGGCGCCAGGCGCCCGTGCGCCTAATCCGGCCGTCGAATATGCTTACTCTGTGGAGGCCGCAAGTCTCCGGATTCCCGCCTTGGGGTACGCCTCCTCTGCGGAAATATTCCGGCCGGTTTTTCCGAGCACGTCCCGGGCGCCGAGCCGGGTGGGGCTGGGCCGGGCCGGTCGGATGAGTGCGCGGGGGGGAGGGGGCGATGCGGGGGAGGACGGCTTCGGAGAGGGACGGGCAGGGGGCGAGCGGGAACGGAAGGCCCGAGAGGGGCCGCGTTAATTTCTGCCTGGTGGGCCCGGGTATCGCCGGCTAACATTGCCCCCCGAGTTCGGCGCTGCTGAATAGGGGGCGATACACGGACGGGGGAGTCTGCCGCCGCCGCCGCCGTCGTCGTTCGTCGTTCGCCCGGCCTCGCGGTGCCGGGCAGGGGCGGGGGCGGGGGCGAGGGTGGGCGTGGGGGCGGGAGCGGCGGCTGGCGGCCGTGTCGCGAGCAGTGCCAGCTGCGGGGTAGGCGGCGGCGGCGGCGCCGGGCCGGGTCAGCTGTCGGTGACCCGTGTCCGATAGCACGCTGGGGAGATTCCCCGGTCTCAAGACGGCCGATACGCGACGAGGCGAGGCGAGGCGCGCCGCCCCGCGCCACCTTCTGCCTGCGGCGGCGGGGACAGGCAGCGGAGGCCGGGGGTGGGGGGAGGGAGTCTACACGTCCGATGCACCTGTGGGCGCAGGTGCACTCGCTGCTGCTGTCGAGCCGGGCACCCACGCAGACTGGAAGAACAAGTTTTGAGGCTGTATTGTCACGTTGATAGAGGCTGAAGGTACGTACTTTGAATGAAGAATACCTCGAGTCCCTCACGTTTAATTAAATGGCCCAATAACTGAATATATTCGCGCGCAACGGAGTTGCTATTCTAACAACCGCTCAGCGCCACAGGAGTAAAGGAAGTGTGAATGAGAAAGGGGGAGATAGGGGAAAGAGAGAGAGAGAGAATGCGACGAAGTACGCAAGGAGTGAAAATTGAAGAAAAGAGAATGAGTTTGAGGGAAAGACATTCGAGGGAGAGAGAGAAACAAAGAGAGAGAAAATGAATCACATAACAATGCCTAGCCTTCGCTTAAGTTGTGAAATTTAACTTAATTTGAAGAAGGTGTTGTTATAGTTAGTCTATTCTTGTACGCAACTGCCCTTCTGAATAATTGAAAACTTTTAAAAAGGAACTAACGTTTCATATTACAATGCTTCCAATGAAATAACTCCTCTTTGGGTAACTTTAAAGGTAAATAATCTGTTTTATTTAGTGTTAAACATCTCACACACAAGTTATTTAAGTGATATAATATTTAATACATAGTGTATATACAACAATATTATAATGCGAAATACGCATATGAAATGTTAATAATATTCATCTGGTACATGACAGCGGAAAGTGAAATTAATATTTTACGAAATAAACGGCGATAGTTCAGAATGTTTCAATAACACAGTTATCTTTATGGTAGATGGACCAGTGGAAGAGATAACCGACTCATTTATCTTCATACGTAATTTATAACAATGGGAATCAACAGACTCATGAATAATTGTCATTTCATTACGTGAGTTTGAGAGTCAGGTAATCATTTTCGGCCCCGAATAATGCTATGCAGAACAGATTATCGACAGAAATGTCGACATGAAAGTATAGAGACATTGGCATTAACATGAAAATGAATATCGATAGGAAAGTCAAATTCCGTAGTTTAAAAACGCGTTTTCGCGCAATCTACTTTCAACTTATGGTATTTTTATATATGTACAATAGAAAATATATCCTTATGTTTATGCTTCGTTTTCATGATCCTTTACAAAAGTTATGGATTATGTTTGTTCATTTGAAGGTTATTGCTTTACTTTTAGATTCTTTGATGTGTAATAACATTGTATCAGTTTCGTAACAATTATTTTATTCGTCTGATACATACAATTTCTGTTAACCACATTTTCTTTCCAAATTTCTTATACTTTTGTAAACTTTCCTACAAAGTAAGCCTAAAAACAAGTCGCAACAAATGCAGACCAGACGAAACTAAGCCAATCACCAATAATCAAAATGCGACCGGTTGGTGGAGCGGCGTAAGGAAATATCAAAAACGCAATTCCAGGATCAATAACTAAAATATTTCAAACCTTTATGAAAGAAAATTGTAGGCATAAACAAGTACTTCATACATAACATTTGGAATACAAAATCTACTTTACGTAATGCAGTGCTAACCATTTATTTGTTATCCATCCACAAGGTTCTCTCGGTCCCAAGGCCTGCCGCAAAGGACGGGTCACTCTTTGCCAAACGCATTCTCGTGGCTTTTTTTTTTTGGCAAAAGCGTAAGCTCTTCCAAAGCATCTTGTTTACCCGAAAGAATGTGCAAATTCTGATGTTATCGCCCTCGTTTTCTTGGACTCTCCTTTTCCTAGATGCAGGAGGAATGGTGTGTGTGTGTGAGGGGGTATATTGATGACAGGAATGTTATCTACAATCTGAAACTACTTTTCGGTGCAAAATAGTTTCTATTACACGGGAGTGAACGTTTCTGTTTATCAGATTCTTGTCAACAAATCTCGTTTCTATTGCTTATTATTAATCCATCTAACGTTAGTGAAGCAGTGGGATAGTTATTTTGGGAATGAACGGGTATATTAGATACCACGGTGGAAATGCACGACAGAAAATATACTCCGACGGAGCGGGTAAGGGGATAGAAGGAACTTTAGGCACAGCAACATACACAGACGTATAACAGGAATATTTCGAATAAGACGTAAAAAAGGAATGGATAAGTTATTGCTGAATAAAGTGGACGCAGCGGCACGTGAACGTGCCACGTGGGGCGAACCCTGGCAGGGCAAACACGCGCTGAACATGGGCGAATCGTTTCGACCGGCCGCCCCTGACGCGACGGCGGAGTTCGAAAGTAGGGCAGTATTGGAAGACGAGTCAGGGGCGGCCGTGAGAGACAGAGAGAGAGAGAGAGAGAGAAGAAAGAAAGAAACACGCGGCCCAAAAAAGATGGAGCGACAAAGGAGGAGCGCTGATAAGAGAGAGATTCGAGAGTAATATCGCGGGATGTAATGGAAATGGCAGGTTGGCAAATCAGAGAACGAACCGGAAAGGAAAGAGAATTAAGAATAAGTTTGGAGTCTAATACAGCAGATAAAAGAAAATACGAGAAGGTGGTAGGAGATAAGAAGTGCGCACGAAACAGTTTCTAGAAGGAAAGTTCTTCGCAAGAAGCTTTGAAGAAAGTGTCGGGATGATACTGAGAGCTGATAGCGGACGTGAATGTACGGCGCAGCGACAGTGAAATGTGAATGGTCCAAAAGCAAGTAAAGTATCTGCACTAAAATGAAGAAAGCTTAAGATACTGCTCTTTATCCAAGGAGAGTACGTAGTGCATTTAAATAAATCGGAATGTATCCCTACGTTGAAGCACGTGGTCGGGAGCCACCGAGCATCAACGCTCCGCTGTCACCTCAGACTGTAGGCGATGTCGAATTCATCCACACTTTGCACTCCTGCTAGAGGTGCACAAGCGCCCATTTGAGCCCATTCTCGGGGCACCGGGAAGCCCGCGCCCCCGCGCACCACAAGATCCAGGAAAGTTGGTATAATCCCCCGAGCTGTCTCTTCACTTTTCTGATCAGAATCGTCTGTTCAATGCTAAGTGGCGAGCACGAATTTTTATTGACGGAGCGAAATGGAGCAACAAAGGGCCTCGAATGTCAGAAGATGGTGTCGGAGAAAAAGTAACAGCAAGAAATAAAATAAACTTTTAAAAAAGTATGGTCATGTGTATTACAATCACATATTTTCTGAACTAAATTTATAAAGTATTATTATTACAATGAGAATGGTTAAATTTTCTGTTCTGTAATTTATATTACAAATATTTTCAAAACCAGTTGCAACAGTAAAGATTAACCGTGAAATGTGTTGAAGTTGTCGAGCAATTTATTCTGAAATAATAGTATACAGAAACCTTCTCTCTCCAGAAACTACAGCCGCTATTTCAAGTTTTAGTTCAACATAACTCGACGCATTTCCGTCTTAAGAGCCGCAGGGCTTTCCTCCCACCGAGGGCTCGGGCAGCGGCCACTTGCCCCGAAAGTGGAAGTCTTTCCCTAGAAACCGGTGGGGCGCGGAAGGCTGCCATGGCCGTCATGGGTGCGTTGCTGGGGCAAACCTGTCCTACTTTACCTATTTTAGACAATAGTACTTCATCTAATCGTATCGTGCAGAATGCGAAAGAGAATCGGGCGTTTTGCTTGCCAGTGCACATATTCAGCGTAATATTTCTTAAAGTTATATCAAAATTATTTTCGATAAAATGATACAAAATTTATGCAGGCCACAAAATGTGAATTTTTCTTGAATTGCATATGTTACGCTAATTTTTCAGAACTTTCGGTACTTTTCCAAGCTGGATTTGAAACAGTTTCACTTTCATATGAGAATACAGTGTCACTTTCAAGATGGTCTCGAATAATAGTATTTTATGCCAGTACACATTTTAAAAACGATCGACATTTGAAGCGAGTTTTCAAATCTGTACGAATGCTATAATACAATATTATAAACGAGTTGCAGACGTTTTTTTGTACAAGGGCATTATAAATTTATTACAGAATGAAAGTTACTGTTTGGAAACAACTTTATTGTGGCGTCACGAGTATTTCAACAACTGGGTGAAAAAAGGTTGGTCACCTTTTCGGTTTACCCCTGCTTCCTCATGATTCTCTCGATGCGGTTGGCCTGAATGTGTGATGGCGCAATAATTCGTACCATAAACGGCTGAATAACACCTTAATCTGTGCCATAAGATATTTTATGAACTTTTTCTTGTAACGGAAAACTTCGTTTATAATGCTGGAAAACAAAAAAGTTATTACTATGCGTTCTACTATCTTGTTATTACAATACGTGAATGACCGTTATTACAATAATTTAGAAATTATTCGTAAGTTTGCATCGCATTCGTAAGTAAAGTGACGCCCTTATGCTCGGCGCCACCAGCGTTTGTTGCAACAAGGAGCTCGATTGATTGATTAGCGATTCCCGACGTGTCTACTTCCAAGGTCGTTAGTGCTGTAAGTTGTCGTGAACGCGTTTTCCTCGAGAGGTAGCAATCATCTTTTCCCGTTGGATGGTGAGATCCGGCGCCGACCTACCATCGGCTAGCGGAGTTTTTCCCCAACCAGCTATCTCCCACCAGTGGGTCTCCGTCCCAGCCAGAACAACATCTGAACTCCCGACCGGTCTCCCGGCATATGATAGTGTAGTGTATGTCACTGTGTGTGTGTGGGGTGAATATAGGACAAGGAAGGGGAAGGAAAGATCGCGCGTTATCCGAGACCCGTTTATTAGGTTACTGCTCCGTCATTTGCCTGGTGCTGATCGTAGAAACCTCGGAAAACTACCGATCCAGAACAGCCAGTCGCTAGAATTCTCCTCCTGACAGCGACTGAATTCGACCTAGTTATGTAGGTAGTGTTGAAAATCCTGCTGCCGTCCTAACTCAATAGCCGGTCAGAGGCACAGCAGTGACATCAATTGATGCCCTGAGTAATCTCTCTCAGTACTACGCGTAGTAATATTTTGATTTAATAAACGTGAACATCAGGATGACTTAGAAATTGATTTGTAAGTTGGCATCGCATTAGTACGTAATGCGATGCTCTTCCGCTAGCCGCTACCGGTGTTTGTTGCAGCGAGGAGCTCGAGAGCCACCCGGAACGGAGGGGGCAAAGGACGCGACGTTCGTGATTGAACGTCATACGCGCGGACACCTCCCACGCAACGGATCGGCGCCCGAGGGGCGATAAGTGAAAGCACTCGCCGACGCCCACGCCCTCCGCCCCCACCCCGCCCCCGCCCCTCCCACCCTCCCCGCGCCCCAATGACGTGTGAACTCCTGCGGAGATACACATCGCAGCCCGGCAGGGCAGTGCGAGCCGCTATTATCATTTATTAATGAGCATACGAACAGGTTCTGCTTCTCGCACGCGACCGTGTCAAGGTGTTGCTCTGGCGAGGACGCGGGAGTCCACATCAATCGATATGTGCTTGTGGTTCTCACCGTGAGCACGGTTTACGAGTGGTATGTAAACTAATTTCGGTCACACTTTCTTTACATCGTTTAATACGGAAATATTACTATTTTACCAAATGGTAGGCATTGTCTCTTTACCGGCTTAACGGTCTGCATGATAACCTAGTCTTGCGCCGTCTGCAATCCCACTTATTGGAAGGTAAATTTATTTGTGTGGGCGAAAATAAAGTTAACGTTTAGAAAATATTGTTAAAAGAAGAGAAAAATTATCTCACTGTGGAATTCGAATTATAAAGGATAACATTATAAGCTATTATGTATTCAGTATTGACGAAATACTCAAAACTTGCCTAATTTAAAGAACTTAATTTACGTAACTTGAGAACTTTAAATATTTTTATCTCGGTTGTACCACTTCATTGAAAAATAATTTACACTAAACATTGCGAAGATATTCCGTTTAAAAAAATCAAAATACATTAACATTGGAATTTAGGCGAATAATTTTCTCCAAACTTTGACTATTCAATACACTTCCCTTAAGTTGATCAGGAAAGGATGCTTCACTTAAGCGTAATAAAAGTAAATAAAATGAATTAGATTCCTTTTTTAAATAAAAAATATATTTTTCTAAGCATTATGATGTATACTAGAAATACATTAACAACAAACAAATGAGTAATTCAGTAATTAACCTTGTTCAGATCAAAGGTGATGTCTGATTCTTCAATTATTCCAAACATGTCCAACTTCTCTTGAAACACCTTTCACGACCAGCCATTCATTTTATGATGCCATGAACGTTGTTAACACAAACATTGTCCGACACCGATCGATAACAGACACACACATTTCGAACCAAAAACAATAATTACCTCTTTCGGGGTCGTGAATACCATTAACATAACGGAACCAGACTATTCATTAAACTAGAAACAATTTGAGTATCGACCTGTGTTAGAAACAACTGCCATTAAGCGTAACAAATTCTGGATCACTAACGGTCATCTCTACAAATATCTTATATCGGCATCGTTACAAACACAATTTTTAAACGACAATCTGAAATATCAATTACGTTATTTTAATAGTGTATAGAGAAAAAACGTAAGACAGTGAAAATTAAAGATTACTCTATCAGGAGAATTGTTACACGTAATGTTAACAAGCCGATTGGTGAACAACATCCTAACAGCATGATGATGTTGAAACCTGTGTGATGCTGAAAAAAAATAGAAGTATATTTTTCTCACACGTGTAATAAATGAGGCTGATTCCGTGTAACAGAAGTTTTAGTAAACATTGCCACATAATGAGAGTTGCATGTTCATTGTTAGAGAAAAGCATTCGATAAATAGCATACAACGTTGTGCGAGAACAGTGGATTTCAAGACATGGAATGTAACCATAATGTAAATACTAAATACTTTTTACGGCAGTTCTGTGAGAAGTGTTTAGAGAAAAATAATAGAGGAGTGCTTTATCGATTGTGGCGGTGTAAGACTGGTTAAGACGAGGCATTTACGATAAGTCAATGAAATGAATGAAAGGTCTGCTTGAAAGAAAGTGGTAGTTTAAACTTCCTTGTTAAGAACATCTATTATCTCAGCGTTGTTACCATCATCTCAGCACATACGCTTTACGGGATACGGAAAATCGGACAGGAATGCAAAGAAGTACATGAATGGTGGGTGGGTTAGAAAGCAACAATTTAGAAATAACTTGAGTGTGCATGCGTGTTGAGGGTGCGTGAGTGTGTGTCTGTGTGTGGGTGTAAGTGTGTTTGTGACTAAATGCGTGCTTTTGGATTTGACAATCTGATAAATAGCACCTTTTTAACCTCTATCTTAATGTTACGGTAGAACTTTTCGGTACCAGCTAAAATAGCGTACGAAGTTGCAAGTCTGCAACTGGAGTTTTGGACACACGGATGTCCAACTGTTCTGCTTAATTCTCGATTAATCGACGTTTCTGGGTACGTCAATCGCTAAACTAGTGAATACCGTGAAGTAGAAGTGGCGGTGTTACTTCTGTATTGCGTGGTGAGAACCGGCGCCGACCTATATGACTAGCAGGGTTTATCCCTCCTGGTATCTCTCCCCAACCAGACACCAGCCCAGCCGGGGTAAACTCTAAACCAGTGATATCAAGGTCGTCTACTTGTGGCAGTGACACGCGTCGTGGCTCCGTAGCATGCCACAAGGGGCAACTAGCGTTGGGGAAGAAACTATTAGTAACCCCGCCGTTTTGCAATAGGGATGGCGTCTCTGGTGGCGGGCTGACGAACTGCGTGAAGGGACGATTTTGTCGTGGAG
>JAHLJT010009419.1:22383184-22421310 GCA_031308135.1 Acheta domesticus | reverse complement strand
GCGTACTAAAACAAGTGAAACGCGTAACATGTAAAAAGCAGGACAATCATGTATTAGTGACGGTTGAAGACGTTTTGAGGAGCCGTCGACGCAAGGTCCCACCTTCGTGAGATCTTGCGCTGATAGAGAAATTTCCGATACCCTGTTGCCAAATTTGAGGGAACTGTTCAGACACGCCGCTAAATTGAAAGAAATTAAAAGACCGTCGATGCAATTCCGCAAATTGAGCAAGACAATTGCAAATAATGCCGCGAAATTAGAGGAAAATCTCAACTATTGCCGCGAAATTAGAGGAGAAAATCTCAATAATGCCGCGAAATTAGAGGAGAAAATCTCAAATAACGCTGCCAAATTACAGGAAATGTTAGATGAACGGTTCACAGCACATGAGAGCAAGTGTGAGGACAGATTTACCGAATCGAAAGTCATTTGGAAGCCAAGCAAATAAATTAGAAAGTCTCGAGCAAAAACTTAACCATGAAATAGGGATTTTAAAGAATCAGGTCGAAGGCAGATGCGGGGAAATAGAGGGGACCGTAGAAAAACTCAGTCAGGAGTTGGGAAGGGCACAAGCGGAAACTACCGAAATTTCAAAATTTTTAAAATCGAAATTCAGACCAAATTACAGGCATGCGACGACAAAGTAGAAGCGTGCTGTGAGTCGGTACTGAAAAGATCATTGAAGTTAAGCAGGAAATGGGCGAAAAATTTAATAAAATCGGACAGAAACTCCATTCAGAAGTGTCGCATATCCACGAAAAGTTCGCGCAAGTAGGCAATATTAGTGAGGAAAACATCAGGGAGAGAGAAGCCAAATTAAAAAGGGAAATTGATCGTACTGCCTAGAATTGGTAAAGGAGGAAAATTATTGAAAAGGAACGCGAGAATTACCCAAATCCGAATTCTGGTGGCTCAGGCCTTCGCTTCTCGTGGGCTACACCGCAAAAACCTGTATTTTTCCGGAAAACCCGATGAAAATCCCAAAGTTTTTCCTTGACCGGGCGGAAATTACATGAATCTCACGAAGGCGGTACCTTCACACTTGAAGGCTAAATTTATGCAAGAATTGTTGAAAGGCAATGCATCTTATTGGATTTCCACTTTAAACCCTTTCCCTCAAAATTATGAAGAGTTTCGGGAGAAGTTTCTGAATCGATACTGGGGCGAACAACGGAGATATGAGTTCGAGCGGAAGATTTTAGAATCGCGATGGAAAACCGCCACGGGCAGTCCTATTTAGACTACGCCATGGAGAAAATCTCCGCCATCAAGCTGTGTGACCCGCAGGCAAACGACCGAAAAATCATCTGGTTACTGACAGCTCATTTCCCAACGTATGTACAGAATATTGTCAACAGCGTGGAGTGTAGAGATTTAGAACGTTCCAAGAACTGTTGGCACAATTTGATAGAACGCGGGACAACTATCACAATGAGAACCGCGACAGAAATCGCAGGCCCGACGGAAACTACCAAGGCAGGCCGCAGTGGCATAGAGATAATAGGGCCGGAGGGAACGAGGCAGATGATCGGCGAGCGCCGCCCGAATCCCGTGAGAACCGTGGACATCGCGATGAGAGAGATGGACGGCAAAATTCATCCCGGCCGGCTTCAACAAATTAGAAACGTCCCAGCTGTCTCGGTATCTGGGTGACGGACGAGTTTCTTTAGAGATACCATTTCATGCGATCATATCAGTGAATTATGCCTTTTTTGATTTTAACGAAGACGAGGATGTGACTATCAAAGAACGTGCCAGAAAATGCCCTATTATTGAATCCTTTATGGGAAATTTATGTGTCCAAGCTCTTATTGATACTGGTAGTGAAATTAGTGCTGTGTCAAAGAAATTTTATGCGCGACTTATAAGCGAGCGGATTCCAGTACCGACATTACCTACCGTCAGATGCTATGTCATAGGGGTTGGGAGAAAACGAAGCAAGCCAATTTCAATGCAGGTCCTGATTTCAATTAATATAGGAGATATGTTGTTTGATGTGCCCTGTCTAGTAATTGAAGATCTTAATCATGATGTTATTTTGGGGGTTGATTTTTTAAGAGAAAACGGTGGAATAATAGATTTTTCCAGAAATGTTATGAGTTTCGGTGCCGGTAAAGAAATTATTATTCAAGATGACGGGGAAGATAGGATTGATCTTAGCATTTCTAGTGCAACTTGGGAAGGGGGGGAAACGACGAAGGGGATTATTTGCCAAAATGTGCAAAAATGTGATTTTTTGAACTATGATGAACGCTCCCAGTTGCAGACAGTGCTACTGATACTTTACATTTCTTCGGTCGCCCCGTTCATCCAATTAAAGACTTTTGTTTTCGAATTAGGGTTACCGATGACTCGCCGTTTAAGATGAAAAAACTATCCTATTCCACAAGCTTTAAGGGGGGAAGTTGAGAGACCGTCAGAAAAATGATTGACGAGGGCATCATCGAGAGATCAGTGACCGCCTATCTAAATCCGATTTGAAGCCATTCCGCACCCTAACGTGTGCCAACTTAAAGATGCAAAACGGTCTCCCAGCAGGCAAATTCAATTTTTTTTAATCTGCGACCCTTTAAAGAATGAAAACTTAATTCCAACTTTATTAATCTCTAAAATAAACTCGCCAGAACCGTACAGCTTACCGAGTAGTTCGTGATAGCGTGCCTTCACTGTTTAAGAAATAATATTTGTAACCGTAGATTAGGAATTCAGATTTTCTTGTAGTTTATTAGTTTATTTTATTACTCTACCATTATTAGGGTTAATGAGTTTAATTTAAGGGTAATTATTGAATAAGACCTTTTATGTAATTGTTATCACAGAAATTAGTCGTTAGAATTCGGTACCATTTTTTAAATTTTTTTTTTGACGAGATAAGCATCTCAGGTTTCAAAACTTCTCACCACGCCTTACGAATTTTAAAACACGATGCATATCTCTACTGCGGGAAGGGAGGCCAATGTAGTGATACCGAATAGATTCAAGTTTATTCTGCCGCAAAATAACTCCACGCAGGCGGCGACGCGAGAGATGCGAGGCGCCACTGGGGGCGACCCGAGGGCCAGGCGAGGCGCCACGGTGTCGGCACCCTTCGCTCCATAATTCGTCGCGGACACGTGTGCCCCAACTCTGGGTAGCCGCTCTGCACACGACCCCTTCAGTATTTTTCCACGACGCCTGGAACTCTTCACCGTCAACCTCCCTAGAGATTCCTAGCCCCTCACACCCCCCCCGGTCGTTAATAACTGCCCCTTTTCGACGCAAAATTAAAGCGAGAGGGAGCGATAACCAGCCCCTCTCTCACTCTTTTCTCGGCCTCGAAAACATCCTCTGATTGGGCAGAAAATATCTAATGCGCAGTACCCTTTCGCCAATAGCAACCCGAATTCGGGTTTGTTCTAGAATATTCCAGAGTCACAGGGATAATTTTGGTAGGGGGAAACGAGGTTTCCTAAAACTTGGAGCGACGAGGCACAAAAGAGAAGCTGGGGAGCTGTGTTTCAGAATCGGACGCAAGTGGCGGCCGCAGGGGGGAACCTGTTATATCTCTGTTGTGGCGTTCGGTTCGATGGACTTAGAAAAATTATTAAGTTTCTTGTAGAGTTTGGGTACAAGACTTCTGTGACGAACGCAGGCCGCAGAACAGTATTATGAACATTTGACAGCAATTCGTATTATATTACGTCCGATTTACGTGCGAACTCGAGACTCTCTTTTCCTTAGTGAATTTGTGCGATAATTCACGGGCTCATTAGTATCAAAGTATTGTGAGATCGACCGGGAATGAACCGACCGTGTCAGTGAATGAACTGTGCTGACCCATTCACCGCAGCGAGCAGACGGCGCTTTTGTGTTCCGGCCGCCTTGGCCGCTACCCTCGCAAGTACCTGATCTGACCTACATTTTCCGAGCGGCGCCCCTCGCTCGCCACGAACCTCGCAGCCAGCTGACCTGAGGTCGTTCAACTTCAAGTGGGTGGCGCAGGCCGCCTAACAGAGGTATTTTCTGTTTGAGTGGTCTTATGTCGTACCCGCGATCGAGAGGTGTGAACAGTACATCAGACAATCAGTGTTGACTTCCTCTCGACCGGGCGACGAAGAGGAGTTCCCGGCCGCGCATGGCCGTCAAGCGGGAATTCGGCGCTGCGAAGAAGAGTTTTCATCTGATTGTAATCACTTTGTAATTTTTTGTTCTCTTATGTGCATGACATTTCATTTTTTTTGTTTTATTTCGATTTGGGGGGCATGCTCGCCAGAGTTATCATCACCAGACCATTAGCGTTTTCTTTTTTTTAATGAATAAATTCAACTTGTTCTAAATTCACATGTTTGACTTCTCATTCAACCTAGGCCACCGGCTTCCTCCATCTTCGCCGTTTCAGGTAATCTGTCGACTGAGCGGGCCGGCTACCCGTCTGAGGCGCCCAACCGAAGACCCGAGGGTAGTTGCAGTATCGACCTGTGTTAGAAACAACTGCCATTAAGCGTAACAAATTCTGGATCACTAACAGTCATCTCTACAAATATCTTATATCGGCATCGTTACAAACATAATTTTTAAACGACAATCTGAAATATCAATTACGTTATTTTAATAGTGTATAGAGAAAAAACGTAAGACAGTGAAAATTAAAGATTACTCTACCAGGAGAATTGTTACACGTAATGTTAACAAGCCGATTGGTGAACAACATCCTAACAGCATGATGATGTTGAAACCTGTGTGATGCTGAAAAAAATAGAAGTATATTTTTCTCACACGTGTAATAATGAGGCTGATTCCGTATAACAGTAGTTTTAGTAAACATTGCCACATAATGAGAGTTGCATGTTCATTGTTAGAGAAAAGCATTCGATAAATAGCATACAACGTTGTGCGAGAACAGTGGATTTCAAGACATGGAATGTAACCATAATGTAAATACTAAATACTTTTAAGGCAGTTCTGTGAGAAATGTTTAGAGAAAAATATATAGGAGTGCTTTATCGATTGTGGCGGTGTAAGACTGGTTAAGACGAGGCATTTACGATAAGTCAATGAAATTGAATGAAAGGTCTGCTTGAATGAAAGTGGTAGTTTGAACTTCCTTGTTAAGAACATCCATTACCTCAGCGTTGTTACCATCATCTCAGCACATAAGCTTTACGAGATACGGAAAATCGGACAGGAATGCGAAGAAATGAATGGTGGGTGGGTAAGAAAGCAGCAATTTAGAAATAACTGGAGTGTGCATGCGTGTTGAGTGTGCATGAGTGTGTGTCTGTGTGAGTGTAAGTGTGTTTGTGACTAAGTGCGTGCTTTTGGATTTGACAATCTGATAAATAGCACCTTTTTTAACCTCTATCTTAATGTTACGGAAAAACTTTCCCGTAGCAGCTAAAATAGCGTACGAAGTTGCAAGTCTGCAACTGAGGATTTGGACACACGGATATCCGAAGTTCCTGTCTTGCTTAATTCTCGATTAATCAACGTTTCTGGTCACGTCAATCGCTAAGCTAGTGAATACAGTGAAGTGGGAAGTGGCGGTGTACTTCCGTATTGCGTGGTGAGAACCGGCGCCGACCTATATGACTAGCAGGGTTTATCCCTCCTGGTATCTTTCCCCAACCAGACACCACTCCAGCCGGGGGTAAACTCTAAACCAGTGGTGTCAAGGTCTTCACTTGTGGCAGTGACACGCGTCGTGGCCTGGTAGCATGCCACGAGCTTCTCTGCGCAACTAGCTTCGGGAAAGGAAACTATAACGATAGTCCGTCGGTTTACAATAGGGATGGCGTTGTCTCTGGTGGCGGGCTGACAAACTGCGTGAAGGGACGATTTGTCGTGGAGCTTGTGTCACGGACCCCCACACGTGGCATCGACCTGGACAACACTGCTCTAAGCTCTCGATTGGCCTCCGACGTGCGTGGTAGTGTAGTGAACGAAAAGTACATATAATGGGAGATAATAGTACAGGAGGAGAGGAAGGAAAAATCGCGCACGTTTTTTTGGCCCGTTGGTTAGGGTACTTCACTGGTATTCGCCTGATTCCGATTGGAAAAAACACGGAAATATATCGATCATAGCAGCCGGTCGAAATAATTCTGCTCCAGACCGCGGCTGAATTCAATCTAGCTATGTAGCTAATAACGTCACCGACGGAACTCGCTCCCTAAAATCTCACGGCCAGACTCACTGCAGTACTGGATTTGTTATAAAGTTAGATTGTAGAGTCATGTTTAGCTGCAGGAATTTTGACACAAGTTAATTAGTTGTGTGGAAGTCGACCATTATCGGTTCAGAATATGAGCTATTCCCCATTTACGGAGAAAATCCACGAAAATCATCGGAGGCCCGAGATGCTTCAAATAACTACGACTCCCTCCGGGATACA
Organism: Acheta domesticus; assembly: GCA_031308135.1. NCBI lineage: Eukaryota > Metazoa > Arthropoda > Insecta > Orthoptera > Gryllidae > Acheta > Acheta domesticus. The sequence continues at coordinate 22,414,940 of JAHLJT010009419.1, read as the reverse complement.
ATAAGCCCGAACGTGCAGTAAGAAACACCAGCAACAGTAAATGAAGTCATTCAGATGCGTACTCATTACAGAAAAAAAATGAATACGTGATTAACTGTCAAAAACGAAGTACGACGGCGATGAGGCGAGAAAATAACTGGTCCGGAAAAAAGCAAACCACCATCAATTAGATAACAAGTTATGCCCTGCCCCAGGACGACGTGCTTCGCGTTGTTGCTGCTGCTGCTCGAGTTGCGCGCGATGTTTCGACTTTAATCCTACCGGAGGCGCCGCGCCGCGCGGTCGGCAATTGTTTGCGGGCAACTCCTAGCAGCGTGGAGGATTCGCCTGCGCGGCTCACCCCTCGCCCGGTCACGCCGCGTTCCGCTACGCCAGGAATGCAACATAAGCGAAATGTAATTCTCGTCCGCCATGTTTCGAAGGAGATTAATACGCAGAAATACCCGGCTTAAAGGGGAGCGGTTGAACACTGTTGGAATGCCTGACATGCGAGCACGGAAGAAATGGGCTCTTTGTGTTCCTGATGTTCGCTGCCTAAGCATCTTGAAATATCGTAGATGGTGTTTATTTTACAGAAATGGGGGATAATGAATCCGTTCGTTCTGTGAAAAAGCTGAGAAGTCGCGAAGCTAATGTTGTATAAAAGTAACAATACTTTTTATTCTGTTAATAGTTGAACTAATTTTCTGGAGGGAATAAACAAAACCTCAACGTATTTGATGTAAATAAATGATATTAAACCATTGTTTTGTTTGTAAATTCAGACAACACGGCTTTATTGGGGGGGTGCCTGAATTTGGCAATACGTCTATAAATACACTTATCCATTTGTCAGTAACCAGGAGGTACTTAACTCACACGATTCTTCACAAAAGTAGAAAATTAAGATAATCCAGTAATATCCATTAATATCCATTTCCAATCAAAATGTTGACTTTTCAGCTTATTGATCGTGATCCAAGGAATCTAATTCACAAAATTTAAATAAGAATTTTTCGTATGCGATTGAAAAAGTAGCGGAAAATGCGTAACTAAAAATTCGTTGAACTGGAAGTTCTAGGCTGCGGTTCATACAGTATAGAATGTCTGACATCAACTAAATTGCTGGGAGGAAGCCTGCCACTGCCTAGATGAGAACTCTAGTGGCTACTTTCAATGATGCAGCGTTTCCATGGTCTCCTCGTAGCAGCTTCAAGTGAATATCGAAGCAGTACACTGAACACAGTTCCTCTGATTGCACGTTGCATTTTCTTACCAGTCTGATTCCTCGAATTCATAGGATTGAAACTAACCAACTCTCAAATATGTGTTCTCATCTCACTGTTCAGCATGATGTTCAGGAGTATAGCATTCCTAGTAATAATAGGTCAAATAAACGTTCCTGGACATTCGTCATTCAAGAATTTGAGTGTAGAGAGATTCTGAAAGGAAATACATGTACGAAATTCTGTCACCGTTAAGAGATGTACCCAATAAAGTAACTAATAACGTAGTACGGTACGAAATTTAACTACCAATTTTCGAACTACATTTTGTAGTTTTGTACACTGATATGAAAAATTTCAAATAAATTCTTACTCTTACAAATATAGGAATTTCTTCAAAGTATATTTAGAAGGATTAGAAGAATATTATAGCTAGGAATTATAATCTCTTTTAGCTATATGGGTCACTAATTATCAATTTATTACTTAAAAGTCACCAAAATAAACAAACAAACTATTTAATTAACAAAGTTTCGAGTTTTTGATGAAAATCTAAACGTCATCGCTTTTGAAATGATTCACTGAATGTAGGAGATGTGTAAAATATATTTACCTCAGAAAAAATGTCTAGTCACCTTTCTCTAAAAGCCTTGTATATTCCATTTTTCAGGATTTTGGTATAAAATAAACAAACTTACCGAAAAGGAATTGAGCAGTTTGAACTGCAAGACCTGCAAATCCTGTCAACAACGTCTGTGCGTAAGTAAGTCAGTTTCGGAAACTTATAAATTGGAAAAAGTCAATAAAAGTGAGATAAGAAAACTCGCATGAGTAATTTTTATTAAAATATTCAGTATTATTCTACGTCTTCCTAATATAATATTATCAAAGTCCCTTTGTGACTGACTTTGTGACTTTGTATCCCTTCAGATAAGAACTTAGATCAAATTAATTTTCCTTCTCCCGAGTAAAATCTATATTTACGGAGTCGCGTGCTTTCAGAGAAAGTTGACGCCCTGCGCTTATAGTCGGCGGCCACCTGCAATCCACTGCTGCCCCGGGGGAGGCGCTGCTTGAGCGCCGCAAAGTGCGACAGCGCCCGGGCCGCAGGTGCGCGCTCTGGCGGCCCAAGGGGCGAGTGGGCCTCCTCCGGCGAGCAAGTGGCGACCGCGCGCTAATCGATGCAGAATTGACTTCTCTCTCCGACGGCGCCGGCGGCGGCGGCAGCGACGATGGCGATGGTGGCGGCGGTGGCGGAGGCGGAGGCGGAGGCGTTGGCGGTGGCGGTGGCGGTGGCGGTGGCGGTGGCGGTGGCGGTGGCGGTGGCGGTGGCGGTGGCGGTGGCGGTGGCGGTGGCGGTGGCGGCGGACGGTGGCGGTGGCGGTGGCGGTGGCGGAGGCGGTGGCGGCGGCGGTGGCGGTGGCGGTGGCGGTGGCGGTGGCGGCGGCGGTGGCGGTGGCGGCGGCCGGCGGCGGCGGCGGTGGCGGTGGCGGTGGCGGTGGCGGTGGCGGTGGCGGTGGCGGTGGCGGTGGCGGTGGCGGTGGCGGTGGCGGTGGAGGTGGAGGTGGCGGAGGCGGCGTCGGCGGCGTCGGCGGCGGAGGCGTCGGCGGTGGAGGCGGCAGGAGAGCGTCGGGCGTCGTGTTGGGAATACTCAATACGGCGACGGAGCGGCTGGCCCACAGGGGCTAATGCGGCAGGAAGGAGGCAGCCCGGCGGGCGGCGGAGGGAGGGGGGGCTGGGCGAGGACGCCGCCGCCGTCAAGGCCTGGCGCGTCCATTCTCCCATTCTCCCAGGGGACAACGGGCGCTCTCCGGAGGCGCCGATCCTCCTCCTCCTCCAGTGGAGCGCAGCGCAAACACAGCGGCGCCGCGGCGCTCTCCCGGGCCGTCCTCAGCCCGTCCTCACCCCCCCCCGGCCGCGTCCCTTGACCGTCTCCTCCCCCTTGACGACGCTCCCAGCGCAGCCGCGGCACTAAGGTGAGCTTGCCCCGCCCCGCCCCGCCCCAGCGGTTGTGTCGAACGCAAACACGCCCGTCCCCTGTGGGGACGTCCAATCCTCGCGGTGGCAGAGGCGCCACCTTGCTGCGCGGCGCGGGCGGCATTAGCATGATCGGCCGCGCTTAAATCGCTCACCCGCCGGCCGCCGAGCAACAGGTTTTTGCCGCGACGCAAAACACGGAACGGACAGGCTTCACTCACCTGCGCTGCTCCGCCTGCCTCGCTCACTCCTCTGCCGCAGCGATCACCTCCACGAACTGAAAGTGTGAGGTGTCTCTGGGCATCAAATTAGAACACTCGTACTTCCTCTGACCGGGAGGTCCTAGAGTTTGACTCCCGACGGTGGCAGAATTATGGATAAAGTCAAGAAGCTAGATACAATTGAGCTGCGGCTTGGAGAAGAATATTAGCGTCTGGCTGCAATGATCAGTAGCTTCCGTGGTGTCTCCGATCAACACCTGCCGAATTCCGGAGCTGTATCTTTACAAACGAGCCACAGAATACGCGCAAACTTCTCTACCTCTTCCTTGTCTATCCTTGCCACTCACCACTCCTTGTCTCTTGCCTATCCTCGCCCCTCGCCATATACTTGGCACTAAACTACCACGCATTTCAGAAGAGAAATCGTAAGCTTAAATTTGGTCCCTGCTTGGGATCGATTCCTGATGGAAGATACGTGGATGGGAAACCCCGCGAGCTAACGTGTAGGTCGGCGAACGGATCTCACACTTCAGTGAGGTTATAATACCGTCACTTTCCGTGATAAAATCAAACACTAGATTTACAGAAATAATAACGTTGCAGAAGTTGACGTACCCGTACACGTAAATAAATCGACCTCTACACACCGTCTCAGAGGTAGCAGAGGGGCGGAGTCCTCTCTGAAAATATAAACTAAGTAATGACGATCGCTTTGTACGATTCGTCAGACACTGTATAATTGTGCTTCAGCTGGAATAGAAATTTTCTCCAGGGACAAATTCTTCAAATTGAAGAAAATTATGTTACCCAGAAATCAGTTTACTCACGTATATTTCACGACACGCTTTAGTATCCAAACACGTTATCATCGGCCATAACTTTTAAATTGCGCCCTAGTAACATAAAACTCTGTGTTTCTCCGTGCTTTATGGATGGATTATTTATGGATATGTATGGAGTCCGTGGGCAGGTATTAAAAATATTTTTGAACTGTATTTGGAAAATATCAGGATCAGTTCGAGAATACTTAGAGGATCTTTACCACAGTTTTCATTCATACAGACTTATCGTATCTGAGGTATTTTTGGCTGAGAACACGGGGATGAACAGAAGACGCCAAAATAGCCCCGCGCCTCCTCGCAGATACGTAAAGGAGAACACTGATATTCTGGTTTGCCTCTCGTTCCCAAGTGCCTGAAACGCCCACTTCACAAAAGCTTTCAAAACATGTTTCGCCTCCCAATCAGTATTCCCTCACGGACTCAATCCTGCCTCAACCCCTCCTCGCCCCTCAGCCTCCTGGCGTCTCCCCCATCCGTTCCAGCCGCACGATTCCGCGCGCAAACTTTCCCTCGACGCTTTCTCCATTCACTCGTCCGCATCACTCCCCCTCCCCCCCCCCTTGGCAGCCCAGCAGCGCCAACCCTCGTGTTCTGAAGTCCGCGCCAACTCTGTCTTTTGCGACGTCGCGCGGTCTCCCCTCCACCCCTTCCACTCCCACGCAACGCTTCGTGCGTTATCCTCTCGCGCGGACTCGCGGACACTTCTGCTCACCTCCCCCCAACCCCTCCCCCGGGCGCCGCCCCCGCCCACGCCGCTCGCAACTCAAACAGCACCGCCACGCCGCGCCCCCTCCCAGATGAATATTCACGCTCCTCGCCTTACCGCGCGGCGGCAAACACGCTTCGCGCCGCGGTCCCCGCCTCCCGTCGCAGATCGCTCGCCGCGCCGCGCCCCGCCCCCGCCCCGCCCCCGCGCGCCGCCGAGTGGCGATGTTTTAAACATCCGCCGGCGGCGGCGGAGAGGTCTCGCGCGCCCCCGCGTCGCTCGCCCCAAGCACTTGCTGCGCAAGTACACAACGCTCTGCTGCACACGCACCGTCCAGACATATGGTGGATCGGCACACCCGTTTAGGTGGCCCCAGGACATCGACCAACGTCTCTGCAGTGCAGAGGTGGATCCAGCCGATCATTTTGGAGCGAGACATCATAGATGTTTGTTAAATAATAAATGTTTCTCTACTCCCGTTGTATAATGTTGTCATTTGATGCCTGCAACCAGTTACATAATGGTAGTCATTTCGATACAGTTTTCATTATGATACCGGTTCTTGACCAATCACAGAGAAGTTTACAAACCAGGCATTGGCACTTAATTAATCATTGACAATCGTTTTAGCAAATGTTTCGTTCTATTGTGTACATTAAATTGTATTTGATATCATATTATGCTCAATAGTTTTAATTTCTTTTATTAGTAGTATTTTCAAGCATGGTATTTTATATAAAAGAAAGTGAATCGTAATATCACTTTGGTCCTATTTGACTAGCGCAGTACTCCCTAGCAGGCGCACAAGTAACCACAGCCACCTGCGGCAGCATGCGAGGATAGATTTAGGTAGCTGTCTGCTAGGTGGCCTTGGCTGAATCAACTACCACGAAAACTATTCATTGTAAAGTTAACTTATAAAAGTCGTAGAAAAAGTACCTATGAAACTCGATATAGTGGGTATTAATACACTCGTGTGAAGTTCACGAAACTCGCTCATTCCTCGCTCGTATCGTAATATCACACTCGTGTATCATTACATCATCGTTTCATAATGTACTATTCTTACTATATTATAAACACTATAAAAATAATATACAAGATACTATACAATATTATATTTTTAAATAATTATAATATAAATAAATATTTAAATCAATTTTGCCAAATAAAAGAAGGCCATTTCCTCCCTTTGGATCTGTCCCTGCTGCAGTGCTTCTGTCCGGGAGGTCAAAGTGTTCGAGTCCCACTTTGGCAGAATTTTGGTCACTAGGTAGATGGATAGGTCCACTTCAGCCGTTGTCTGGAGGAAAATTCTTGCGGCCGCCTTTTCTGTTAGATAGTTTTACGTGGTTTCTCCCATCAACATTAGACAAATACTGTAAAAGAATCCTAACTAACGGGACACCTGACAGTACACGACCTTTTCTTCCTCGTCCTTGACCTATCCTCACTCCTTACTCGTATATACACTTACATGCTCTACACTGCCTCACGTGTTGCAAGCATAGAGCTTGTACGGGTGGGGCGGTGCTAGTGGGAAATGCCTGGTTGGGTAAATCTGCCATACAGGTGACGCGTTTGTAGCACTAATCAATAAATCTATGCGCAGATTGTCTATCAATCTATCCGCAGCTTCAAACCAAAAATGCTGAAAAAAGTCAATGATTTCACATCAAAATATATTTTCAAAGGTGTGCAGAAAAAATTATATAAAAATGTTAAATTCGTGTTCAATCTAAGTTTTCAAATGAAAGATATTTTGATATTACCAAATGACGATTTTTGAGTGTCAGCAGCTGAAATAACCCGACGATATCCGGGTATTTATTTACACCAATATCAATTCATAGCCCCCATTTGTTCCTCCTGCTCCGTCTGAACCGCCTACTTGCAACGCCTTCTGGTAGCAATGCGATCTGTATGAATTACACTGTATTGCACTGACCTATATGTAAATAAAATACTTTTGTTAAAATGTTCCATTTAAGCCCTTCCTGCTATCTTCTCTAGGGCACAAAAACTTAGTCCGTGCATCATTTGTATTTGCTTCTGAGGTTTAACACAACATACGTTACATTTTACATACATTCCATTTTATATCGTTCTATAATATTAAAAGCATTCACCACCGTGCACTAAATTAATTTCCACGTAATGATGTTGTAAATTACGTCTTCCTCCTTCTTTATTTATATTTACATACCTCTAACCATTTGAACAGATGTCCCTATATCTTCAAGAGGCTGTTGCAAAGGATTGAATGAACTTAAATCATAATAATAATAATAATAATAAAAACAAGTTTTCCATAGTTTTATTTGCATCTTCTGAGCAAATTCTGAGCCAGAGCAAATCGAGAATGATCCACTGGTCTCCTTCCCAAATCGGCGGAATTACTGGTAATTTTCTAGGAGGCTCTCCATAGGCTCCCAGCTTCACCAAAAAATTTTAATTCCTAAACGAGTCAAAAGCAAGAGTCACTGTCACAATAGGTATTAATCTCTTAACTGAGGCGTTAAACAAAAAATTACCGACACCTCATCGGGTCACCTTCTGAAATCACTGAAGAAACGTAGTGTTCATTAGCTTTCTGAATTGTAGGATATCGTTGGCGTAGAGCTGTGCGTCAATTCTCAGGCGGCTGCCACAGCTTCCTATTGGTCCCCGGAAAGGAGTGCAAAGCCCAGCTGAGAGGGGCCTCCTTGCCCTTCGTGTTTTATGTCGCAGACGCCAGCGGCTGCGGGCGGTGGAGGCGACGAGGTTAAAGCGGGGGTGGGACGGGGATGAGGCGGGGAAGGGGGGAGAGACGGGGTGATGCGGATTGAAGAGGGGATGAGAAGTGAGAGAGGCAGGAATGAGGCTGAGGTGAAATAGGGGTGAGGAGGGGGCTAGGAAGGGGTGAAGTGAGACGTTGAGGTGAGAGTCAGGCGGGGGCAGAGCGGGGAGAAATGGAGGTGATACGGAGGTGATTGGGTAGAAAGTGAGGCGCGGGTGAGTAGGAATGAAGAGAGAGAGAGAGGGTCGGGTAGAGGAAGTCAGGTGGAATGCGGACGGGTGAGATCGAGGTGAGGCGGGGTGAAGTGGAGGTGAGACGGGGTGATAGCGGTGTGAGGCGGGGTGAGGTAGTGTGAAGCGGGGTGAGGCGGGGTGATAGCGGAGCGGCGTGAGGCGGGGTGATAGCGGAGCGGCATGAGGCATGGTCATAACGGAGCGGCGTGAGGCGTGGTGATGCCGGGGTGATGCCCGGGGGTGATGCTGGGGTGATGCTGGGGTGATGCTGGGGTGATGCTGGGGTGATGCTGGGGTGATGCTGGGGTGATGCTGAGTGATGCCGGGTGATGCCGGGGTGATGCTAGGGTGATGGCTGGGGTGAGTGCTGAGATGGGGCAGGATTGAGGCGGGGGTGAGGCAGTGGTGACGTGAGGGTTAGGAGTGAGTGAGTGAGTAAGAGGTGAAGCGCGGTTGAGAAGAGAGAGAGGAGGAAGTAAAGAGGATTGAGAAGGGAGTGAAGGCGGGGTCAGACCGAGAGGCGGGCGCGAGACGAAGCGAGGCGAGGAAGGCGCGGCAGGCGACACGCTTGCGGGCAGCGGAAACGGCGACAAAGACGACGACCGCGGCGGCGGGCGGGGGCGGGGGCCGGGGCGGGGCCGGAGGCAAGGCTAATCCTACGAGGGAGGCACAATCAGTGCTGCGGAGCGCCGAAGCACGAATTATCTGTGGTGCCGTTTGTAACGGCCATCCCCGGCCCCGCCTCCCTACCGTCGCCGCCGCCAGCGCCGCGCTGGGGCCGCGCTGGGGCCGCGTGGCTCGCCAGCAGATTTACCGAAGCGCTAAGCTCGCTCGTCCGCCCGCCCGCCCGCCCGCTCGCGCCCTTGGGAAAAGAGCCCTTCTGGAGCAGACTGCGAGGATCACGCGTCTCTGCATATTTTGCGCGCGCAAATTCCAGTCTCGGGAGACATGTGTGTGTGTGTGGGGGGGAGAGAGTTTGCTGTTGTCGCTGCTCTCGTAGTCCCCTTCTCTCCTTTGTGGATCTCCCTCGCGATAGATTTCGACTGTATGTTCTGTTATCTTCATTTATGTCGTGTATAGTTTTATCTACATGCACATTATTACAATTTTTCACATCGTTAAGCAATGGTGTGTTTTTTGGCCCTATTCCTATACAGTATACTTTCAATTAACGATCTACTATCTAGATTCTGATAAAGTTTTCTTTATCCCATTCTTCTGAATTCTACTTAATTTCTTATTTCGCTGATCCATTGCACTCAAAGCATTTTTTTTTTTGCAAAACTAGATTTCTGATCTTTCTCTACATGCCTACTATCTTTCCGTCTAAGCCTATCTCACAGACTTTAATTATATTCAGTGAACTAATCTTCTATTCTATTTCGTCCAATTTTGATATTTTTCTCTGATTATATATATATATATATATATATATATATATATATATATATATAAAATTGGGTACGTATTTAATTCCATAATTATATCTTTAACTAATTCTACAATAATATGCTTCCCTATATAAATCCTATTTTTTGTTGTTTTTTAAAATAATTATCATTTTTTGCAAATGTTCAGAACAAGTAAAGGTGCTTTGAAATTAAAGAACAATACAAAATCAACACAGACACATGTGTTCGTAACACAAGAGAAATATTCCTGAAATAATCCAAACGCGTGAATTACAATGAAACCGAATGAGGTATCCTTGACATGAGACCATATAAAACATTCACAGATCAATAGAGATCAGACGTGAATCATGTTATAGTCCTCGAGAGTACTGCAAACGATACGGCAGTTGATTCTCAACCCTCGTTAACTAACCACCAGCATATCGCACACTTGTCGTAACGTACAGAGCACGCAAAGCCATGTCGTTAGCGCAACTGCCCGAGATCCTGGAGATGTTGGAATCATGCAATCGAATCCCAACGTTGTATTCTCTAAAGTCGAGACCCGCTGTTTTGACCAAATGAGGGTCTAGCTCTTGAAAGTAGGTAACGACTCGAGAAAATTAATTTCTTCGCACTACTTCCTTAAATATATGACTATTTTTATAGTTTATATTCTATTTTAATTTTAAAATTCCATCTGCAAGAATTTCTGCTTGAAATAAATGAGGTATACCCAGTATTTCTGAAAATCATAAAAAAAGACTACATTTTGCCAAAGCCCTGTGTTCTGTGTAGTAATGTGTTAATCGGTTTCAAAGAAATATAGATTTTTTATTTATTTAAAATAAAGTTAAATTTTGAAATAAATACAGGAGATTACTTTAGAGTTTGTTTAAACATCGTAAAATGTAAGCTATTCAGTAATGTACTGCGGAGGAATACTGTATTAGTCGAAATTTCTATAACAGGAAAAATAACTGAAATTAATGTGAGCATTAACTTAAGATACTGAATAAATCTTAAATCTTAAAAATATATTGAAAATGAATTTAAAAAACAACAAATAGTGCAAACTGTACTTAAACGGAGGTGACAAAATGAGCGGTGAGAAATGTTCGTTACTATATACTAAACTGAAGAGGTCTTAAGTTTTGAAATATCATTACGTCGATGGGTGGTAAGGTTTGAGATGAAGTCAGATTAAGCTTTTTAAGTTTAAGAAAGGCTGATGTGTTCGTAAAAGACAAAAGAGGTCTAAAGAAAAATTTGTTGCCCGACAAAAATGCTTTTAATTTTTTAATGTTTAAAACTACTCTAGTCAACTGAAGACCTCGGGGATATAACATGCTATGCCACAATACGTACGTTTTGAGGAAACTGTGTGTTTAGGTTTAGACATTCCATTCTATAAATTGGAAAATAAATTTTATGAATTACACTACCATCTTCGGGCCGAATCTTTAAAATAAAAACCCAACACCTAGATACATCTATCGAACATCGAAAAAACCTTAATATTCTCAATTTCATCAGAAATGTGACATAGCATATTACTGCTCCAAGGTCTTCCATTTTGGTAAACAGTGTAATTTTACATTTACGAAGTTAAGATATACAGCTTACTAATTACCTTCATCTTTTCAAGATTCTTCATTAGAGCATTGGCATACCATATACTTGAATTCGCAGTTGTATCTGAGTGTTTCAAGTTCATAGCTACAGTAACGTATAGGTTGCCTATGTGTAAACATACGTCATACACGATTTTAATAACTTTTTATGTTAATTAAAATATATAAATAAGCTTAATTAGACGTAAGTTTCTGCGCCTGTAACAGCCTTTTCTCCTCACAGGAAACTAAGGAATCAACCAAATACAGCGACAGACAGGAATTCAAACACAGTTAGCTGGAACTACGGAGAAAGTGATTGAAAGAGCAATGTGGAAATTTCAAAGTTAACAAAGGTCCTTGCCTTTCACGAATAGTTTGTTAGTATTGATAAAATTTCCTAGAGAGAAATACATTATTTTTTTAAATATAACTAGTAATTCATAGACGAATTTACCCGTTTACAAGAGATTTATGACTTGAAACGACAAGACGCATAGTTTCTCTTTTGTGCATAGGCTGGAGACATTTGCGGTCGATGGGATATATGAAAAGTACGAATAAAATGAATAAATGTCAAAAGGATTGTTTAACCTTTTATTGTGTAGTGTAACTCAGCTGTAACAAAGTTTTCCATTCTACTGATTTAATAATAAACTATTCTATATGCGTGGGATATCTAGTGGCGTCGTGATTTGAAACTTCACACTCAAACTACATCACCAACACAAAAACTACACACTCCGTATATCAGAAACAAAGCGTTTTTGGGAAAATAATCAAACTAAAATCCAAATGATATTGCTCAATACTTGCTTTATCACATACACGTTTTGAAAATGAAGTACCTACAATTTTATGAAAAAAAATCCGCCCTCTCAACTATGGTCCCGCCCGGAGTCGCGTTAATGGAATGTATTGATTTTAACAGCTTCAAATTTTCTCGTGTTAGAATTTAAAATATTCCCAGTATAATAAGATTATTGATAATAAAAGTTAGAAAATGGCATACCAATGCATAGATATAAAAGAATTTCTGCAAATAAATCAGATATTTGAAAACAGAATCTAAGAGGAAAAGAAAGGAATCAACACACTATGAATTACATAAAAGTAGTAAATAAGCAAAAAACATGCTATTAAATAGAACGCAAAAAATTGTATAAGCTTGTATCTTCTGATATTATCGCAACTGGCAGAATAGCAACTTGTCAACAAAATCTACAGAATTATTTGTTAAAGTTAAAAATTTCCGACACAAAGTTTCATGTCTTAATCATAAGCCCAAAATGTTAAGGGTCTAAACCATTAATACTTGAAATGCATCATGTTCGCATTATATTAAATATTTCGCCCACACAAGGGGTCGATATAAGGCCACTCAAACTTTCAAACTGTATGATAAAAATCCCTTAAGGAAATTAATATCCCATAATAATGACAATTACATACAAGCCCCCTGAAACGTTGAACCTATATGAAAAAAATACCATAGGGAAATTAATATCCCAAATTAATGACAATTACATACGAGGCCCCTTTCAAACGTTGAACCTGTATGAGAAAAATACCATAAGGAAATTAATATCCCATATTAATGACAATTACATACAAGGCCCTTCAAATCTTGAACCTATATGAGGAAAATCCCGTACGGAACTCAATATACCACAGTAATAGCTATTACATACATGGCCGTTTCAAAATGAACTTAATATCTACGTAAACAGGTGTTCCGTTCGACTACGTAATTCCTCCTGGCGGTGTTGCCGCCAACGAAGGCAGTCAGCGGCGTCATCCGAGTCGCCACTCGGCAGCGCCGCTCCGCGGCCGGGCTGGGCGTTATTGGAAGGCCATCACAATGTGCGCGCGCGTCATTTATTGATCTCGCGCACTAACGCGTGCGAACGCCATTTGGGCCGCACGTGTTTTATGTTCTCGCGCGCTTGGTTCCGAATGTAGCGACTCTCCTTCGAGCTGCCCGGAATGTTTTTGTCCGCGGCCCCGGCCGGTTGCAGGAAATTCTGCCCGGCGGAGGAACATTTTTCATCAAACCGCATACTACTGCTCGATGAAGTAGTTGAGTTTTTTTTTGTTGTTTGGCTGACTTAAGAGCTTAAGTGACGCAATCGTTTATGACGATAGGCGCTTTAGTGTAGCAAATATTGTAACTTTCATGTGATTGGACGTTTGAAACTGTTTTCTGAAAGGGAGACGAATCCGTACTAACTGAAGAGCTGTTGTGAATCAATGGTTCACAGAACATTGTATGATTTTTTACAATCATTTTTATCCGATGTCTCAAGCTGTGGGATGTACGCCTCTACATCGATATTTTCAAATTCTTTTGCCGAGATTGTGAAAATGTTTCTTACGTTTAATGTTAGACACAACAATGTACAATGTTATTAATTGTAAAAAAGATACCCGAACGAATTTCAAATTGATTGCTGTAAGTGCTTGAACTTCAATGCCTTTTTCATCTCCTAATCGTATTGTAATGCAAGTCTGACATTATGCATTACCATTACGTACTTTTAAACTTGGTAAACTTGGTACTGGTAAACTTGAATTCTAGTTTAATTCAAGAACCTCTCACCAAAAGATAATATACTGATATCTTTGCTTTCTCGTATTTATTAATTAAGCACAAAGTTAGCAAATATTAATGTTTTCGTTGCATTTTATTAACTAAAAAAGCACAAGACAATATAGTAATACTAAAAATGTAGGAAAGAAAAGCTATAAATAATGAATATGTTTCTTGAAACCGTTATTTGATTATAGAAATATTCAAAATTATTTTCTTTTTCTTGAAATGTGTACTTGAATATCTTTGCCCAATTGAATTTAATCTTCACATATTACTATGCACTCGATTTTTGAAGTGTTTTCATTTGTTAAACTTCAACGCGATTTCTTAAAGATGCTTGATATTCCTAAGAATTGATACCTTAATGTCTTCACTTTATTAACTCTTTCTGGCTATTCTTTGCTTTTTAAGGCGTTTAAGGTCACTTTACAGACCAATTTTGTCTTAAAACTGAGAACGAAACTGCCAAAATAATTTTCAATTAATGTACAATTACTTCTTCTGTCATTACATTTCCACTCTTTTGGACATACGGAACGGTTAAACATTGAGTAGTTCTTTCTCATTTTACAACTTTTATTTTAAAAGGATTTTTGATAGAGACCCAGCACAAAAGAAAAACCAACGAATTCATAAAACTTTTCACATAAATTTGAAGTTTGGGGCGATACGATTACTACAAATGGGCAAATTGCCTTTGTCAAAGGTACGAGCCGTAAAAAGCACATCAAAGAGAAGTTTCTGGAGGGCCTAAAAGTAAGACTTTAAAGTCCAATTTTTTGACTTCCTCTGTTTTCAACACATTATTTACAGTCGCTAAAATTCCGGGAAAATTAACGGGGGCTTGTTAGGGTGGAAAAAACGCCAGGTTTTATTCGTGAGACTGGTTCTGGAAGTGCGCGTCTCAGATTTGAACAGAGAAGAAAACGAAACTGGGAATAAAAGACCTGATAAGAAATATAAGTATATTTTTTAAACGTTTACATATATCCAAATACAGTTTTTGATAATTCTTAAAATAATTTTAGTATTTTTTATGTTTCTTTCCTGTCAAGAGGCTATATTGGACTCTTTTTATTATTCCCTCTGATTAATATTCTGAATTTTTAGTGGCTTCAGGTTGCGTCACGAATTGTTTACATTCTATTTCTATTAAAATTGTATTTCAAATTTCCAAATATTTGCAACCTCTGACATATTCGTCAGCAAGCATCTTGGTTAACCTTATAAATTTTCTTTTCAATCTTAGAATGTATTTACCTCTCAAGGACTTTTTGAACGTGAAAACGATTGAATGTATTGGTACGTTGCGGCGTTTTCGGAAAACGTTATATTCTCCACCTTTAATATCGAATATTGATAATTTTAGAGAGAGAATGCGAGTTAATTTATATTACAATGCGAAGGTTATTCAAATGTTTGGGTAGTACGATAAAATGTGAAAGATAAATATGTTATCCAACACAAACAATGTTAAACATTAAAATACAAGTCCAACAATAAAAACAAATCTATTTCTTAAAATAAAAGTCCACATACATATCTTAAAGAAAATTTCTCGTGGAGATAATACTTAAAATATTAATAATTTGTAGGTCATTTTAAATCAATGAAAAGTATCAAATGTACAAAACCCTAATAAGCTATTTTCCGAATTATTATTCAAAAACATTGCCATTATATACCTGCCGCCATCCAAAGGAATTCTACACAAAAGGGGCAAGTGATAATTTTAGGACTTACGTCTGACCTTTAACACGGAGCAAAAGGCCTGGAGGGAAAAGCTAATGAGGTTTAACGACCGATTGCTTAAGAAGAGTCCCAAAAAAAGTTTAAGGTGGAGGTAAATTTTGGCACACCCTTATATGCCAGCTGAACTGTAAAGATTAACTTAAAAGCGTGCAGAAAGAGTTTATTTTTTTGGTCACGGCTTCCAGCATTATGTTATTTTATGTTTAATCTTAAGCATTGCCTCTGTGACTTAAACACTTTGTATCAGGGTATCATAAGCATATTTGAAAGAACATACTACTAATACTATCTTAGGTTGAATTAATGTGATCTGAAGCAAAAGAAGAATAACAAACAAATTTGAACGTAGGTTTAACTGCATAAGTAGCTCAAAATATTAAGAGGATTATTTTAATAAAATGACTTATAATAATATTATTATTATTATTAATTTAAATTTAATAATCTAGCCTGCATCATCAATGACACTATAATAATTATCAACAAAAAACGATGAAATATAAGTATTGGTTAAGCACCACATTTACACTATAGTTTAGGAGCCTCACAAAAGAAATGGTTCCAATGATGCTTCCATTTTATATGCACACAAATACGTGTCAGTTGGGTTTTATAAGCTTAAGTTCCAACATACCAAAACTTTGCATTAATTGGATATTCATTCTGTGTGAAACACGAATGCCTCTAGTTAAATGAAAGTTTTAATTCAGTTTTTCCTTTTTATTCATTAAATAATATCTTGCTCCATTAGTAAGAAACGGAAGTACGAAATAGAAGCATCTATTACAAATTTCGCGAGTGCTGAAGTTTTATACGGGATGGGAATAAGGTTGGAGACGTGCGTTTGATTCCAGATGCAACTCACGCTCAGCGCTCCCTGGCAGGGGCTACGAGTGTCGAAGGCAGTGGTGTCAAGGTCTCCTACTGGTGGTGGTGGTGGCACGCCTCGCGGTACCGTGCCATGTCACGAGCTTCTCTGCGCTACTAGCATCGGGTGAGGAAACTATTAGTAACCCCGACGATTTACAATATGGATGGCGCTGTCGGCGGGGTGATGAACTGCGTGGAGAGGCCATTTTGTCGTGGCACTCGTGCCACGGACTCCCGCTCGTGACATCGACCTTGACAACACTGACAAAGGGTAAAAAAAAAGTAGAAAGTTAAAGTGGTAGATTAAGGAGGTGCGGTACACTAAAAGTACTTGTTGAAATAACAATTACTCCATGAAAGTATTATATCTGGAAACTTTTTATTTAGAGAAAACAGCATCAGTATTGCAAGAAAATTTACAAAATAGTCGGACCCGTAGCCAAGATCGCTAAAGCAGTAGTGCCGTAGTGATCTTGGACCGTGAGGTCGCGGGTTCGAGTCCCGCCTCGGGCATGGTTGTATGTGTTCGTCCTTTGACCCCCTATCATCACCATATCGTTTCATCCTCTCCCGCTCGTGGCATCGACCTTGACAACACTCGGAGCGGCGAGCGAGGCCGCGTGGCGAGACGGGATGGGTCGGGACGGGAAGGACGAGGTGACCCAGAGGCAGGCTCTGCGTCGGGACGAGGCGCCGCTGGCCGGAACGTCGCGTCGCGTCGCGTCGCGTCGACAGTGGCAGTGACAGCGGCGCCGCCAGCGGCGGACAGTATCGAGCGGAGTCCTCACCACAGTTCTCGCCGCAGCTGCCCCTTTACGCTCTCTCCGCGCACGCCCGCCATGCTCAGCCTTGCCTCCAACCTCAGCAATCACTTCCTGGACTTTCATAACCTGGCCGTGCTCCCGACACGTCCTCGCCACGCTTCCGAACTGGCCACGCCCTGCTCCAGACACGAACCCGCCAAGCTCCAGTGACGACTCCACCACGCTCCAGGCGCAGACCTCGCCATGCTTCCAAAACGATCCCGATCTGGTCACTCCGTGCTTCGAACATGCTACAGACACGTTCACGCCAAACTCACATAATATACTCATCATATTCCTGCCACGTCCGGCACTAATTCGATCATTTTCCTCTCCAGCTCGATGAGAGACCAACCAGATACAGTTGGTAAGTCTTGTTTATACAGTCCATAATTTGCTCGAAAATCGTTTAAGTGGAAAATTAATAGTAATGAAAAATATATTACAAGATAATTGAATAATTCCAGTTAAATAAAATGTAACTTTGTACACCTAGACGAAATGGCCTTCAATTTGAAATTCACCAGCACATTTAGTCACTCGGAAACTAGCCGCTAGGAAGGTTTCCAATCAACTAAATGTTCTGATGAAGTTCAAATTCAAAGCCGTTTCGTCTAGGTGTACAAAGTTACATTTTATTTAACTGGAATTATTCAATTATCTTGTATTATACTTTTAATTAGTATTAATTTTCCACTTAAAATTAACGATTTTCAAGCAAATTATCGTCTGTACAAACAAGACTGTTACCACCTGTACGTTCTGTTCTGCCTTTATTTTATCACCACACTTCCGATGTTTTTTCCGCAATGATTCCAGTATTTCTGTATAACATCTGCATGATCTCGCTATGCTCCCAACATTTACTCCACCATTCTTCCGGGCAACCCGTTATGTTTTCCCCGTCATCATGGCCTAGCCATGAGTCCGTCGTGTTTCCACAATGTCCTCGCCCGTCCTTCCGCGGCGTCGAGGCCCGCCTGGCCTCTCGGCGCACAGCCGTCCTGAGAACGAGCGACGCCAGGCGGATGTGTCGGTCTCAACGTCAGTCTCCCTCAGCTGCGAGTCATGCGCGCTCGTGAGCGAGCTCACAGGCCTGCGAAGGACGGATGAAGGGAGGCACAGAGCGAGAGCGGCATATGCGGGACGAGGGGGAAAAGCGGACATGCGAGGCGGAGAGGGATGGAGCAGGACTGAAAGGGATACGTGAAGAGAGACGAAGGGATAGTGAGAGAGAGAAGGGAGAGAGTATGAAAGAGGTTAGCGATGATACACAAAAGAAGTAAGATAGTAAAGAAGAAAGAAAGATAGAAAGGAAGAAAGAAGAAAGTGAGGAAGAAAGAAGACAGACGAAAGTAAGAAAGAAAGAAGAAAGTAAAGAAGAAAGAAATTAGTAAAAAATGAAGAAGAAAAGAAGGAAGAAAAGAGATAGGAAATGTTGGAGAAGGAGCGGGAGGGAAGGTTAGAGAAAAGTACGGAGACGTTAGGGAGGCAAAGGGTGCGTGGAGGGGAGGAACGGTAAGAGCGGCACATGGGAGAGGACCACATGACACGCTGCTAGTGAGTGGCAGCGTGGCGGGGAGGGGAAAGGAGGGGGGCCGCCTGTCCATGCCCCGCGAGCAGAGGTGCAGAGCCTGCAGGAGGGGCTGCTGCGTTTTTCGTGCTTGGGACGAATGGATGACGCGCCTCAGCCCGAGAGCGCCAACTGAATCCAGTTGGCTACGTATTTGCAAACTAGGGACTCTCTCTAGATTCCACTGAGTAAGTAGACTAGAATTCACCCAAAGAACAGAGAGAGGAGTGGTATAATAATGTGAACGGTAGCTAAAATGTTGCCTACCAAACAAAAAACTAAAAATTATGCTATACAAAAATGTATCAACGTCAAGAAATGCATCTAAGAATATTCGTATGTATTATTCCCAAAATACAATAAGCTGAGTACCCTCTTTACAAAACATATAAATAGACTCTGATATCCTTATTCTATTAATCAGTCTAGCTAGTTTTATTGAACTGGCTAGTGGCATTCTTCGTTTTACTTGAGGCACCCTTCCATTCACGAACCCATCTCACAGATCTTCGAAACTACGGACACCGCATGTGAATAAACGTGTTTAGGTATCGACTGTAGGGTTACTTTAATCCAGCAGTAGCGTCTGCGAGACGTAACGATCTGACTACCCGGATCATACCCAGCGCGGTCCGACGGCGATTCGAGATCGATTTAAAAGAAATTCAACGAGCTATTCGAGATAGCATGAAGAGCTGTCTGAGAGCTGTCCGAATACGGCGAGAGAGCTGTTAAATTATTGATTATTTCGTGTTTCTGTGCTCGTCAACTGTTATAATTGTTAATCCCATAAATGTAGTGCTTCTTATTCCTCTGGAGATCTTTCCTCGCTAGATAGTGAGATCAGGCACCGACCTGACGTCGCCTATTTCACCAGTAGGGACAAGCTGTAATCTCCCGACATGGTAGTGTAGTACTTGTAAATGGAAGTAAGTATGTAAGTAAGGGGTGAGGGGACAATAAGGAAGATGAAGGAAAACATTAAGCGCCTTTTTTGTTAGGGTATTGCTCCGACATTTTCCTGGTGTTGATACGAGAAAACATGGAAAACTACCGATTAAAGCAGCCGGTCGCTAGAATTCTTCTTCAGGCAGAGCTTATGTATCTATTGTCAAAAATCCGGCCACCAATTGGATTTCAAACAATAGGATCTCCCTGTTAGAGGAACTGTGCCAGTGAGAACTGTTCCAAAGCTGTGCGATAGAGATCCGAGAAAGATACAAAGGTTTGAAAAAATTGCGTCCTACAGCGCGAAGAGCCTGGTCCGAAAGTACCCTCCGACAGCGGGCTGCGAACGGAGCACTGCAGGGTTGAGTGGCGCTACGCCCTGTGTAATATGCACGGTGCCTCCTCTCCACAGCCGGCCACTTTAATCTTACGGGCAAGACGCCGGGTGAATTTTAATTTTTTGGGTGCTCACGCAGACAAAAAAAAATCTTTTCAACTACGGCAAAGGCTCACTGCCGGACAAAAACACGTGGAGTAAAATATGAGGAGAAAGCAAATTAATGTTGCAGATTTTTATCTCAATTTTATTCCGCTTCCCGAGCTGTCGAGGAGCGTTATCTCCCTTGCAGAAGGTACATGGTTAGCCTCGCCCAGCAAACACACTCACACACGCACGCGCGCGCGTATACACACACACACACACACACACACACGCATACACACAGTGAATAATTACGTCAAGGACATGGTCACAAACCGTTCTGGGAAGTTTATAACATTTCTCCTTTTTAGAATTGACAAATGGACAAATACATACGGATAGTTATAGAGAACAAACAATGTTATCTCCTGCATGAAACTATGATGGCTACGTGAATTAACAATGTAAACTGAAACCTACGTTTTCAGATTTTCAATTTTAAGAACGTCGTGTATTTTTAATTTTGTTTCGTTTAAAAGTGAATGTATGACTGCATGTTCAATATGAGCTTTTGAAGTACTGAAACAATTGCTTCTAAATTTTGCAGGAATGCTTTTGAGTAGCAATTGAAAATGTTAGAAAATGTTTTTATTTACAGAATATAATTAAATGCCTTATGCATCTAGGGGACATCTTCGCCGCACAACAAGAAGCATGGGGGGGGGGGGGGTCCGGGAAAATGAGATGGGGCAAGGAGAGGAGAGTGCACAGGGGGGCCAAGGTTGCTCATAAAAGCCAAAACATGTTAAGTATATTCAATATTGTTTTATCCTTTACTTTATTTCAGTACGGATATTCGTCGTGGTGACACCGTGCTGAATGAGAATTTTTTACTCAATGAATGGGATTTTTTACTATGTCAATGGAAATTTTTACTCTGAACATTTTTAACACAAAAGTAAGAAATGATAATTCAGAACGATCTTAATTCATAAAATTGCTGAAGTCCAGAATTTTTCAATTTTTTTTCTGGCAAAATAGTTTTAAGTCTTGGCATGACTGGCTTTGCTGGTGCAGTTACATTTGACTGCTATGGCTCCACGTTTCCTCTCTGTATTTCATACAAACCAACCTAGAGTCTGAACAACAACAAAAAATACGAAAAAAGTTTATATCAAAATACACTTGTAGTTCTGATTCTGTCGTGATGGCGTGTGCCTTCAAGAGGAATAGCCGTAATTGATTTAAAGATTAATCCAATATGGCAAGAACACATCACGCTTTGCCTTTTCAACCCAAAAGTGATCGTGATATATAAACAATGAAGCAACTCCGAGTTCATTTAGAAATTTCTAATATAATAATAATCTGCTGAATAGACTTCAAAGGAAAGAGATAAAATATTAGCTCATCGACTTAAAACTGAATGAAAGAGAACTCAATACCTTATATGCTGTGATTCTGAGAGTTGTGAAAACATTTAATACGCAAGAACATTTTCTTTAAAGATATTTATCAATTATTACATTTATCAAAAACTCAAGAAATAAAAAGTAAATGGGCCTATTTAAAATTATATTTGACAAGCTATTTGAAACAGAATGTAAAGTGTTGTGTTAGACTTGCAATTTTCTTTCAATATTGAATATAACCTTCAAAGAGAAACCACAAAATAAAGTAGACCTTAGTTTCTATAGTTTAACAATAGAAACAGTAATACCCATTTTCTAACCCTTGAATATTTGAGATACAGACCGTAAGGAATCAAGAATTCCATATTATTTCTACTCCATAAATACTTCTAAATATTTCGTTTAACGTTTAAGAGACTAAACGCAACTACACCAAAGCCTCCGGTGTCCGCTTCAAACTGTACTTTTCGGCCACTGTGCGAAGGCGAAATTACAAACCATTCATCCAAGCAGTGGCGGCCAGCGGTGGAGGCGGGGCGACACGACGAACGGACGGCGATAAATTCGCGCGGTAAAGGACTCTCCTCTGAATAAGCGCTCGGGCGACCGACCGTCTCCACACACGCCTCCCTCCTCCCCATTCCCGCTCCCGCTCGCTAGCCGACACAAAACCGCCCCTACGTCCACAACGCCTTGTTTTCACCGTCCCCGTCCCAATCTTGTCACGAATGCAAACCCCTGTGTCCGTTGCCAACCCCCTTCCTCGTCGCCAACCCCTCTCCCCGTCGCCAACCCCTCTCCCCGTCGCCAACCCCTCTCCCCGTCGCCAACCCCTCTCCCCGTCGCCAACCCCTCTCCCCGTCACCAACCCCTGTCCCCGTCGCCAACCCCTCTCCCCGTCGCCAACCCCTCTCCCCGTCGCCAACCCCTCTCCCCGTCGCCAACCCCTCTCCCCGTCGCCAACCCCTCTCCCCGTCGCCAACCCCTCTCCCCGTCGCCAACCCCTCTCCCCGTCGCCAACCCCTCTCCCCGTCGCCAACCCCTCTCCCCCGTCGCCAACCCTCTCCCCGTCGCCAACCCCTGTCCCCGTCGCCAACCCCTGTCCCCGTCGCCAACCCCTGTCCCCGTCGCCAAACTCGTCTCCGACTTCAACCTCGTCCCCGTCGCCAACCCAGTCCCCGTCGACCTCGTCTCCTTCGCCAGCCTCGTCTCCGTCCTCAACTCCGTCCCCATCGCCAAACTCGACCTTGTCCCAATCGTCAAATTCAACCTCGTGTCCGTTGCCAACTTTGGCCTCGCCCCGTTCCTTCCTCCCCCGTCACCCCGCGCTTCCACACTCGATGTTCGCGGCCTTACTGCCTGCCCTCCCGCCGGGCCCGGCTCCGCCTCCCCGCTCGCCAGTCAGACAGCCTCCGCAGAAGAAAACGGAAATGAAAAAAATTCCGATGCTCTCCCGCGCAGTCCATAACTCCGCAACCCGCCGCTGGAGTGCGCAGTGTATTAAGAAACACGCGCGATGCGCACGAGGCAGTGCATTGTGGTGAAATGTGCAGTAGAGCGAACGAGGCAAGTCCTTGGGTGTCGGAAACGACACTGCATTCATTTTCACATGACCCATATTCAGGAGAGTGGAAGTACGTTTCACGTGGTGAAAGAATATTATTCATTATTACCGATTTCATTTTAAAAATATTTCTGTACAGATCACTTAATTTCAAACTTCCTTGGACAGACAGAACAAATTAAATCGTGATGAATCTTGCCCGTACGATAACACTAAGTTAATAATTATTAGCTAAAGCGTACGCACGCCTAGGAATACACGATTTTTCTGCAATAAATTTACATATTAACTTTCACGAATTATTTAATTTCTAAGAAAAAATATATCACAACCAAAAAGACTAGAAGGTCCAGTGCATACGAAAATAAGAGCAATAAATTCATTAAAAAATCAGTACATTAGGTATACATTTTATCATTGCTTTTTACCATGTATCAAAGCGTTTAGGAACAGCGATATGGAATTTTGTCCCTAAAAACTGATTCTTCCACAAACGCGAATAATTGCATTCACCGAAAGAACACACGGGTCCTCAAAAAGAACCGCATCTCCAATCTGGCATATCCCATGGAATCAAACAACCTTTGCATCGGAACGTGTCCATTACAGTGTCCGCGCCGTAAAGCGGGTGGGTAGCGACAGAGGGGTTCGCTTTTCGATTGAAGAAGCGGCTTCGACAAGCGTCCGCCATCAAACAGCTTAATTTCAAAAAGAGATTCCAGCGCAGGTAGGGATGAATATGGGACGGCTCGCGCAATTCCATTTCAATCAAAGCGCGCTCGTTTGATTCCGTTTGTAGATGACAGAGCACTCGATAACCGCAAGTCCTCGTTTTCTTTCGATGGAAGAGCGACGGGGAGCCTCTGGATATCTATTCATATGCGCTTTCTTCCTTTAGTGCTATGCACGTGTGTGTGTGTGTATGTGAGTGTGGTGGGTGTGTTCGTGTATGTGGGTGTGTATGTGTCAAAAGCCACAGAAAATCATTTTGCGTACGGTTTCGTTTCACTTTTAAGAGGAATTGAAAACATGGTGAATGAGTAGTAAGAATATTGAGCTCGACCGAATTTTCATACAAGCGCATTCTGCTTACGTCTGTAAGTATTGGGTAGCTAACCTTTAAAGCAGAAAAGAAAAGAAAAAATATTTAAAAATAACTAATTTCCAAACGATGACAACTAATATTTCCGTGAAGTTCTTTAAAAAATAAGCTTGATTTCAGATTCTGAGACCAAATAAAATCTTACAAAAGAAAAAATCCCTGATATTTTCCTGTAAATATAAAAATAGATAACATTTCATTTGTTTAACTCATTTTCATTGCCTTCGCCATAAACTTACTAGCCTTCAAAATATTCCTACAGAAAGAAACCAACCATTTCGTAGAAAGTAAATGAACTACTTCCAGCAAAGAAAATATAAATAATAAAAGAATCAGAAACACTGTCTTAGCCAAGATTATTATTAAATGCAAGAGCTGCTTTCGATGTCATAGCCATAATCTTCAATTAGCTGATACAAAATATATAAAATACAAGGCAGTCAATTCTGAACTAATAGATAGGTAATTGAAAGTATAGTAATATATAATTCTTAATAAGAGAAATTAACAAAACGTAAACCGTATGAACTTCATGGCATCAACTTTCGTCATTGCAGTGCCTCTGATCGTAATATCCTAGGGTTTGAGGATCCTGGGGACTACAATTCGTTTTGTGGCTTCCAGGCAGCAGAAACTGATGATAATGATGATGGCTAAGTCATCGAAAGCTGCTCTTGTTCAAATAAATAACATTGTTGGCAATGATAGCACTCTGTGATCATTTAATTATGCATATGTACTGTTTTGATTTCACTCCTACCCTCTTCGAGCGGTCGGGTGGAGCGGTGAGTGGGTGAGAGAATGAGCGGATAAAAAGATGAGAGAATGAGCGGATGAGATGAGAAAATGAGCGGATGATCGGGCAGGTGGGCTTGGGTAGAAGAGCAGGGAGGTGGGCCCTGCAGGCAGGTGGGCAGGTGAGTGGGCGGGCAAGTGGGGCAAGGGGTGCAAGTGGGCGGGCAAGTGGGCGGGCAAGTGGGCGGGCAAGTGGGCGGGCAAGTGGCGGGCAAGTGGGCGGGCAAGTGGGCGGGCAAGTGGGCGGGCAAGTGGGCGGGCAAGTGGGCGGGCAAGTGGGCGGGCAAGTGGGCGGGCAAGTGGGCGGGCAGTGGGCGGGCAAGTGGGCGGGCAAGTGGGCGGGCAAGTGGGCGGGCAAGTGGGCGGGCAAGTGGGCGGGCAAGTGGGGCGGGTAAGTGGGCGGGTAAGTGGGCGGGCAAGTGGGCGGGCAAGTGGGCGGGCAAGTGGGCGGGCAAGTGGGCGGGCAAGTGGGCGGGCAAGTGGCCGGGCAAATGGGCGGGCAAATGGGCGGGCAAATGGGCGTGCAAATGTGCGGGCAAATGGGCGGGCAAATGGGCGGGCAAGTAGGCGGACAGGTGGGCGGGCAAGGGGTAGATAAGTGGGCAGCCAGTTGGGAGGGTAGGTGGGGCTGACAGTTGGAAGGGCAGGTGGGCGGGCAGGTGGGTGGACAGGTAGGTGGACAACTGGGCGGCAAGTGGGTGGCAGGCGATTGAGCAGACGGGCGTTTTTGGGGGGGGGGAAGAAAGGCAAGTGGGCCGGCGCGGCAAGGGCCTTGCTCACCCTGCGTTGCAAATGAGTCCGCGGACAGACACTCGCGTCGGGTGTAGTGGAGCAGAGCAAGGCGGCGGCGACGCTGCAACAGAGCAAACGCTTCCTGGCACGTGCAGGGGATCCCGCGCGTCAAACGCTCTCCAGCGCCCTCTCGCTCTCCAGCGCCCTCACGTACCCCGCGTGCCTCTCGATGTTCTCTTGGGAGAAGCGGTGCTCTATCTCGCACGGCTCGTCCTCTTGGCTGCATGTGACTCTCGTTTATGATACATTATTCACCATTTCTATGAACCCCTTTTTACTTTCCCGTATACGTAAGAATACACGGAGTGATATACGTAGTATAGGGAAAGTTATGTAATGCTGCGCGAAAAAAATGGCCAATTTCGGCGGAACAAAATTAATTGCCTGGCCGTGAAAACGAAAAAGTAGATAAAACCAGTTGCTAAATTAAGAAAATAAATCCCCTAACACATGGTGTAGCCAGAAACCCTGTTTTCTAGATCCTTGATACCGAAAACCCAATTGAAAGGAAAACGTCCGTCCGTCCGTCCGTCCCTTTGTCCGTCTGTCTGTCCGTCTGTCTGTCCGTCTGTAAACACTGCTAGCGCCTAAACCATATGTACGATTTCTTCCAAAATGGATATTCCCTGGTCGATCTGATTCTAGTCAAAGCTTTGAGATTTTGAAAGAGATTCTTCAAAATTTGGAGGTACTTTATATGAAGCCCCCCGGGGAATTTCAAAATTTTCTCAAAAACGTACTCCAATTTTTTTCTTTACATTTCTTGTATGAATAGAGAAAAATACACTTATTAACATGGCATAGATCCGATTTTCACGGATAACTCTGAATTTTCGAAAATTGTAAAAGTTTGATTTTTTTTCGGCGTCTTTCTCCGAACTACAAAATTGAAGATAGAGATTTTTTCTTCAAATAAAATTTGTTCTGCATTTTGAGTTCTTTCATAAAGGTCATGTAAATGTTCTTCAAAATTTCAGTAGTTTTCGTTCAATAATTGCGTGCAATATGTGAAATTTTAAAAAATTACAAAAACAAGATTTTTTAAAAACGGCTCCAAAGTTTTTTCTTTAAACTTTTGATAGGGATAGGGGTAAATGTACTCTATCAGATGACAGTGAAAGCCATATTGCTCATAGGTTGGTTTTTTAAAAAATTACAAAAATGTAAATTTTTTCACATGTTTCTCACGTCGATAATATTTACATTAAGGCGATTTTTAACATTCTTATATTTACGAGTACATGTGCTGTAAATTGTGTCAAGTAAAGTTTCTCGAAAACACAACCGGTTTCTGTGAAAAGTAGCTCAAAATTTCGCATTTTCAGAAACGCACAAACGCCATTGTCTCATATCTGGCTAGCAATCTTTTTTCAAACTTTTGTAATCGGATAGTGCTAATTACACTCTTTAGTATTGCGTTAAGTTTATTTTGAATTTTTTTTTGTTTTTTCAAAAATTAAATAATTGTAATTTTTTTGAAAGATCTCTCACATTTTTAATATGCACATTACCAACAATTCGTAAATATTATTATATTTATGAGTATAAGTGCTTCAAATAACTTCAATATAAAGTATTTTGAAAACTCAAACGTTTTCTATGAAAATGAGCTTCAAATTTCGCATTTTTAGTAGCGCTAAAACGCAATTTTCTTTAAAACGGCACATAATTTTTAAAAGAAAATTGCCATTTATGGCTAGGTTCTTGTGTTCTATAATATTCTAAAATTAATATTTTCGTTCTACCAATAGGAAACCGAAAAAATTAAGAAAATGAAAAAAATATACTTTTGGCGGTGATAGATGGTAGCTGACAAGAAAGACTATGTAGCAATTTCGAATAGCTAGCGAAACACCCAAGGAAATAGAAAACTAATACCGAAAAGTCTGTGCCATTCTGAAGCACTACTAGTTTCACTTTACATGTTAACAATAAATTATTATTTTCTTGTTTATTATAGCACTGTTAACGTGAAAAAAATTGTCAAGTCATACATGAAAAGTATAACCGAAAATAATCTGCCTAAAACGTTTGGGGACTCAGACCGCACGTCACCGGTAAGAGAAGTTTGAAGGCACGTCACAGTGAACGGTTTATCTTCCTGAAAACATACACGGCGTCTTTCTTTCAAACCTCAACGGAACGGCCATTCGACGTGAAAACTCTAAGCCCCTCAATCTCTTCCCGCGTCTTTCCTACATCACTAAGTCTAAAGGCATTCCCTCACCCGGCGACCTTCACCTACTGCGCAACGCGCTGAAATCCCTCTTCTCCCTCCCAGTTACTTGCCATCCCCTCCACTGTATCTACCTTTTCTGAGTACGCCTCTTCCGCCTCTCTTCACCCTACCCCTCCCCGCCATGCTTCACACCATCTCGCTCAGCCCGGCCACACTACCCATCGCTTCCCGACTCCTCCTGTGCCCACCCTCGCGTTGCTTTCACTTCCCATACCCCTTCCACTACATACTCCTTTCCGCCTATACCACTTTTACCTCTCCCCATCCCGTCCTCACCTCACACCATCCTTCTCAGTGGTCCCAACCTTCCAATCACTTCCCGTCCCTTCCCCTACCAACATCCACCTTCTCGCCCACCCCTCTAGATCCACTCGCCCCTCTAGACACACCTTTTCTACCTCACCCGCTACATCCTCCCCGCCTCTTTCCTCCCATCCCTTCCTGCTCGCTTCACCCCTCCTCGTCCTCGCCGCTCCGTCCTCCCCCTCCCCGTCCTTCCCCGCCCGCGCCGCCCGCACGCTTAATTAGGAAATGTTGGCGCGCTCCGGCGCCAATCAATAGCGCTGGCTGGCGCCTTCCGCCCACAATACGAGATAAATGATTCGCGAGCCATAAAGCAAAGAGTGGAGCCACAAGTCACTTACCCCGTAATTAAATATCCATTTCCCCTCGCGCGCCGACTCGCGAATCGATTAACGCCACGTAACAAATATAGAAGGCGATATATCTCGATGGGGCGAGAGACTGCGGTGAACGCAGATGCCATCGATATATTGGATTGGCTCTCGTGTTAAGGTGTTGTGACCTCCTTCTACAATTTAGAGAGGGCTTGTTTTCACTGACAGTGCATCTGCAGAGAAAATCCGGAAAAGAAAAAGTACAGAGAACAGCAATGACATTCACTGCTGGTAAAGTTTTCTGCTGACAATGTTTGGCTGACTTTATTATAGTATTACATCAGATATTAGATTAACTTAAATATACGCTACAAAATTTCTTGAGCAAAACATGCCTTCTTCATATTTCATATATGTATAATAAAATAAAATAAATACTATCATTACTAATCTTTTTTTTCTAAGTACCCGGTGTATAATGTATCCATCCATTAAAAAATAAATAAATGGTATGTAATCCTTAAGAAAAATAACTTTTACATATTGACTGCCAAATAAATGAAGTGTATTGGTTTAACCCAAGGGCGAACTCTGATACAGAATTCTACGAGCAATGCAAGTTATTTGAAGTATACTGATGACATTGGAGGATTGAATGACTAGTGATTACAAGCGCGTCAACTATTAAGGTCAGTGGTCCCATAAAAGTGCATTCTTATCACGGGAAGTAGCGATGATTTTCCTCCGCTGGGTGGCGAGATCTGGCGGTGAGATTCGTATTACACGTCGTCTAGCGGGGTTTTCCCAACCAGGGCTCTCTCATCAGCCGAGCACCGTCCCAACCAGGAAAAATCGTAAGATCCCGAATGGTCTCCCGAGATGTGTGGTAGTGTAGTGCTCGTGAATAAATGTCTAAGTTGTGATAATAGGACAAGGAAGAGTAAGGAGAGATCGCGCGGTCTGTGGCCTGTTTGTTAGGGTATTGCTACGGCATTCGCCTAGTGTTAATCGGAGAACCACAAAAAAACTACCAATTAAATGAGGTCAGCCTCTAGAATTCTCTCCCTGACAGCAACTGAATTCGACCTGGCTAAGAAGCTAGTGTCGAAATCCTGCCAACTTCAGGAGTCGAACCGCCCAGTTGGAGGCACTGCCCAGTCTAAGTCACCTAAACCCGTACGATATTGGCGGACAAAAAGTTAGCTATCACCCTGCCACACTTCAGATTTGTTTTATGTTTCACCCAGAGGGGGTCTTGGCAATCTCATGGCACTAAATATACACGAACTGCACACAATATTATAAATAATATAATTTTAAACTCTTCATTCGCTTCTAAATATTCGTTTTTAGTATTAATTTTGTAAAAGAAATGTACTCATTTTTTCGGAGTACTTACTTTTAAGAAGTTGAACTATGAAATTGAAAGGTTTGAAATAAAATATTCGATGCAATGTATGAAACCCATGAATTATTTAAAATCCAGGATAATTTGATTAAATACACCCTTAGCCCGTAATAGCTATAGGATCTCGTAAAAGAGATTATGCAACTCAAACACTCATTTCAGCACACTTCAGATAATTGTCAAAACCTGTCTTCATGCTTTTCCATACTACAATTCAAAATATTTTATTTAGTGTATCAGAGTACATTGTACTCGAGAGCTTTAACCTGCAGCACCCGATATAACATATGCCCATCGAAGCGTGTTTCTCCAAAAGAAGAAAAGAATCTCCCATCGGATTTTCGAAAATCTTATCTCGTGGTAGGTTCTTCGAATGTGGGTTGTCTCCGCGCGTTTCCCTGTTTATATTTAATTTCACACATCGTACGACCAAAAGAGATTTTTCCGCCCTCCTGGGACACAGCAAGGGAACTACTACTGTTCAGAGACCGCAGGGGACAGTGGGACGAAAGATCGAAAACGTTTTCCTGCAGAAGAGATTCAAGATACGAGGTTTTCTTCCCAACAAGTGTTTGGGTTTCTAACCTGTATTATTTTGACGTACGCTTCCTATCAATTCAAAAGTGATGATTTATGTACTTTTATTAAACTATTTTCATTCAGTATAGT
Source organism: Acheta domesticus (assembly GCA_031308135.1). Classification (NCBI taxonomy): domain Eukaryota; kingdom Metazoa; phylum Arthropoda; class Insecta; order Orthoptera; family Gryllidae; genus Acheta; species Acheta domesticus. Next base: position 22,384,412 of record JAHLJT010009419.1, on the reverse strand, counting down.
AGTTTACCATATCTTGTGCTTAACTCTGATCAACCTGTGGTTGATGTGTTATATCAATAACTTACATGTGGCTCTAAATAATTAAAGAAAAATTGTGAACTAATTCATAAGGTTAGCTAAATTATAGAGTTAACTCCATTGATTTCTTGTAGTTCCAATTTCATTTTTCTTTTCGTCTAGTATTAATAGCCTTCAAGGTGACGTCAATGCATAAAATACTGATGTATCGCAGACTGATATAAAATACTGATACAGTCACTGAGGAAATTTACAGGAAGCATATGTACAAAAACAGCACTAATATTTTTTAATATTAACAATGGATAATTAGTTCACAGTTTCAGCCTCAGAAATATAGATACCTCTAGAACGTTTTTCATTTTGACCCCCTGTTCATTATCTACACTATTTTACGGGAATTTAAATCAATTTAAAATGTAGGGGCAAGGTGTTGGGATTTAATCAACTGAAAAATAAATTATTCATGGTTTAAATGGATGGCTTATATTAAATACGTTTGAATAAATACTTTAAAAGTTAAAAAGTTAAATAAAGTGAAAAAAAATTAATTTAAAGAGACATTAGTCACGAGAACGAATTCAAGGTGAGGTGCCGTGAGGTGTCGTGCAGTGTTTAGCAGAGATATAAAGAAGGAAATGTTTGCACTGAAGTGCAGTGTGATCCTAATTGTATAAACATTCAGTGCGGAGTTAGATTATAGAAGTTTTTTTTTCTCTTAATGTAATTTAAAATTTAATGAAGTCATTTTTTATTATTAATATTCATTTTACCATTATTGTTCTTCACTATAATTATTATGAAATTTGTTAGTTATATTACCTTATTGTTATTATTGATATTAGTATTAGTATTATATGTTACTGAGAGACTGTATTTTTATGCTTTTGTAATTAGCTGCCACCGAGTTATATCCAATTGCAATTTAAATAAATTAATCTTTATCCTATCTTAAGGATTTTGAATGTAAAATTTTTAAGTACGATTTGCTTCAAAGTAATTTTTTATACCGATTTAAAGTTTTCAGTATTTTTTTAAGTTCTGTAGCAGCTTGTACCTCTCCGGCACTGCACAGCTGGATGATGTCGGTCGCGACTGCGGCGATAATAGGCTGCCATTATTTCTACCCAACGTTCATCAATTCACGCAATATTTGTATTACGTTTTCGGAAAAAGAAATATTATTTTCAGCGATACGTATAAGCAAGTT
>JAHLJT010009419.1:22267715-22382184 GCA_031308135.1 Acheta domesticus | reverse complement strand
TTCCTCGCTCACGCGTAGCTACCGCCTCCGCAGCGCTCTGACTGCGCTTTCTGTTCTCGCGACGGACGTGACGTCACCTTTCGCTTCAGCAGTCTCTTGATCTCCTTTGTGCGAGGCGAAGGATGATGGAGCAAAGGTAGACACTTTTTGTCATCGCTCTTTTTGTTGCGAATAACTCGTAAAATCTGAAGAATTTTTGGAGGTGAAAAGAACAGGCTGTCCGTTTCGATTCAGAAAAGGCATTCGTGTAACGTTTGGAAGACTCGTGACAGCAAAAATGTGCCAGAACAAAAGTTATTATTCATTTCAGCCGTCTCTAATAGAGTTTTCGAGTTTAAATGCAACAGTATTTCAAGTCGCTTATGTGCCACTACCGGAGTCAAAAGAGACTATAATGATTTCAATAATTTGACGCATGTCTTTAGTAATATTGAATTATTATTGCATTTACTGATATTATAATTTTATAACCAGTTTTCAGTAAATTACTCTTCGCTAAACAATTTTTAACCACAAGTAAAATTACTGTATCTTCGAACATCTGCATCATTATCTTAATACCTACCGCACTTGTGTCCACATTTTAAAAATTAAATTAAATTGAATGAGACTTGTGCTATCTCATTATTAATTTGCGCAAACAGTATCTAAATATTAAAGTAATAATAAGATGCATTAGTTTTCCAAATCCTTTTACAATATTATGAATGTTTGAGATGCTGTCATTTTCACAAGCATTCCACATCCAAACGAACTATTTTCATTAACTTGAAGAGGAAACGTACTATCTGCAAATTGTGCACACTTAGTTTACGGTGAAGTTTAAGAGTATAAAATACAAAAAAAATATTTTGATAAAATGGATTATACTTGGACGCCACGCACATTTTAATAATAATGAAATTTACAGAGAAATAAATTTGCAATCCGCTAATATTATCTGACCGTTTTAATTTTACCGACTAAAGAATGTAGAAGTACCATCATTTACCTTAGCCTTTTGTAGTTTATTACAAGCCACCGCTTCGTACTCAACACTCATGATATGTGAAGATCAAATGGCTACCACATGGTGTAAGCAAATAGCGGCAAAACCAATGTCATTGTTACCACAAAATGAACGAGAAATACTTTGATACAATATGCAAGACGTAAGCAACATGGAATTCAAATCAGTTTATTAGTTTGCATTTCAAATGTATTGAAAACTAAAAATGTATTCATTCATCTATTTTTCATCGATTTGTTCTTCTTCAATGCAAGTGATATTTGGCTTTCGTTTCTCTCAGTTCTCTCATGACTCTCTCGCCTGAATCGAATCGTTATTGTGCCAGAAGCCATCATAGACGTTGTTATCGATTGTTGAAACCACTTAAGTACAGCTTTGCATCCTGATCTATAAGTGTTCTGTGACCTCTGCGAAATCAACGATATTCTTCTGCTCATAAAATAACGACATAAGTATTTCCGCCGAATTGCGCCGAAATGTGAAATGCCTAGGAAACAGTATCGAAAATTTAAAGGAAAGTATTTGAAATTAAACAATATTTTAACAATTGAAGAAATGTACGATAAATCACGATTATTGATACAGAGGTCAGATCAGGAGTGGGAAACTAAATCTTTACCTAGGCAAGGAATTCTTTTAAAAAAATCTTCAAAAACATTTATTTATATAATGACTACCGCCCACTCTTAAAACTTAAGGTAAAAATAAATACATAAAATAAATAAAATAAATACATAAAATAAATTCTGTGAGTATGCGTTTCCGAATATTTGAAGTCCAACCGATAGTGGGGCGGAAATATCACGGTTGAGTACTGATATTCGCAAGATGGATTGATTGTTAGCGATTCCGAGCCCGTCAACTACTACTACAAACTATTACTAGGGCCCGACAACTACTACTTGGGTCATTATTTCCGTATGTGTAGCGCATGCTTTTGCTCTGGAGGTGGAGCTGGTATTCAACAGCGGGATGGCAAGATCAGCCGCCGACCTATTGTCGGCTAGCGAGGTTTTTCGTCAGCCAGATATCTCCCAACAGCGGGGGCACCGCCTCAGCCGGGACAAGCTCTAAAATCCCGACCGGTCTCACGACATGTGTGGTAGTGTACGTCATATTAGTGTAAGTGTGTGTGTGTAAGGGGAGAAGATAGAACAAGGAAGAGGTAGGAAATATCACCATGGTCCGTTTGTTAGGCATTACCATTTACACCGGCATTTTACCTAGTGGTGATCGGGGAAACCACGGAAAACTACCGATCAGAGCAAGCCGGCCTCTAGAACTCTCCTCCAGACAGCGACTGAATTTGGCCTAGCTGACAACTTAATGTCGGAAATCCTGCACCGTCGGGACTCGAGCCTAGGATCTCCTGCTCAGAGAGACTGCAGTGACATCAGTTGATGCCCTGAGCAATCGCAAGCCAAACCTGGTGACATTCGCAAGAGTTTCTGCTAGGAAATAGTATTTATGAAAATTAACTTATCTCGAAACCTTAATTTAAATAATGCCGTCAATTTTCTTCCTAAAACTATTTCTTTCCGAACAGATTGGGAGTCACATAAATATTTTAGAAAATTGTCCTCTTCTAACTCATCGAAGAACAATAAAATAATCAAAATAACCTTCATTTCTAGACATTCTTTGTTTTAGCTAATCGTTACAGACCAATAAAAAACATAGTGCTAGTAAATTGTCGGAATGATTCCAATGAAATATCTCACTCTCGCTGGGAATAAAAATAGTTACATACATTTTGCAATCTTCAAAAATGTGAAAAATATTGACAGTTTAGAACTAAAAGGGCCCTCCAGAATGAAACAAGAGAGAGTTGAAGTTAAAGATGAGTAGAAAATAAATTACAAACACTTACTGAAATATTAACGGAAATTTATGACACATGAAGGGTTGGAAAACAAATTTACAATGAAAATCCCCCTTTATATTTATTTTTCTTCCACAGATTTTTTCAATTTGATCAGAATGTATTGGTCCTTTATTTAAAGACAGAAAATTCCTTTAGATAAATAGAATATTTAAACAATGGCGTTTGTTTAAAAACCATTGTTTAAAATATTGTATTTATTTGTTTTGACGCCTGAAGAAGGAAACAATTAATTTCCGAAACGTTGCTGTTATAACTATTATGTATCACAATTAATATTGATATAGCACTTATCTAAATGAATTTTCTGTCTTTAAATAAAGGACCAATACATTTTGACAAAATCACCTCTTCCATACCACCCGACCACTCCCCGCATTTTGCCCGACAAGTCGCTTAGGCCGAAACACAGCGAGGAGTTGTACGAGCGACCGAGGCGGCCTTGGGTGGGGGTAGGGGTGGGGAGTGGGGAGTGGGGGTGACGGGGGAGGAGGAGGAGTGATGGATGCGCGGTGGCCGAGAGCCGTCGTGACAAATCGCGCACGCTAATCAGGTCAAATGTTAATAAAATCATAAATAAAACCCGGAGGCGACCACTCCGTCACCGCGCCACGCGGCCCCAGGGAGCCACCGGCCCCACCCCAACCCACCCCGCCGTTCCGACCGCCGCCGCCGCCGGCTAGCGAGCCCTCGCCACCACCGCCGCCGCCGTGAAGTTTTTCGCAGCCCACAATCCATCATTCAAATTGGCATCGATTCCGCTGGACGAGGGGCAGCCGCCTGTGCGGCGGTGCGGGCGGAGTGAGGGCAGTGGGGGTGGAAGGGGCGGTGGGAGTGGCGTAAGTGTGCGCGATGGGAGTAATAGGGGCGGATGGGAGTGTGATAGGGGCGATGGGAGTGATAGGGGCGTGGGGAGTGATAGGGGCGGGTGGGTGTCGCTAAGGTTGTAGGGGTAGTGGTAGAGACTGTGATAGGATCGCTGGGATGGTTGGATCGTTGGGGTAGTTGGGCCGTTGGGTGGTTGGGCCGTTAGGGGTGGTTGGGCCGTTGGGCGTGGTTGGGCCGTTGGGGTGGTTGGGCCGTTGGGGTGGTGGGCCGTTGGGGTGGTTGGGCCGTTGGGGTGTTGGCCGTTGGGGTGTTGGGCCGTTGGGGTGGTTGGCCGTTGGGGTGGTTGGGCCGTTGGGGGGTTGGGCCTTTTGGGTGGTTGGGCCTTTGGGGTGGTTGGGACAAGATATATAATACTTATGTCTTGTATTCGGACGAATTTTGTTGATAAAAATGGAAATTTTTGTATATTCCCTAGTATATAAATAAAAGTCTAAACGGATTACAAAGTGCGAGCTGAACATTCTCCTAGACATTAATTTTGTAAATCTGTAATATACATTTCTGCTTTGTAAGTTGGAATGTGTAGAGAACCGCCTGAGTTCTTTTTGTACCTCTAAGTTTTCGTATTCACCTGTCACTAATTTTATATGAATCATTAATTATTACTGTGTTTATTATTTATTTACTTCAGCTAATTACTCAGTTTTGACATCCTTCTTCTAAGAATGTTTATGTAATCGAGACACTGCGTTGCAGTTTCTTAGAGGGATTTTATTTTGATATCCCATTATTCAAAGGAAATTTAATATTAAATTCAAAATGTCTACTTAATATTTGAAATCATCTCTTTATTAAGTAATGGACTGTAATAGGACCAAGTATGATGAGTTGCAATACTCAATTAGGGCATATATTTCTGAAAAATAATTCCTTAAATGACCCAATGGTAATTTGTAGTTCAGATGAGAGTGACTAAATGGGGGAGCCTGTTTTTATATTCATGATCTAAGTTTATTTACTAATTGTCTTGTTCTTCTTATACGTGTTATTTCTCTCTACGGAGTATAGAAAATGTTATATAGTGCTGCGCAAAAAAACAGAAAATTTTCGACAGAAAAGCTCTTAAGTACAGGGCCATAGTAACGAAAAAGTGGATAAATCTAGTTGCTAATTTATAAAAAATCTTCTATCGCTAAACCGATCAGCCGATTTTCTCCAAAATTGATATTCCCCAATCGATCTTGCTGATGTCACGACCATTTAAATTTGAAACCGATATTTTAATTTTGGGGGTACTTTACATGAAAGCCCCTAGGGGCATATTCCGAATTTTATAAACAATGACTCCATCATTTTGATTGACATTTTGTTGATGGATAGTGTTAAGGACGTTTAGGAGAATACTGCAGATCTTGTGTTCGTTCAAAACCTCATTTTTTGAAATTGCAAAAGTTCATAATGTTTTCGGAGTCTTTCTTCAACTGAAATACTTGAAGATAAATATTTTTCCCTTAATGAAATCTGTTTCTCAAAGATATATTTTGAAGGAAGGTAATGTACAATTATTTGAAAATTTGATTACTTCTCCAGTAATTTTGCGTGCAAATAGGAACGAGAAAGTACGTCCTGTTTTAGCATCCACTAATTTTTTATTTTATACAAAACCAACGAACGTTTTCCAAAACAGTAGATGTATATATTCCTAATTTTTGTATTTGGTGGTAGGATGCAGTTAATCAGTTACTATCCACTTTTCCCTATCTCCATACAATTATATAGTGTCTAATTTGCAGTGGTATCGACAAGGCGAATTTAAATAGTGTTTAATCTCTGCCCAAGACTGTCATTTTCTAAGCTAATCTTCGACAATTCATGAATGTGACTTCTGATTAAGTCTGTACGCAACACACTCCTCTGTATCTAGAACATCGTCCGTTCACTCTCTCTCACTGGGTGCTCCATGTGACTTACGTTCCCAAAGCAGCATTATGAGAAGCCCTGTCCTAAACTGTATTTGACGCAGAGAATGCTGCCATGTCAATACGAACCACTTGACTTTCCATACATTGCACCTCAATGAATCTGATAGGAGACGCAAGACTGCGAACAGAGTAAAAAATACTGTCGATGATTGTTGAGGCAGCGAATATAGCTTCAGCTGATGTGGCTGGGAGAGCTATGAATTGAGTTATGGGAGAACGAAACATTCTGGAAAACACTCGCTCGATCTCTGGAAAGACACAATGTACCACTCTTATTAGAAGATTCATATGAAGGAACAATTTTTCTCTCCTTCGTTATCCAACATATGGACAAGTATCTGGGTTCTGAATATATGAGAAGAAATTATGTATTTCGCCTCTTACAATGTTAACGCCGGCGTCTATCATGAGCTTTCTCGGCCAACGCGCCGACATATTCTGAAAAACAAGATTATATAGAGCTCGTATCGAAAGGCGCCGCTGAAGTGAGCCTTCGATAAGATCAACGCAAATCGTTCATGTTATCCAATGCTTGAAAACACTGCCATCGCCACAACACATCGATTCAGTTCAGCGGTCCCGGTTCGACTTCGTTCGCGGGCGGGAATTATGTTGGCATCATCGGCACCGATAAATGATTCAAATTCTGGGCTGGTAATTAAGGCCAAAGATTGTTATTAAAAACCTATCTCCCGCCACGGCGCCAAATATGAATCATTTAGCCGGTGCTGATGTGCCACCAATGATTGTGTTGAAGAGAGTGGAGAGACAAACAGAAGCGTTGACTGTCAAAAGATGAAGACGGCTAAACAAGGAGCGGAGATGATCATCGGGAAAACAGAGAGGCTAAAGAAAGATGGGGGATGCTGAGTGTGCCGAAAGAGGGGGAAAGGGCAGAAAGTGCAAGAAGAGAGGAAAGGGACACAAGAGGGCAAGAACTGAAAGAGCTGAGAGATTTGTTACGTTTTAAGGTCCGAAGAGACGAAGTCAACGTACGAAACGCTGTAGTGAGAGTCTTACGGGTCTACTACTTCCGCATGGTCCTTGCCTTACCTGGGAGAAATTCTCCGGGGTGGGCGTACAAAACGCCGACGGGCAAGGTAACCGGGTCCGGCCGGTAGCCCACTTCACCCTCACGGCAACCTCCCCATTCAATGCCTGGGTCGCCCTGCCAGCTCAGAGCTACTAGCTATCCAGCCTAGTACCGGAGTCAATATCACTGTATGGTAACTCGCCAGCTCACGTGCGCCGGGACGCCGAGTCCCTACTATTGGCGCATTTGCTGTAGTGAGAGTGCGAAGAGGGCTGCAAGAAAGGAGAGAACCAACGGCGTTGACGTACGCCAGCCACGAAGTGATCCCGAGCGGGCGCGCGCGGATGCTGGACCGGGCGCGGGGCTTTGAGGCCTCCATTGATCCGCCGCGCGCTAATTGCCTGCCGATCCGCCGCCGCGCCGCGCACCTGCTGCCTGAGCCGCCGCCGCCGCCGCCGCCGCCAACCATCCGTCACCGAAGGTAAATACGCCGGCGCGGGACTGGGACGAGGCGGAGCAGCACGGGGCGGCGTGGCGCGGGGTGATGGCGTGAGGCGGTGTGGCGCGGGCCGGCGTGGCGCGCGTTGGCGCGGAGCGGAGCCGAGTGGCGCGGGGCGGTGTGGCATGGTGCAGGGGCTTGGTGCAGGGCCAAGCGGGGCGGAGCGGAGTGCCACGGAACTGAGTGGCGCGGTGTGGTGCGGGGCGGTGTGGTGCGGGGCGGTGTGGTGCGGGGCGGTGTGGTGCGGGGCGGTGTGGTGCGGGCGGTGTGGTGCGGGGCGTGTGGTGCGGGGCGGTGTGGTGCGGGGCGGTGTGGTGCGGGGCGGTGTGGTGCGGGGCGGTGTGGCGCGTGGTGGTGTGGTGAGGGGCAGCGTGGCGCAGCGTGGAGTGGCTCAGGGCGGGGCGGAACGGAACGACGTGGTGCCGGGCGGCGTGGCGGGGTTGACGTTGCGCGGGGTAACATGGCGCTGCGAGGGGTGACGCCGGACGGCGGTGGGCGGCGGTGGGCGGCGTGGGCGGCGGTGGGCGGCGGTGGGCGGCGGTGGGCGGCGGTGGGCGGCGGTGGGCGGGCGGTGGGCGGCGGTGGGCGGCGGTGGGCGGCGGTGGGCGGCGGTGGGCGGCGGTGGGCGGCGGTGGGCGGCGGTGGGCGGCGGTGGGCGGCGGTGGCGGCGGTGGGCGGCGGTGGGCGGCGGTGGGCGGCGGTGGGCGGCGGTGGGCGGCGGTGGGCGGCGGTGGGCGGCGGTGGGCGGCGGTGGGCGGCCGGTGGGCGGCGGTGGGCGGCGGTGGGCGGCGGTGGGCGGCGGTGGGCGGCGGTGGGCGGCGGTGGGCGGCGGTGGGCGGCGGTGGGCGACGGTGGGCGACGGTGGGCGGCGGTGGGCGGCGGTGGGCGGCGGTGGGCGGCGGTGGGCGGCGGTGGACGGCGGTGGGCGGCGGTGGGCGGCGGTGAGCGGCGGTGAGCGGCGGTGAGCGGCGGTGAGCGGCGGTGGGCGGCGTTGGAATGTGTGAGGCATTGCGGGGAGGCGCGGAGAGGTGCGGAGTGTCGCGAGGAGGAGCCGGGTGGCGATGGGTGGAGCGGAACGCCGCGGGGCAGTGGGGTGAGGGCGGCGCGGGGCGGGGCAGAGGCCGCAGACTGTTCTGCCAGCGGCCGAGGTCCCGGCGCGGCGGCGCTTCATGAAAACTGCGTATTTCACCCACCACGCGCAGCCCGGCCGCGATTAGGCCGCGCCGTCCTCTGCTGTCGCCCCGCGACACCTGATTTAGACGCACGGCCGCCCGCGCGCTGTCGTCGCACGGAGTGCAACTGCCAAGCCAGGTTGCCAACCGTCTGCCGCTTGGGAGGACGGTCTGCTGTTGCAAAATATTGCCTCTTTTACGTACAAATTGATTAAAAAACAGTTAATAATTTTTAAAAACGCCCCCAAATACAACTAGTTATTGAAGAATTGGTAATATAAATAATCAAGATTTTCAATATTAAATGTTACGAAAATTTTCTATTTTTGTAAAAGTTATGTGTGTAGAAAAAAACACTATATATTTTTATTGTGCCGAATTGAACTGGGGAATATGTCCATTAATGTAATTGATAAATTACGACAGAGGAAAACAAGCTCCAAAATTTAATTTCTTTCCATTTCCTACCTTTATTATTAAATTGCGTGTTTTTTTAACTTTTTGTTAGCTTCAACTTGCAGGACATACAAGCTAACATGATCAACGCCAGCTCATGAACTAACAGCATTTTAAAATGTTTCAGGCAATTTAATTCGATAGAAATGCATAAATTTATAAAACAATTTGTTGTAAATGCTATTGTAATAAGTCCGAAATGAATCACATATTTTGTGACCCACTTTTGTTTAAACATGAGTTATGCTAAAATAGTAAATGCGTATGAGGTTTTGCGAATACTTTTTGTGGTAAATCGCTCATGTAATTATTTTAAATATACCCTTTTGCAAATATGTGAAAATAGATACGTGCTAATACGTAATTGTTTGAATCTCTAATTGTATTTCATAAACGATATGAATCTTGTCGTGTTAACTCGAGTTCAAACCTCGATATCCGTCTCGCTTACTAGCTTTCAGATCAAAGGCGTGGGAAAAGGCGAGGAACGAGGGACGAGAGGCGTTGAATAAGAGGCGAGAGAATTTTAACAAGCCGCAAGGTAGGTGGAATAAGGGATGATGGCACAGTAGGAGCGGGGAGGAACGAGGAGCATGGAACGAGTGGCGAGGGGAGTGGAACGAGGGACGATGGGCATGGAATGAGGGACGAGGGAAGTGGAACAAGGGACGAAGAAGCATGGAACGAGGGACGAGCGGAGTGGAACGAGGGACGATGGGCATGGAATGAGGGACGAGGGAAGTGGAACAAGGGACGAAGAAGCATGGAACGAGGGACGATGGGCATGGAATAAGGGACGAGGAAGTGGAACAAGGGACGAAGAAGCATGGAACGAGGGACGAGCGGAGTGGAACGAGGGACGAGCGGAGTGGAACGAGGGACGATGGGCATGGAATGAGGGACGATGGGCATGGAATGAGGGACGAGGGAAGTGGAAACAAGGGACGAAGAAGCATGGAACGAGGGACGAGCGGAGTGGAACGGGGACGATGGGCATGGAACGAGGGACGAGGTGTATACGAGGGACGAGGAGCGTGGGGTGTGGATTAAAGGGCGCATAATGAGGAGTGAAGGGGGTGGAACGAGGGACGATGGGCATGGAACGAGAAACGCGAGGAGTGGAACGAAGCACAAGGTGCAAGAAATGAGGGACGATAGACATGGAACGAGGGTCGAGGAGCATGGAACAAGGACAGTGGGGCGCGGAACGAGGACCGTAGAATGAGGAGTGAAGGACGTGAAACGAGGGGGCGTAGAATGAGGAGTGAAGGACGCCGCACGAAGGACGAGGGACGAGCGACGAGGGCGCTTCGGTCGCGGAGACAGTGGCGCCGAGGGCGGCGGCTTCTGGGGCTACAGCAACTGGGGCATTGGGCCGCGCGCCCCCTGCCGTTTTAAAGTGCCGCTGCGAACGCTCAACTGCGAAGGCGGAAGAAGAGCGGGCGCTATGGCCATCGCGCCCCTTCCAGCCACTTCATAGCGGAAAGCGTGCATTGCGTGGGAGTGGAGGGCCCATGAGTGTGGAATGGAGAGGGTGGGAGGAGGGGAAGCGACGATTGATTGATTATTTACGGACGCGTCAACTGCTGTCGACCCGTAAGTGCAGTGCATGTGTTACCCCGGAAGGTGGCGGTGATCATCCTCCGCCGGATGACGAGATCCGACGGTCTGTAGGAAACGCACCTCGTTTCAGTATCACACTACCCCTTCTCCTTCCGAGTCTTCCGCCCGGAAGTCACATGACGTCTCAGTGACTGAGACATTTCAAATCAACTAATTGTCAGTTACAGTCCAGTGAGAATACAACCTGTTGGTTCAGTTCTAATATTTTTTCTAAGCCAGTATAAAATGCGAAAAGTAGCACAGTCAACCAGTGTAAAATTAGAAGTTACATTTCAGAATTTAAAGATGAATTTTTATCATCTGACAATAAAATATTATTTTTACCACAGTCATTTTTTATCATATTAAGCGTATTCTTAATTCGATATTTTGATCAAAATAAAAAAATATATATACAAAAATTTCATACATTTTTAGTTCTTATAAATATGTTCTCTGCTAATAAATAAATAATACACTATTAATCAGTAAAACTATTTTTTCCATTTAACCATTTTATTGCGCGCAATATATCATTACTTTCTCAATTACTTTCTCCAAAGCGCACTGAACAAAACGCGTGACCATTGTTTTTGAAATACGAGATGATAAGAAAAGATACAAAAATAGATAGATTTATTTAAACTGCAAATGGGTATAACCCGGTGGCAGCTAATTACAAAAACATAAAAATACACCGTCTCTCAGTAACATAGATGGTCAATATTGATTTAAAAAGACGTGAAATTAAGTAAAAGAAATGCGTGGAAGCACGGACGAACTAGACGCGGACAAAGTTATGGCAAGTGCACGTGTTGTAATTGGAGATATAAACTATACCTGTAAATACATCAAAGGATAAATTGTAAGTCATCCTTATTGTGAGAAAGTCGTTAGTTAAGTCCTCATTGCGTGACTACACATGCAATGATCTGTTTTGAAACTGGAACAATGAGAAAATTTGTTCTGAATTTCGATATTCTACTAACAACAACCTGCTTGTAATCAATGACCAATGAACTTGTAGTGTAGTCTTCAAACTCTTAAATCTGCGTTTAATATTATTTAAGTTAAGTTCTCTTTACAAAATTAGTTTTGCATTAGCTGCCTTACATAGCTTAAATAATGATTATGAAAGTTCACAAAACAGCAAAGAGGTGAAGTACATGTGATGTATCTTAATAGTGCTTTCGAATGGAAGATTTCGTGACTTGTAATCTGATGTGCGTGTTGCGAGTGAAACGAAAACATTTTTACAAGGTTGCGATCGGAAGCGACAATAATACTCTGAAAAGATTGAAAGAACTCTGTTTGAAAACTGTCCTGAAGTTAATACAGTAATAATATTGATTTCATAACTTGAATTGGTTATGAAGAAGTTAGGACATACAGGAGGAACGAGTAAAACTTTTAGATGCGGTGGGCTTGTGATTATTTCAGTTCGATGATGTTGGGTGATTGGCGGTTAGGTAAAAGAGAGCAAGATTCAAAATCTGTTCGCACTCTTTTATTTACCAGTGAAACAAATTTGTTTTAAATGTGACCATTTGCCCACACCCCTAGTTGCCCACCTCACTAATTACACACCTCACTAGTTACCCATCCTCTAATTTTCTCTCTCCAAGTTTTCTGCGTGTCGTTTTCTCAGTTTAGTGGCCATCTGACATTGTCTGCTTCCCCCTGATTCACCCCTTTGGTGCTTTTATTCGTGCAGGCAGAAGTCGCTTTAGTCCGGTTGAGAGTGCGTCGCACCTTGTCATGTAACAAGCCGCACAGGGGACAGGGTTGTGCACAGTCCCTCAGAATATGTGCTAATATGCTACAAATGTAACTTCAATATTTGTGCACGTTTCTTAAGTTCAATTAGGGAATATAGTTATTCAAATTAATGTTTCACACGTTCTAAGGTCAGTAATTCGATTCCTTCACCAAGGGCACGGTGAGGAGTAACACCCAAACCTGTAGCTGATTTGCCTTTGCAAATATACTTTATTACAAGGAAATTGTATTCGCAATTCTTGCTATAAACGCCATTTTCCATTTTGTAATCACAATTCAACTTCTTTTGGTGTAGGTAAAGATCTCAGAATTTAAGAAAATGTCCACAGAATACACATCTTCCCATGGTCCGAGAGTTTTAACTATTTTTGACGTTAAAAAAATAAACGCCACTATCACGTTTTCTGAAAAAAAAATAAGGAATCAACGGATTTTGATCATACGAGTTTTGTCCATTGAAATCGTTAGAAATAGAGAAAGTTAAGAAGGGATGGGTAGATAAATGGGCAGAATAAATGAGATTAGAAAATGGAAGAAAGCGAGAACAATAGGAAGAGAGTGAATGAATGAGAAACAACGCAAATACGGTAGATATATACGGAAATATATACATGGAGATGAAGCAAATAGGGACAATGTTTATTGGTTATTCTATTAACAAAATGATAACGCATAAGTTGTATTGCCGAATGGCTTTTGATTTGCAGAAGTTGAACACTACATTGCGCGATTGAGCAACAAGCCCACATATAACACGAGTGAACGCATCGACCTGATGCCCGTTGTGATTATTTGCCCCCGGGGTTTTGAAGGGAACAATAAGGTAATGAATTTTAAAAAATAATGAAATGGACTGGTTTTCCTTAGAAACGCTACAAATGCTTTATTGAGACGTAAGGAATGTAACAAACACATCAAAAAGGTTTACGGTAGTCCTCAATGTGCTCATGTAATATTTATTAAATATTTAGAATTGTATATCTACTTCATTTAATTTACTAAAATGTTAATTAAATAGTACATAAAAGGAAAAGAGATTTTTTCAAATCTTGCTCGAATTCGAGACTAAAATTAAAATGTAATGAAAATTATTATTTTCCTTTGGGACATCTAGATTACTGCACCCTATCTTCTGAGAGACCCGTTAACGTACCTTAAAATAGATTATTAGTTAACACATTAACAGTATATATTCTGCTCAATACAAATTTTAAACACAGTATTAAATTAAAAATATCCGAGTTATGAACAACCCATGCGTTGTAAAACAAACTCTGTTTCATTATGCGAAAAAAATATTTCATGGAAAACGTGAAGAATGTAAGTCTGGTTGCGATTGTACAACAAGCATCATAAAGAAGATATGAATGAAGTTTTGACGGGCGCATCGTTCATTCACCATTCTGTAAAAAAAGTACAGTAAAGATAATGCACACCATCTCTTTAAAATTTCGTCGTGAGCTCAAAGTACTTAGCAAGTAAATAAAATGCATAAATGTGCGAGTTATAGGAGGCACTTGCCTTAGGGCACTGTAAAATAACAGCCAAGGAGGTAATATTGCAGGCAATCGATTAATAAGGAAGTGAGTAAGTAATTAAGGTACTTTATGATCCCGTAATAAAATGCAGAATCTTAAAGCTGGAGGTGTAACAAACAGAGTACTAAAACTTTCAGGTTCGCGTAACCCTGTTATTAATAAAATTTTAGCAGTACAATTTTTCTGAAACATTTCTTTCTTCATTAAACTCATCCAAACAAAAACCGTCAATGTTAAACCAGAGTATTCAAATCTAACTCCACTGACAATCCTTTAATCCTACCAGTCACTTGCTGCTGCATTGAAATAAATAAGAGAGGGAGAGAGAGAGAGAGAGAGAGAGAGAGGGAGAGACGTGACGTTCAATTAACTGGCAAGAGCGAAGCGGTAGTTAATTAGTTCTTAGCGGAGCTCGTTCCTAATCTACATCCTCGATTCGGTCGTAATATGAAATTATGGATCTGACGCGCACTAATTCGTCGAGGTGCAGTCATAACATGAGCGTGCTCGTTTCATCCCCTCGCGGCAAGTATCACGGGAGCTTCCAATCATAATCAGTTGCGGGGGAAAGTCAATCTAAGAAAGCGTAGTCGTAACGGAAGACGCTGGCGCTTCGAGGGTCCCGCGGGAGAGCCCTCCGGGGCCAGGACGCGCGCGGACGGCGCGAGGAGGCGCGCGGGGAGGAAAAGGGGAGCGGGGAGGGAGGGAGGGAGGGAGGGAGAGAGAGAGAGAGAGGGCCGTGTGGACAGGTGCCCCGCGGGACCTCCCGGCCGCCGAGTCTCCTTGGCGACCGCAGGGCGGGGGCGGGGCCGCAAGAGGAGTATTTTTGGTGCAGACGGCGAGGGCGTGAGGACAAGAGGGCAGAGCACCGGAAGGTACGATGTATGGGGGTTGACGAGCGGGAGAAGAAAAGAGGATGGGACAGGAGAGCACGGGGGGGAGGATGGGACTTGAAGGTGGAGGATGGGATGGAAAGAGAGAATGGGGCGAGAAAGGAGAAGATGGAACAGGATAAGAGAGGATGAGACGGGGAGAGGATGGGATAGGAAAAGAGGGGTTGGGGCGAGCAGGAAGAGGATGAGATGGAAACAGAGAGGATGGAACGGGAAGAGAGAGGATGAGACGGGAAAGGAGAGGATGAAAAGGGAAGGGAAAGGATGGAGAGAAGAGGAGGGGTGTGGTGTGAGGAGGAGAGGCGATGAGGAGAAGCGCGAGTTCTCGACGGAGGGCCTATCGAGGAGCCGGGAAGAGTGGCAAGGATTGAAGCGGGAAAGGGGAAAAGGACGGATGAGGCTGGATGGTGAGGAGGGGACAGATCAAGGGCAGCGTGAGTGCGAGCTCGAAAGGGGTGGGATGAAGTGCGAGGGGCAAGGGGTGTAAGCTGGAAGAGAGTAGACTCGGGGTGGACGGACTGTGGCGGGGCGGGGAAGGGCTGGGCAGGGCGGGGCGGGTCCGGCACCTGTCGCCGCCTGTCGTGGGCTCCATAATTCATCTGAGCCGCGGGCCATGCGATATTCATCTGGGCAGACAGCGGCCGCTAAATAATGCAGCGACAGCGGGGGGGCAGTGGCTGAGGTGGCAGCAGCACCACGGTGACGCAAGGAAGGATGCGAAGTGGAGTGGAGCGTTGGTGCCCGAGCGATCGAGTAACAGCCCAAGCGAGGTGCCTGTGGGCGAGAGAAGAATAACTCGAAAACGATACAAGACGCAAAAATACATACATTTGTTGAATGTACTTTGATGAAATTGACTGCAGGGCAGCAATATTTTGTCTTGCAGCTAACGAATCTCAGAAGTAGAGCGTTAAAGATTCAAGAAAGGTTAGTAATTAAGGAGACAAAAATTGAAGATTTAGAATGTGTAAAGCGGAAATGGAAACAAAACTGAAGTCGTAATGTGATTCTTCTTTAAGTATTAAAAGCACTTTAAAAGACATTAAACATTCAGGAATTTCAATGGAGATTTACAGTCACCAAAAAGATAGACTAACATAAATCCACTTATAAAATACTGACTGCAATGTTGCAAAATTTTTACTGGAGATTTTCCTCAACTATCAACGACATCTTCAGATACTACCAAAATTATGGAAACATACGGAAATTATTGGACTTCAAACACCCAGAAAATAACAACAAAATAAATAACAAAGGAAGTAATGATGAAATTTATGATCAACCAGAGCTTTTTGAAGTATTCGTCTCTTACAAGGTAGGAACAAGAAAGTGCAAATAAATGTGTTTAAAGGAGGCTTTGAAACTTACGGTCATGCTTGTGTGATATTACAATATTATCCTGATTTCACAGAAATATGAAATCAAACATGTTAAAAATTCAACCAATGCATAAAGAATATGTTGAATTAGTATATTATTCGTTCCGAAATTATAAACTGCAATTTTAATGCACAAAATACTAACAATGAACTTAGGTTGAGTATATTTTCTATTTTCTATTCTTATTGACAGCGTACGGAACTGTGATAATTATGGCAATGTAACGATTGAAGGAATAGATGATTAAGATAGCGATAATTCCATCTCAGGCGAGTGTCCTTAGGTTGCCTGACGTATTAAACATCAGAAAGTTTCTGTTCCTATCGCAATCTAGTTCGTAATTCGAGCTCTAATTTGTGGTTTTCATGGCTTTTGAGATTGGTTCCAGAGGGACAATAGAACGCGGACCATATACGATTTTTTAATTTTTATATCTTGTCAACTTTT
Organism: Acheta domesticus; assembly: GCA_031308135.1. Taxonomy (NCBI): domain Eukaryota; kingdom Metazoa; phylum Arthropoda; class Insecta; order Orthoptera; family Gryllidae; genus Acheta; species Acheta domesticus. The sequence goes on along the minus strand of JAHLJT010009419.1, from coordinate 22,365,681 downwards.
CTATTCTTAGGAAAAGGTGTTTGATCCATCATTGGTCAAAGAAAATCGTTAATAAGCGACACAAATTTAGGATGCAGTAGACAAGGTGTATATTATGTCAATATTTAGGCATGGGCTTAAAACACTACTTGGCACGTGCGGCGGTTATGAAATCTCCAAACATGCATAACAGCCATAAATATTGATAATGGTATAATTTTTGATATAATGCAGTAAACAAAACATGGCCGACAAACCACTAGTCCGGAGTCTTCGTCCGTTAATTTTTTCTGATTGTTCATTCGACAACGTAAAGATTGTTCGCAAGGTATTCTGTCCATGCCTTCAGATATATTTATTAGAAACTTTAAAATTACTCGACCATTCCCTATTTTGTCTTCAGAAAACGTTTACATAGTCTTCCCTACCCAACGGCGCAATGTTACCTTAGACAAATAGCGTATGTTCGTACGATTCCACTGGTGCATTGATGGATTGATTCGAGTTTCCGGGCGCGTCAACTACTTAGGTCATTAGTCCCGTAAGTGTAGTACGTGCTTTTTCTCGGGAGTTGGCGATGATCTTTTCCCCACTGGATGGTGAGATCCGGCGCCGACCTACCGTCGACTAGCGGGGTTTACCTCTCAACCAGGTATCTCCCACCAGCGGGGTACCGCCCCAGCCGGGACAAGTACCCACTGGTGGAGTCCTTTGCAGACACTAAAGATAACAGATTAGCGGATTTTCTGTATTTTGCTCCTCGGTTCCAAGCTGTTTCGGCTTTTTCCTGAGATGGTTTCGGCAGATGGATGACGAACAATCGTATGAATTCAGCTGCAGTAAATTCTATTTGCCTACCATAAATTCCACTACTATCGCACTTTCGGCTTGGTCAATGAAGGGCGAGGCTTTGTGCGCTCCCTGCCAGAGGCGCTCCGGGAGGTGCGGCGGGTGGACCCGCCCAAAGGAAAGCGAGCAGAGTTGGCGGACCTTCTCCCTTCGCTGCTGCTGCTCCTGGCGAGCTCCGCAACCGCGTGGGTGTCCGCGCGCGCTTCGATCAAACGCCGAGGGCAAGGGCGCGCGCGGCGGTCGACTCAAGTCCGAACGCGGATTCCTGTGGTGCGCGCCCTAATGAGGCCCTTCGCAGATTGGTATGTGCGCGCCGGACCTCGCCGCGCCGCGCCGGGCGGCGGCACAACCGGGGTTACCGTACGCTTATTCAGAGCGACGAGGCAACCACCGTCACCGCCCTCGCCGTCACCGCCCTCGCCGTCACCGCCCTCGCCGTCACCGCCCTCGCCGTCACCGCCCTCGCCGTCACCGCCCTCGCCGTCACCGCCCTCGCCGTCACCGCCCTCGCCGTCACCGCCCTCGCCGTCACCGCCCTCGCCGTCACCGCCCTCGCCGTCACCGCCCTCGCCGTCACCGCCCTCGCCGTCACCGCCCTCGCCGTCACCGCCCTCGCCGTCACCGCCCTCGCCGTCACCGCCCTCGCCGTCACCGCCCTCGCCGTCACCGCCCTCGCCGTCACCGCCCTCGCCGTCACCGCCCTCGCCGTCACCGCCCTCGCCGTCACCGCCCTCGCCGTCACCGCCCTCGCCGTCACCGCCCTCGCCGTCACCGCCCTCGCCGTCACCGCCCTCGCCGTCACCGCCCTCGCCGTCACCGCCCTCGCCGTCACCGCCCTCGCCGTCACCGCCCTCGCCGTCACCGCCCTCGCCGTCACCGCCCTCGCCGTCACCGTCCTCGCCGTCACCGTCCTCGCCGTCACCGTCCTCGCCGTCACCGTCCTCGCCGTCACCGTCCTCGCCGTCACCGTCCTCGCCGTCACCGTCCTCGCCGTCACCGTCCTCGCCGTCACCGTCCTCGCCGTCACCGTCCTCGCCGTCACCGTCCTCGCCGTCACCGTCCTCGCCGTCACCGTCCTCGCCGTCACCGTCCTCGCCGTCACCGTCCTCCCCGTCACCGTCCTCCCCGTCACCGTCCTCCCCGTCACCGTCCTCCCCGTCACCGTCCTCGCCGTCACCGTCCTTGCTGTAACTTTCGCACTTACCACCGTCGCCTTCTTCACCCGCCTATTCAAGCAATCACTAGCCAAGTTTGCTTTCGCACATTGTGTTCATTCCATCAGGTCTAATATCACTTCTGCCCTTCCTTTTATGAACAAACCTCAACAATCAGACCAAATTTCTGCTCCGTGTTTATTCATTTTGAATGCACCGTCTGGAACAAAATAGAGCTTATGTTCCCGTCAGGCTAATATTTTATTATCATCTCTTTCTTTGTGGAGGTGCAGAAAAAAACATCGCGTAGTGTAGAATGTGATAGCAGTTCAATCTTACTAGCTGCAGTGGTTGTTTGTAAAAGTAAGATAATCATTCAAAATTGATAGTTTTTATTTCAGTGATGAACAAAGGCAGTGCGTGTGCTCATTTTCACTAGAAATCAGCAAGACTGAAACTGAAGTATTGTATTAACAAATCAATCATTAATAACTATTAATTACTTATGATCATTTACCAAGGATTTAGAAGTGTCTAGACATACTCCTTGTGAAAGAAAAGTGCACTTAAGACCTAATTTTTGTTAGGGTGCCAATCTCACCTAAGCGTGAAAAAACAAACTTTACACAAGATTACGTCGGTTCTAAAGCAACGCCTCTTAAGTACTATCCTTGCCGCTTCCTGCCTTTGCCTACTTACCTTCCAAATGCATTTAGCTTCTTTTTGCCCTGTTAAGGACGAGATTATAGCGCTAAATCGATGCTTCGATGTACCCAAGGCAGCTGTTTATAGCGAGTTTCTCAGCGCGGTGGGACGATCTGCCCACCCAGTAGGCGGTCGAAGAGGAGGAAGAGGTGGGCGAGGCGGAGCGGAGCGGGTGAGGGGTGGGGTGGGGAGGGTGAGGTGGGCCTGTAGGGGCGGAGAAACTCCCGAAGGCGTCTCGGCGCCTCGCCGCCTCGCGTGTCCAAGACGACAACCGGAAGTGACGCTTTACGTCCGCTGCGGCCCGTAACGTGAAGGCGGCGAGAAAAGGTCTACGGTGGGGTGGAGCTGCACGTGCAAGGAGGTGAGGGGCACGGAGAGTCGGGGGGGGCAGGGCGAGGAAGGGTGGGACGGAGCAGGGCGGGGAGAAACGGGGCAGGGCGGGGCGGGGCGGTGAAGGGGGGGCAGGGGGGGAGACGGGGCAGGGCGGGGCGGGGCAGATAAGGGCGGGGCGGAGCGGAGCTGGGCGGGGCCGGGTGAGCCGAGGCAAGGAGGGCGGGGCGCGTTGGGGAGGGACGAAGAAGGCCGGAGCTGGGCGAGTCGAGACAGGGCGGAGGGGCCGACGGTGGCCGAAATTAAATAAAGTGGGGGCGGGAGCTGTTTAGCTTAACGCCGTCTATTCCATAAACTGCCCGATGAATAACGGTGCCTGCTCGCTTTACAGGCGCATATATATCTGGCGCGCGGAGAAAGATTGCACTTTCTGTTGCCAGGGGCGTAACTTGTTTAATAGGCCATCGCGTCCATCGGGGCTTATGTGCGCGGTAGTTTTGAGGGTCCGGGTGGGTGCCAGGGGCGAGGCCGACGGCGCGGGCGGGAAGGTTAAGATTACGTAAGGAGGGGAGAGCAGTAGCACAGCGAGCGTAAAAGTCTGAGGATAAAAGAATACGAGAAAAATTCTGAGAGAAAGGTCACTGGGGAACACTAAGACACGTGTCTAAGAGAAGTTGTAAGACAACTAAGTCGAGAGTACTATTGGAGTTGTATGAATGGGTGACAACGATGTAGATAGTGTAATCGTATCAGGCGGTAACAAGTTGGGAAAGTAGATAGCGGGTTTATAAAAGAGGGGTACAGCTGATAGTGGGTCCTTATAATCTATTTCCATCTTCGCTGGCGTAAATGTAAGGCGGTCTGCAACGAAGACCGAATTAAAAATATTAAGAATATAGACGCCACAGAAAATTGGACTGTAAGAATGTCTTTCGTAAATGATCCTTGCCAAATAATCATACAATAAGCAAAATAATCAAAAAATTGAATCCTACCACGGACATAATAAGCATCACACCACGTATACATGTTAACTAAAGTGTAAAACAAACCACACGAGTGATATACAATAGTAGAAGAGAATAGAAGAGTTTCAGTGGCAGTTAAAAGCTGCACAAGATCCATAACTGAGGAGAGCAGTAATCCAATAATTTAGGGAATAAATGGATATCGATAGTCTATCCAATTAGTTAAAGAAGTATATTGAGAAAATGGAAACATAACTATAAAAAATTGGGTTAATACACGAATGAAGAGAATAAAATAGTAACGCCAACTCTTAAATTGAAGACATGCTAACTCTACACAAAGAAGAAATATTGATGAAAGTAGTGTTCAATCAAATAGGCGACTCTAGAAGGGACTACGAACGAAGGTCGTAGATGCACGGTGAGCTTGAAGTGACCGAAGGAAGATGGAACACCAAGGGAAGACGAACTAAGATCAAGTTCCACAGAAATGTGAACCAATGTAAATTGCTCACAAAGATGTAATTAAATTGCTTCTAGAGTAATTTATATCACTAGAATAAAACATATAGTCAGAATTTAAATAAATAGTAAACAAATGAATAAAAGTGAAGGCGAAAAAAAGAAGAATAAACGAACGAGAACACGAAAAATAGCAAGGCCACCTAGAAGTGCGCCGGAGACAAAACGCAAAGCAAAGCAGGGCAGAGCAGAGCAAGGAAGGCATCGAGGCAATGATCAATCGAACGAAGAAGGCAGCTGAGCGGGAAGGACGACAAAGGACGCTCGCAGCGACGGGCGTGGAGGGGCCAGGGGCGGGGGGGGGCGGTGACCTATCGCCGCCTATCGAGCCACCGTCGACGAAGGGCGTCGCTCGCGGAGGCCGGAGCCCTGAGGCACCGCGCCGCCCATAAGCCAGCCAGAACGCTCTTTTGTTTACAGTCTTTTCCTTCCTCATCGCCGCCGCCGCCGCCGCCACCGAGAAATATCTCGGCCGCGCCGCCGGGCGTCGTTCAGGGCGGAAAGCGCCCTCGTGAGGACGACTTACGAAGCACGACGGCGACGGACGGGACGGAAACGCCACCGTGGGTGTAAAAAAAAAAGAAGGGGCAGCAAAAATACCGGGCACTCCCTCGCCGACCCACCAGGCGGGCTAAGTTGGCGGGTTACGTTCTCACCGCCAGAATTTACTACGCGTCTTAATTGTATGATTCCGGCAAGGACACGGGAAGGTCGCCGGATCCGCTGCTGGCGTGGCGTGCCACTGGGCTTCCTCCTGTTTCCTCTCGCACTTCCCCTCCCTTTCCTCCCCTCCCCTTCCACCCCTCCTCACTCCGCTCGCCCGCCCGGCCTCCGCGGTCGTGTAGCAACAACGCCGCCTCTCTTAAGTTGGTGTACTTTCAAACTTCCGCGCACACTAGACCGGATTAACTGATGTCATTTATAGCCTGAGCTTTAAACGGAACAACAACTCGGGAAAGAGGATAAGTGTGGCGAGGCGGGGCGGCCGAGGGGGATATCCCGTCCCTAAATTAAGGCAACGGGAGGAGTTTATGACGGGTGGCGCTCGCCGCTTCTTTTTTCCCCCGTGCGTGGACGTCATCTGTCGCGGACAATGAGCTGTGTAATTGCGCTCGCGGCGGAAAATCTTGTTGAAGGTCACCCACGAGGAAACGAACTTTGCGAGATTAAGAAGAACGTTCTGCATCTTCCAAGAGACTTTCGTGTCGCGCCTCCTTTAAGATGTGAACGCGTCGTTTAACAACTATATATTTTATTATATGAGAGCGAATATTTTGTCAACAAAACTCGAAAAAAAAACTCTCTTTTCTGTATTCAAAATTCGACTAGAATATGGTTTAGGATAGAGACCACAGAATTATGAAAACGTGCACAAAATTCACTTCTCCCCATAGCTCGTCATACGCAGTTTTTAACTGGTTTTGACGTAAATAAATAAATAAACAACTTTGAGTGGAAATGTCGGTTGCTATGTGAACGAAACAGCGTGTGTTACTGCTGTAAAACAAATAAAATAATTACGGTTTTACCTGGCAAAAAAATCACTGTTTTTTAGTAGAAAATTGAAAATTCAATATTCATCATGAGTCTTTTCGAGTTTAAATATTATGTCAAAATATGAAAAAATTATTGGTTTAGTTAAGGATGAACTAAACACCATGCAATCAGTTCGATGACTTTAATTCATTTATTTTTCAATATTTTTAATGTATTTTCTACACATTCATCCTATGAATTACATCAACTACATCAATTTCAATTATTATTGCGACAAATTACGATTGTGAACGTTTAAATGTATTTATTGATGTAGCATAACGCTTTTTCCGTCATAAATAGATACAGACATCCGAAAACAAACATGCAGACACCGAAAAAAGGAGCGGATACACAAAAACAAACAGGAAGCCACACGAAATCCAAAAGTGAGACAAACAAAAATAAACACAAAGGCACTAAGAAGCGCACACACACACACACACACACACACACACACACACACACACACACACACAAATGAACAGATACACACACAAATTAACAAACTCACACACAACTGAACACACACACATAAATGAACAGACACAAAACGAACGGTCACAAAGGAACCTACAGACACAAAGAAATGTACAGACACAAACGTACTGATTCACTTATACACACACACACGTGCGCACGCACGGCACATACTCACAGGGCAGCGTGAGCGGCTTAGTGGCCGCACCTTGCGCCGGCCAGCAGAGACGGAGCAGCAGCAGCGGCAGTCGAAGGCCGAGAGGTCACAAGCGAACAGGACGCGCGGCGGCCACGACAGTAGGCCCAATTAGGGGACCCCGGGCAGCGAGGCTTAGGGGTAAGGTGCTTACCCGCCCCGCCGCCCCCGTTAATCCCACCGCCGGGGTCCACGCCCGCCCGCCCGCCCGCCTACGGGGCGCCGCTCGCCAATTTTAAAACGCACGCCCCGCCCTGCGCGTAATTGGCTTATTGCTCTTCGTGCGCCCCGGCCGTTGGCGCCTCGCGGCGCTGGCGCCACCTAGCGGCCGCTCGCGAGGAAGCACCTTCCCCTCCCGATGGCCGCGACGGACCACGTGCCTTCCCTAATGGTGACGATCGCTCGCGCAAGATTAACGTTTCGCTGTAGAAAGTTTCGTAACAACAGACGACCGATTTACGCGCTTGCTACATCTTTCCTTTCGTAATCATATTCGTATTATTGTATTCTCACATTATCATTCTTCACTCTCGATCACTCTTTCGTATTTCATTTAACGTTGTGTTTATATAGGATTCGTTCACTTTTCGGATGATTTTTGTACAATAGCATACCCTATATATCGTTAGTATTTTTTTTCGAACAGGTATTTATTGGCACTCTCGCACCCAAACAATCGTATCAAATAAGATTTCTAAAGTGAGAATTTTGAAATTATGAATTACATTTTTTAAGAAAACACGCAAAATAAGAAAGACGCAAATGCAGTCGTGTATCACCCTGCTTTGTTATAAATTTGTATCTTGACATCCATGTTCATAACTAAAGAAAGGTACGTCTTGGGACTGAACACTTGGCTTGTGGAGCTAACGGGTTCTCGCCGTGTTCCTCGAAGTGTAATCTACAAAATTCTACATTTTAAGATGTTACATTACTTTCTCCTATTCCTTAGTAAGATTGAGTGGTGTAGAATTCGGTATACGTGTAACTGGAATTACTTCAATTTTTTAAAGATATATTCCTCATTTTTTCCCTTATAAATGTGACAGGGACGTCTGGTTTCCATAGACAATGTTGTTTTAGATATATCACTTAGGTCGTACTCTACTAAATTCAAACCCTTTGCAACCTTCTGTTACACTTTTGGAGATTTTGCACTTCTCAGTACCCTACGTACGTTGTCAGAGTGGTTATAAACGAACAGAAACTCAAAATCTATGTACATTTAAATTGAAGGAATAGGGAGAGAAAAGTACAAAATTACTATTTGTGTAAAAATACACGACAAAATTGTAAGAACTACTTGATGCTTCGTACAATTTTCATTATTAACGCTTAGCAATATTAAAGTATTTACTCTGTGACAGTATCAGTCCCACAATGTTGTGACGCTGTGTTCATAAGCTGTCCGTTCGAATTAGGAATCCAGTACGAAGGTATTTTCACTTTCAAACCAATGATTTACAAGGTCCGTTTCCACGGGTACAACATATTTACGTTATTATGACACAAAGTTCTTAGCCTTTTCGGCCGTGCGCAAAATGAATAGTGTAGATGGATCAGTGAGCTACTGATGAGACGATAATGATAATAAAACTGATGATACGATCGTATAAATGATGGGGTAATAGTGTAATAAGGACAGGAAAAACAGGAGAATCCAGAGAAAACCTGTCTCAAACACGCTTTGTCCATTTCAAAATCCTGATGGTTCAACTTGGACTTCAATTCCGATACCCACAGGAGAGAGGCGAGGTTTGTAATCCCTTGTGCTGAGGGAACTACAAACGAAAACTCGGACACCGTATAGAAGAGCTCATCGCCAACTGCGCCATTCTATCACCAGCACTGCCATTGCCGCTGCCGCTGCCGTTATTTGCGATCTGCAGCCGACCAAAATAAATTCGGCACTTAGGCGCAAAGGTCTCTGCCCAATTAGCGAATCTCTGAATTAGCTAAGATGAGTGGGGCTGTGGGGAAGCGGCGCAGTTTGCAGCCATTTGCAGAAATGTTTCCGCGAAAAGGAGAGAGAAAAATCTGGTGATGTATCATGAGTATACAATACGTGTCCTCTGGGGCGAAGTGAAATTGGTCGAGAGGGCAGGATTAAAGCAGAAGGGAAAAAAAAGAATCGAAGACTCAGAATTTTTATCAATTGCCCAAAACGATTTTTAGCTGAAAGCGATGTAAATTCAAAGTTTCATGTCCATTTGCTTCTCATGCTTGCAAGTCAATTGTCAAGTTTAGTCAATTTAATAAAAGCGTATGACTAATCTCACCGCTCGTAGAAACACTTCAGTTCGAAGGCAGAAACAGTCAACATTAATTTACATTCGGTCGAAAATTATGTTTGAGGTGGTCGACTGGTTCTTTTGTGTTCTTTCGTGTTTCACATCCATTGCTATGGTCATTAGTCTTGTGCGTGTTTTATGTGGCAGATGGCAGTGTTTTTCCCTGGCTGGTGGACAGATCCGGTGACGACCTACATGTCCTCTTGCTGAGATTTCTCCATCCAGGTATCTCCCACTAATGGAGCACCGCCTCCGCTGGAACAGTCTCTAATCTTCCGACTGGCCTCCCAACGTTTGTGGTAGTGTATTGCATTTAAGTGTGTGTAAGGACAAGGAAGAGGAAAGACCGCGCGCGGTTCTTGGCCCGTTTGTTAAGGTACTACTCTGGCATTCGCGAGAAAACCACGGAACCCCGGTCGGGAAAACCACGGAAAACTTCCGACCAGAGCATCGGGCCGCTAGAATTCTCCTTCAGACAGCGGCTGGATTCGTCTCGTGTATCCAGTGTCGAAAATCCTCCACCTTCAGGAAACTCTAGGACCTCCTGGTCAGGGGCGCAGCACTTAAAAAATCAGTTGATTTCATGAGTCACCTCAGCCGGTCGTAAAATGACCTTTGAACTGAGCACTTTTTGCTAATAAATTAAAAAGATCATTGAATAAATATACATCACTGAAAATTATATATATTCGTTAAAACGAATTCAAAGAAATATTTTCAAATTGTCCCTTTAATCTTGAACATTTCTTCCTTTAAAAATATATTCTAAAAATATGGTTTGCAAACTTCGTTGAATATACGGGATAACATAATTTTTGTGAAAAATTTACGGCTGCAATGTAACTGACGATAAAGATAGCACTGAAGAATTCCCTTGCATTGCATCTCTGAAACATACATCGCGCGAGGGGACAGAGCTCCACGAGACGTAGGTTGCAGTAAAAGTGAAATACATCGCAGTTCACTTTCGTAGAGATTGCTTTATGCAGACGGCAGAAAAAAGGAGACCGTGCGTTATTTCGTTTGTCTTCCATTCAGCTCCCCGAGAACAGTAAATAGAAAGTGACGACTTCATTTCTGGGAAGCGTACAAAGCCACGTTAACCCGTTTAGTCCCGCGACCTGCACCACAGTTGCGGCGCTCTCCGCAAGGGTTGTGCATCACCATCCAGCTCTCCCGCAGTCAACCTCGCCTCTCTCCTTTGCACAATCCCGCAGTTTTTCTCTCTAGAGCACATTTTGTGTTCGTTACTAGTACTTATCACTCTTTCTTGAATTACTAGTTATTTTTCTAGAGTTCTAGCTTCTATTTTATGGAATGGGAGGGTAAGTGAACAATACTTATATTTTAAATTGTTATCAGCACTTCATACATCTGTTCTCAAAATAAATAAAAAGGCTTAATGAAAACGTTCCCATGCTACATTCTAAAATTGTTTTAATTGACTAAGATTAAATTGTTGTATCAATGCAGAAATGTCAAATTTTTCACGATATTCGTTCTTCTATTGTCATTTTCTGCTTGCTGTGCAATCTGTATTATTCTATGCTACCTATCCATCTAATAAACAATTGATTATGCAAAATGATAAAAGATACTAAAACCACGAGGTAGGTATCTCATAAGCGAAGAAATAGCCAGTGAAGTCCCTTTTTTCCAGTAAACATTTTTTTTGTATTCCATATGTTTTGGTGAAAATATGCAACAAATTTTTTGTTAGGTTCCGTCAGGTTTCTGTACAACAGCGTGTAGCGTGCGTAACGAAAAAACTTAACTATTTGTATTACTCTTATGTGATAAATATTTGTTACTACAGAACCGATTTAACCATTAAGAAGCGTCTGCAATCCTCTGAATAAAGTAAATATAATTTTTCTACTGTTGTCTCATATTCTCGGCGATTATATTTTAACCACTCCATGCTTACACTCTTCGCAAGTAGTTCCACGCTGCTCGTCGTTGGGAATTTCGTCAGGAGCGCTCCCTCTTCCAAGAACGTCGTGTGCAGTGTCAGATTTTGTAACTAATTACCCGCGGTTGTAAATTTCGTCCTCATAAATATGCGACACGGCGAAAGAGTTTCAGGTTGACCCCTCGCCGGGAAGGGAGGGGAGGGGAGGGGAGGGGCGTTGGCGCAGCGCGCGACCATCTAGGGGAATTAGCGGTGCGCGCAGCGAAAAACAACGAGTCGGAGGGGACAGCGGACCGGCGAGGCACGGCACGGCCCGGCCCAGCCCGGCGGGGCGGGCGCCGCCTTGTCCTGTCACCGGCGCGAGGGTGGCCCGCGCTGATGACGGCGCCCGCGCCATGTTCCATTTGTGTAAGCGGGGCGCGCTTCTTTCTCCGGGCAGCGAGGGACGGCGGGCGGGAGGCGGAGGGGGGCGTGGCGAGGGCGGCCCAGGGCGCGCGAGGGAGGACACCGGCGGGACAGGGCGTGTTACAGCACGGCGCCGCCTGGCCGCGCTCCAAACGCTCGCGCGTCGGCAGAGCAGGCGTTCCGCAGGGTTGGCAGCCGGGCCGGCGAGCGGGTGTATCGCCCGCCGCATGACATATGCGCTCGCCGACTAGATTGGGCGTTAAAACACGCTTTCGCCGCCGCTCCCGCCACCTCCGCCTCCGCCAGCGCTGTCCCCCGAGCGAGCAAGCGGGCGGGCGGGCGGGCGCCGCGGCAATCGATCTGGGGCGGGCGATCGCCCGGGGCGATGCCAGCTGGCGCGATCTCGCCTCGCATTGTTCCACCGCCGCGTCTCCAGAACGCCCCCGCCCCTGCCCCCGCCCCCGCTGCCGATCGGCTTCGCTCCATCCCGCCCCGCCCCGTCCCGTCCCGTTCCCAGGCCCCCGGAGCTGTAATTATTGGCCTGCCGCCCCCGCCGCCGCAGTGGCCGTGTGCGGCGAGCTGCGCCGCGCCACGCCGCGCCGCGGGCGGTCGCAGAGTGTGCGACGGCAGCGGGGGAGAGGTGGCGTTGCTGGTGGCTACAACACTCGTTGCGGCGACTGTTATTAGATTGGTCGACTCTGTGGCTCTTTGTGGCTACGCTCAGGTACGATAGCTTCCTGACTAAAGGGCGTTCAAGCGCCAGAGGTTGGTTTGAACGTCAGAGGTTCATAACGCGATTGTACGAAGAGCGAACAGATTACATACCTCCCCATTCTATTGCGAAGATGTCGGTGTGCGCGGTTATAACACTATGTTCGAGAGGACGCAATGGAAGAGCAACGCGAGACAGGAAATGCACACATGGAGATTTGGTGAGGAAATCTGAGTGTTAGAGATACACACAGTGCCATATGTTTCGTCGAAAGAGTGACGGGTAGCACAATTAGGAGCCTGACTAATCAGAACCTAGAAAGCACTAGGTTAACTTGAGTGGTGTCTTCAGCCACAGTGAAATGATGGTAAAAATATATTTGTAAATGTGACATGAAATAGAAACTAGTAGGGAATGAACTGTGGCAAGGAACGGGGTTTAAAATACGACTTGGAATGCGGCTCCGGACATGGCTTGAATTGATTGATTGTTAGTGATCCCGGGCGCGTCAACTGCAAAGGACATTAGTCCCTTAAGTGTGGTGCATGCTTACCTTGGTAAAGGGCTGTGATCTTGCCCCGCTGGATGGCGAATTCCAGCATCGTCCTACCTTCGGCTAGCGAGGTTTTCCCCAATCAGGAATCTCCCACCAGTGGGGCACCGCCCCAGCTGGAACAAGCTCACGAACTGTCTCCAGGCATTTGTGGTAGTATAGTGCATGCTTGTGTAAGTGTGGTGTGTGAAGGCTAAGGGTAGATCAAGAAAGAGGAAGGAAAGATCGCGCACGATCCGTGACCCGTGTATTTCGATTCTGGTCCGGCATTCGCATGGTGTGGATCATAGAAACCACCGAAAGCTACTGATCACAGCACCCACCTGATAGAATAATCCTCTAGACAGTGACTGAATTCGACCTGACAAGCTAATGTAGAATATGCTGCCGCCACCAAGATTCAATCCTAGAATCTTCCGGTCGGAGAGACTACAGTGACATCTGTTGATGCCTTGAGCCACCTCTCCTGGTACGTGGCTTGAAAAGTGTCCTGAAACGCAGCTCGAAACGCAGCTCGAAACGCCGCACGAAAAGTCGCTTGAAACGCCGCTTGAAACGCATCCCGAAACGGGGCTCGAAACGGGGCTCGAAACGCGGCTCGAAACGCGGCTCGAAACGCGGCTCGAAACGCGGCTCGAAACGCGGCTCGAAACGCGGCTCGAAACGCGGCTCGAAACGCGGCTCGAAACGCGGCTGGAAACGCGGCTCGAAACGCGGCTCGAAACGCGGCTCGAAACGCGGCTCGAAACGCGGCTCGAAACGCGGCTCGAAACGCGGCTCGAAACGCGGCTCGAAACGCGGCTCGAAACGCGGCTCGAAACGCGGCTCGAAATGCGGCTCGAAACGCGGCTCGAAACGCGGCTCGAAACGCGGCTCGAAACGCGGCTCGAAACGCGGCTTGGAACGCGGTTTAGAACGCGGTTTGGAACGCGGCTTGGGACCCATTTTGGATCGTGTCCGTGACAATTGGGACTGCCTGCGCGATGCTGGTTGTGGCGACGGTGGTGGCGGTGGGAGAGGCGGGAGGGGGGTGTTCCCTTTGGGGCGCCGGGGGCGGCAGCCCGTGACGAGCGATACCGTGCAGTGGTCAGCGCTGATCGGGCGTGGCCCCCGCGCGGCGTCGCGTCAGCACGCCCCACCCCCGCCCCCGCCCCCTCCCCCCACCCGCGCCCTCCGGCGGCCACAGACGGCCTCTCCGCCCCTCGCCCTTGGCCTCGGCCCCGCTCCGCTCCGCTTCGGCTCGGCTCGCTAGTCGTTGGGCGAATCAGCGGTCGCTTCGAAGGGGAATCGGAAACGATACCGCCCGAGTTTCAGATCGCGAGAAAACTACTGCTGGTAATGTGCCAATTACGTTATTGATTTTGCGCTTCGAGCAATTTCGTTTCAAGGAATATATGTGAAAGAAGGCATATATATACATACTGGCTGCAGCAATTTTTGCTTTTGCTTATTTCTAGGTTAAAGGAAAATATTTCATTTAAAATGTGTTGATGATATCAACACGTAGTTGTTTAAATAATAATACTTGAATATGGATATGTTTGTATAAATAACGGCTTATATATGTCATTACTGAATTCAGTTGATGGAATCACTATCGTCGACTCGAAGGTTTGCGGTTTCCAATCCTTCTCAAAATGCAATCTGAAAATTCATCAAGCCTGACAGAGACAGGCATATATTCTCGGGTAGAAAAAGGCCAAACAATAATGATAAGAAGAATAAATATAATATATTCATTAACTAATTAAGTATGTAAAAATATACAACAAATGTCTATAGACCTTGTGTTTTGCATTTCATGTCATCTCATTAACATTTTGCGTTTTGTATTTAATGTCATCACACAATGTACCGTATATATTTTTTTCACAGAATTTTAAATTAATAGAAGTATTATGAAAATAAATTATTACTTATTATTTCATTTTTACAGTGTAACAAAAAGAAAATACCCTGATAATGTATTGTGAAACAGTCAGAATCAATTCATTCGTTTTTATAATTGAGATGTTTTATTCCTTCGTCTTTGATACATATTACCTACATAGTGGTGTCTTCCCGTAGTTGTTCCTTGCAGAAGGCAAAACCTCCACTTTGGCGCTGCCGCATAGTTATGCAGAGCAACGTCGCCAACTATGCCGAGGAGATGCTTCACGCAGCAATACTTACTTTCTTGCGACCGAGTTCCACTAACTGACAGGCACCAGGAGGTGCTTTACGGGCTACCACAGTCTGTTTTGACACATTTGGCCAATAATTTGCTATTTCTCTAATCAACTCCTTTCAACAAATATCTATGTTCTTTGCTTTTATATCCCTTCTATTTCTTACGACTGTCACAAATGTGGCGGATGGGGGATAAGATCAGAGGGAGCAAAACTCGCTTATGAGGGGAGGGGATCACTACAACCGAGGGGAAGAAGCCCTGGTCTCCGTATTAATTGGAAGCACATACTTACTTCAACATATTTATTACTACGAATTATCTAAGATAATTTGACCATCTCAGAGAGGCTGAAGAACCCTACAATAGGTTATACAGATCTTACGAAACACACATTCTTCGCCAGCTCTCAGTCACGCATGCACCCAACGGAACATGGCGCCAGCCACCAGTCTAAGCCCACCAGCAGTCCGAGCTCAAAAGAAGACCGTATCTAGGGGCGCTATGGGATTATATGAGCACGGATCACGTGACACTGATGATGACGTGCGAGTCGTTCAGTTGCAGATCTTTTGCAAAACACCTGCTTCTCAGCAGCGCAAGGCCGGTTTCTGCTGACTGCAGTCCATTCTTTGGCTGCTGAGTCGTCAGCAGGCCAACCACAAACACCAGTCTGCACTGTGTCACTGTGACCCGAATAACTCATACCCATGCGTTTACTGAATGCGTTTTTTCTAAATACAAACAAATATTCTTTCTACGACACGACCTTAACTCAATATTAATATTTTAAGTCTGTCTCAGGTCTTACAGTGATCGATTGCTTACATAAAAATCTTCCTCCATTGGCTTTCATACACTTACTTCACCATACTATGAAAAATTGGCAAGCACCGCAAGGAAAGTGAACTCTTGCACTAAAGGGAAGTGACAATTGTAGTCCACAAGGTGTTCAGATAATACAATTGCGTTTGGAAAATTTACAAGTCGCTTATGCCATCATACCACCGTGAAAGGAAAGGATTTCTCGGTATTGTCTCATGAAACAATTCTTGAACTGAGCAAAGAAACTATCTTGCGAAGCAAATTAGGAAACTACATATAGAAAATTTCCAGGAAGGTTTATACAAAGAGAGACAACCTTTTACAAATTAAAATTATCCTTTGAAAGGCAAAGATATATAAAAGAATGTTGAATGTTGATATTGGAAAGCTCAATATAAATATGCAATGCAAGAAATTGCGAACTGATCTACAAACGTAAAAGACAAACCATGTAAAATATTACAAACATATTCTAAACATTGAATTAATAAACAAAAACTAGGAAATCTTTGCAAATATTCCACAACATTCGTTGCTTTTCGAGCACTAAGTGTTGATTTGTAAATTAGAATAATACAATGTAATTTAGGGTTTTTTAACGCATTTGTCTCCTTTTTACTACTGACGGATTTAATTAAAAAATACGTTTGGCCAATCAAATTCAGTTATGTTCAAATAGAATATGATTAAAAATGGGTAAAATAAAAATAAAAATATAAGAATAACAAAAAAGAATTGTGTGTCACAGAAATCAATTAATAGCGAAAGCATGTAGTAAGGAAAAATCATAATAGTGATGATGTAGCTGTAAATGGCCCAGAATACAATGCCAAACAATTAATGCAGAAGAAGTCGCGGAAGGAATGAAAGGTGAACTGCCGCTAAGGCTCCAGCAGCACGAGGAGCTCTCGCCGGGAGAAGCACTTAAGCAGAGAGCGAATCCGGCTGCGTCAGTCACTAAAGACGCTCGGGCGCTGAGAAACGACGCCCGGGGCTCCTCCCGGCGCCGCCCGCCGCCGCTCATCGTCTCACTCCTCACCCCCTATCTCTCGCCTCTCTTCCCCTATCCAGCCGGCCCGCGTTGCCCTCTCTCCCTCCCCCTCCCCCCTTCATCACTTCACTTCTCTCCGCCGCACTTCGCCTCCCTACGCTCCGCCCAGCTCCGCCATTCTTCTGTTCACTACAAGTCCGCCCTACTCCGCTCCGCTCCATCCCTCGCTCACCTTTCCCCGAGCCGCTCTGGTGGCTTCAAGACGCTTCTTCTTCCGCTCCGCCCCTCTTCTTCTTGTTCTTCTTCCGCTCCGCCCCTCTTCTTCCTCTTCTTCCGCTCCGCCCCTCTTCTTCCTCTTCTTCCGCTCCGCCCCTCTTCTTCCTCTTCTTCCGCTCCGCCCCTCTTCTTCCTCTTCTTCCGCTCCGCCCCTCTTCTTCCTCTTCTTCCGCTCCGCCCCTCTTCTTCCTCTTCTTCCGCTCCGCCCCTCTTCTTCTTCTTCTTCCGCTCCGCCCCTCTTCTTCTTCTTCTTCCGCTCCGCCCCTCTTCTTCTTCTTCCGCTCCGCCCTCTTCTTCTTCTTCCGCTCCGCCCCTCTTCTTCTTCCGCTCCGCCCCTCTTCTTCTTTCCGCTCCGCCCCTCTTCTTCTTCCGCTCCGCCCCTCTTCTTCTTCCGCTCCGCCCCTCTTCTTCTTCCGCTCCACTCCTCTTTTTTTCTTCTTCTTCTTCCTCCTCCGCTCCGCCCCTCTTCTTCTTCCACTCCGCCCCACTCCTTCCCACCTCAGAACCCCACAACACATTGCTCTCATTCGCATGCCCCGTTCAAGGAAAGTAAAAGATAAACCATAATATTTACCAGCTGTGATGCACTTCACCTCGCACCAGATCGTTCCAGCCCGGTCCACCGTGTCCCTCACAATCCTACTCTACCTCGCCTTACATCCATATTTCTCGTCCCATCCTAGCCTTCCCACACTGCCCATTCCCATTCCACCTTCGCTGCTCCGCATCACTCCATCTCGCTCTACATTCTCCGGCTATACCCTCTTCATCTGCTTCTTCCTCGCCGCCCATTGCTCCCCCGTCCCCCTAAACTTCACCCCACCCCGCTCCAACTGCCTCCACTCCCCTCCTCGGCGCACTCGGCGCGTCGGGAAGCAAATAAGACGACGAAGCAAGACTCCGCTTCCCCCCCCCCTCGCCCAACCGCCCGAAGCCCCCCGCCTCAGAATCGGCGGGCGCCGCGACGCAGTCGTCTTCGAGTCGAGAGCGGTTCATTTGTAAAGATTCGCGCCGACAAGGACGCGCGCCGCCCGGGGATCCTGTTGCGCGATAACGCGCCCGAGAGCGCCCTGCAGGCAGCCAGGCAGGCAGGCAGCCGAGGCTTCGGAGGCAGGCGCCGCTAATAAACCGGGCGGCCGGCGACGCGCCGCCTCGCGCCGCCTCGCGCCGCCTCAGGGCAGGCCGCGCCATTAGCGGAGCGAAGTAGCGCTGGGACGAGGCGGCGGCGGCGGCGGCGACGACAACGGTTGTTGGGAGCGCCCAAGGTGAAATGCCCCGGGGGAAGGTAAATACGATGGAGTTTACCGAAATCACTAGAACAGAAGGGTGGTGATGTTGCTCATCGGGATGATGAAGATTGCTATGATATTAATGATTGTAGTGCCACTGATGGTGGATATGCCTTGACGAGGCGGCGACGACAATGGTTGACGAGAGCGCAGAACGTGAAGTGCCCCGGGGGGAGGAAAACACGGTGGAGTTTACCAAAATCGCTAGAACAGAAGGGTGGTGATAATGGTGATAGTGCTCATCGGAATGATGAAGGTTGCTATAATAATGATTGTAGTGCCGCTGTTGATGGAGATGCCTTGGCGGATTGTATTGTCACTTGATGATTGAATTGAATTGCCTTATTTTACGAGGCGAGACTCAGGCCATGAGGCCTGCTCTTCCGTCTGACCACGCAAATTTCCCTACGCTCCTTTCACCCACTAGCGGAGAAAGAAGGTACTATCTAGGGCGACGAAACAGGCGATTTTGAATTTTGCTCACAGGCGTATTTAGGCTTGAGAATCTTTCACATGCAGTAAATCTTCTAACATGGGACAGCCGGCTTCACTTCCCCTCCGAAGGAAGGCGTACGAAGGATTTTTTCGCCCCAAAAAATCCATGGCTTCGATCGGGTTTGAACCCGCGAACTTGGGCATAACAGTCCGGTACGCTAACCGTTACACCATCGCCGCCACAAATGATGGACAGGTATGGAGGAAAAGATGGAGATGATGGAGAAGTAGCGGCGACAATTATTGTTGAGAGCGCAGAAGGTGAAATGCCCCGTGGGAAGGTAAATACGGTGGAGTTCACCAAAATCACTAGAACAGAAGGGTGATGATAATAGTGATGATGCTCATCGGGATGATGGAGGTCCCTACGATACTTGTGATTGCTGTGCGACTGATGGTGGAGTTGCCATTGCGAAGGTAACGAGGACGGTTGTTGGAAGCGCAGGAGGTGAAATGCCCTGCGGAAGGTAAAAACGTTGAAGTTTATCAAAATCACTAGATCGGAAGTGATGTAATGGTGACAGTGGTGATGATGCTCATCGTGGTAATGATGCCCGCAATGACATTAATGATATGTGATTATATTATGATGATGTATATGTATTAACGAGGTGGCGATGACAACGGATGGTGAATTGCCCCCGGGAAAGGTAAACACGGTGGAGTTTACCGAAATGACTAGAACAGAAAAGGTGGTGATAATAGAGATGATGCTCATAGAGGTGATGAAAGTCGCTATGATATTAATTATCGTAAAGCCACTGATGATTGAGATGCCTTGAAGAGGCAGCGGTGACAACGGTTGTTCGGATAACAAGAAGGAAAATGCTGGGGGAAGGTAAATACGGTGAAGCTTACCGAAATCACTAGAACGGATAGCTGTAATAGTGACTATTTCACTCATGTGTGTCCGCGTCGTAAGTAGCCAATGCTAAGCAAGAATATATTCAAATTAAACCAATCCCAGATGTTTATCGCCATCAGCTTGTTTACCTTCTTTTATCGCTGTAAAACTTTTGTTTACCTTTTTAAGATAACGATAGCAATTGTTCCACCTCCAAAATAGCTTGTGTGCATCACTATAATTTTAAAATATGTCGTTTTGGTTATGTTTAAAACTTTGAAATAGAATATATTATTAAAAATTCAAGGCCGAAAAACAGCGACAGTAACAAAGAAAGCGTGTGGATGCAATTTCAAGAATTTTGTGAAGAAAGAAAATACAAATGGACAGCACAAACTACAAATGAGGAATTTACACATATTTTAGGTAATTAATATACGAAGATTAGATGGTGAAGAGTACAAAGAACATGCTATCAAAACTATGTGGAACGTTACATAAAAAATTATTCAGGAAAATACTTTAATGAGTGCACATGTGTGTTCAATTCATTCGAAATCGACGAATTCCGCTGCTAATTCATCTTGTACATCTTCCATTTCAAATACTTCCATGGAAGGGCAAGACTTGGAAAACAACTTCCTACAACTTTAATGATTGTGCTTTTAATAAATGTTCTTTTAAGTATCCTTGTTATAATTGTTTCATGAAAGTTTTATTGCCATAAAATTGAAACATATTTGAAATCATTTTCTGCCTTAAACTGTTATTTAAATGTTACTTGATTATACGTTATTCCAGGAGGCAGTGATAAGTCGGAGCTGAATGAAAGGTTTTCATTTTTCGCTTGTAATTTTGAGTAATATTTCCCTTTTTCGTATTCCTGTGATTTAAATTATCCTTTCAAGTCATGTAATGTGTTTATTCGTGAAATAGTCACACTAAATATCACTCGAAGTGCTGTGCTAGCCGGTAAATTCACTCCTCGCTACGCGAGTTGTGAATTTACCGGCTAGCACAGCACTTCTCGTGATATTACTTAGTGATAAAAGCGATGATACTCATCGCAGTGATGAAAGTTGCAATATATTAATGATGTTCGTCTCACTGACGGTTGCTCTGCATAGGTGACGACGGTTGTTGGATGCCTAGAAGGTGAAATGCTCTGGGGGAAGGGTAATGTGGTGTTTACCCAAATCACTAGAATCGAAGGGATGTAATGATGATATGACACACGATGAATGTTGGAATGTATTAATGATGGTCGTCCAACTTATGGTCGAGTTGCTTTGCAGAGGTGGCGACGACGACGGTTGTTGGGAGCGCACAAGAACAGGTGTAGAACACAAGGGTGGTGATAATGGTGATGCTTCTCGGTGTGAAGGAGGTTGCCATGATATTAATGACTGTAGTGGCACCGAAGATGGACATGCCTTGACGAGGCGGCAACGACAACGGTTGTTGGGAGCGCAGGCAAGTTCAATGCCCCGGGGGAAGGTAAATACGCTGCAGTTTATCGAAATCACGCCAATGTAAGGGACGAGATGGTGATCATTACGTTGATACTCATCGGCGTGAAGAAGGTTGTCAAAATATTTGTGATTTTTGTGAAAAAGTTGTCTACAACGATTGTTTGGAGCCCAGAAGGTGAAATGCCCGGGGAGTTAACCGATACCACTATAACGGAAGGGAAGTGATGATCGTAAGTTGATGATGTTCATCGGCGTGAGGAAGAAGGTTATGATATTAATGTTGGTCGTGGTATTGATGCCTTGGCAAAGCGTCGACGACAATGGTTCGTGGGAGTGTATAAGGTGAAATACCCGGGGGAAGGTAAATAATCTCCAGTTCACCGTAACTACAACTACACTACAAGGAAAGGACATAATGGTGATCGTTATGATACGTTAATTGGCGTGAGGAAGTCCGCAATGATAGTCATGGCCTTTATATTGAAGATAGTGAAAGCGATTAATTTTTATAGTGATTTTCATAGGTATTACCACGAGTGCTTTGAAAAATGTCGAAAAATCCTCGACTCGCCAAGCGAGGAGGGGACTTATCTGATAATTTTCAAAGTACGAGTGGTATTTAAAAGGACTATTCTACGAAACAAATCATGTATAAGAGTTTCAAAATGCGCCAAATATTGAAAGTAACTGAAAACTATGTTAAAATCAAACAGGTTATGTTATAGGACATACGCGGTTTGTTGGACATCGACATCGATCGACCTCCTAAGATAGATGAGTCACAGTTTATGATTGGGCAGTAAGGAGAAGCGGTAAGAAAAATCGGATAGAAAAAGCGATCAAACTTTTTGAGATTCAACGCCCTGACTGGGGCATTTTGTATGTATATTTAAATACTATTGGCTTTAATTTCTCGAGTGAATAGTCGTGGTAATTAGACTCAATCGTGACAGTTTTTTCTGCTCATTTTTTCTTATGGAATTAACGAAATAAACAAGGAAATTATTTCTCGACTTTCGTAAGCTCTAAAGGTTCCTGAATTGAGTTATTCGTAAATTCAGTTTTGTTGAAAAATAATTATTTAATGTTATAATTACATTTAACATGGCCTATAATAAGATTTTCAGTTAAAACGTGTATATACACACCCTCATTACAAAAATATTGTATTCTCGACCTCTAAATGAAGTATAATGAAGTAAATACAAACTCAAAAGTAAAAGAATGAAGTCATATACAAACAGAAGAATAGAGTTTTACGTTCTACTATAGTAACACTCAGGCAATGATACATCAAAATTCTTGTTACGTATACAGCATGTTGGATAATTATCACAGAAGAGATTGTTTAATAAAATATATTTTTAGTTTTAAATCCGGAGATACTTACGTTTAACGAAGATTTACATGTTATGTAAACTTCTCACATAAATATTATACGAGACTGAGCGAAAATAAGCCACTTGCAGAAATTAAATATTCAGGGAGTTTTACATTGATCAACGTAAATAAGGATCGATGAGAATTGTAAAATAGTACGTCTCCAAAAAAACAGCACAGTGTAACGAAAACACTCAAGAATCGCAATAGATAGAAGCAAAGAAAAAAGTGTTAAAAACATGTTTCGTTCCCAGACAAGAATGACGTCTGCTCGGAACAGGGGCGCGACGTAGTGGAAGCAAGGTGCAAGATAAGCCGCGGGAAGTAGCGCTTGCAATCTCTGTCGGGCGCCGCGGAAACCGAAAGAAGTGCAACGGCTGCCCGAGGAGATCAGAGAAGTTGCTCTCGAGGGACTAGCGAAGGGACTTCGCTTTGAATCCGACGGAGACGCCGCGCGCGAGATAGAATCTGCGCAGACGACTCAAACCAGGTCGTCGCCATTTCCACTCAGACGGCTAATGCTGTTTTGAAGATGTAAATACTTTGTGCATAGAATGTTACAGGTTCCACTGATGCCAAAGGGATAGAAAACGAGGTCAACGAAACTCTTCAACATCTAGGTCGAAGTGGATGTATCTCTGTGTATTAAATGACTGCATTTGACCTAATTGTAGAGGGGATCACTGAGAATTTTGTTTCGGATATCTACCTATAGTCGAATTACATGCGTAATATGTTTGTAATAGTCAAGGTCTTAAGTGCTCGGACACGTAAAACACCCATTAAAAAAGATAAGATAAGAAAAACGGATAATTACACCACACAATATTTTTCGACCGGGACACTTCCCAGGCAACAAATGAATGCTACCTAGCATAGTGAATGTAAACTTGAACAAATGATTAATGAAGCAAGCGTTCTCTATTAGTAACCGATTTATGACTGATATATGTAATTTTTACAAAAATATAGGTCATTGGCATACCACGCATTTCACAGATGCGAGTTGTAGCATACGAATCAGCAATAAAAATTACTTCTAATTAACACGTGACACTGGTGACATATTCTCGAGAAGAATTTCATTTTCTGCTATATATCTATATACGAGTACTACGTATTTATTAATGATCTTAATCTCAGAGAAACGAGCCAGGGCCATTGTTCCCAAGGCAGTTGTTGTTCTTGTGGCCTATTACCATTGTTACTAACACACCCGTTATTAGATCTCCTCAGCACCACGACTATATTGTTGAGGAGAATCTGCTGAGAACGATCCCGACACCCTATGCCAGTGATGTCAAGGTCACAAGCGGGAGTCCGTGGCATGAGTGCCACGACCAAATCGCCTCTCCACGCAGTTCATTAATCCGCTACCAGAGAGACCGCCCTCTATTGTAAACGGCAGAGTTACTAATAGTTTCCTTTCCCGACACTAGTTGCGCAGGTGCCACGACGCGTGCCACTGCTACCCCTAGAAGACTTGACACCACTGCCCTGTGCAATGAATTGGAGGTCAGAATTTCGGTACATAGAATTTGGTTTATAAAAATTAGAATTAAATTGTGTAAATACTTCAATTGTCGATCCCAAGCACTCAATTTTTATTAATAAAAATACATTCTTTAATATATTGTAAACGGTTTTAATCGTTGCGAGTAACCTCCATTTGTCACTCAGGGTTAGCTCTTTCAAACACAAATCGAGGCAAACGATCTACATATTGACGCAACCCTGTCTCCTGGTTGGAAACTTAGTATTGTACTATTTTTCCTTTTAGAAAAAGATAAGTAGTTAATTTAAAATGGAAATTATAAGTGCTTGAAAAATTAGGACTTGATAATTTCTTAAAATATACATTATAGGTGTAAAGGAAATCTTACTGAACCCTGTTGAAATAAATCTTCGAATACGTTTCCTAACAGAGCATTAACAAATTAAAGGGAAAAACTAAAAACATTCTGAAAACTTGATAACTTGCAAACATTTCACACTCTTCAAACAATAACTGACAAAACAGACCAAAACTAAACCAAGCAATCAACTAACTTATTTAACTTTCATTATAAACTTCAAATTGTTCGTCAATACTTTTAATCTCACGGCTACATCTGCACACGAGTCATGAGTTTTATTTAGTTTCTTTAATCCTTTCTTCCATTAATAGTCGATAACATTTTTTTGTATCCCAAAATTATTAAAGACGTTTTCTGTTGAAAGAAATTGTTCATAATCTGGCATTTTACAAATAGTACAAATGATGACGTATTAGCGTTTGATTGCGTTAACACACGTTCAGCCAATTGCAGTGAGAGAATTGTGGGTAGTTAAAGGTGAACGTAACAGCCAACCACCGTTTTCTCGCACAGATGTCAAGTACCTGAGATGTCACAATAATGTTGTTTCGCAAAATTAAGTTTGATTCTCTTATAAATTTATAATGCTGTTATACAAAAAAATAGCGAAAACTCGTTCCTAACGACGCTCGTTTTCAAAACATGTAATTATGAAATAAACATGTAATTATGCTTTATTTTTGCTATTATTATCAACTAATTGCATATACTACTAATAATGCTTTCAGTCTTATTCACAAACTTTACTTTCTTCACTACACAAAAATTCACGACGATCATTCATGAGATTGTGTCTACTCTCAAAGACGGTCAAGTTCTGTTAGTTGATTTCTTTCTCTGGACTAGCTTTTGCCTTCACAATGGCAACCAAAGCCTTTTCTAAGTTGATTCTCAACAGGCTTAGGTCATTTTCGACAATCTGTGCCTTCTATCACATTGACTCTACCGCATTTTCCCCGTATGAATCCAAAAAATGGTATGTGGTATCTTGTAAAAAATTGTTTTGGAGGGAATTTAACCACTAAAATGTTTGGGAACATAAGACACCTTCAAGACAGATGTAAGGGCTCATTCGATTTCTCTTAAATACCAAGTATGCGAGCCCATTTGAAGATTCTTACATAATTGTTTCCTATAGTGTGCATGAACAATCACACTGTGTTGTACGTCAACCAGCTCATTTGCCCCACATGTATTCTACTGTAGACTATAATTTTCACGTATTGCTTCAAGTACAATACTAGAATAAAATAGGACAGAACTCACTAGGACGGTTTTGTGTAGTTTCTTTTATCCTTAAACATCGGGACATGTCATGTGGTGGGGGTTGGAAGTTGTGCTAGAAGACAAGGTAAATATTTAAAATACATGAATTTACAAAATAGTGACTTCAGTAGTCCTCTTCTCGGTCAGTTAACGACAATTATTGAGGGGTTCCTTTTAGCTGTTTTAAATACAGTAACACGAGTGGTTCAGAATTTTTGCAGAAGCCTATTATCACAGTGACAAGTTAGATTTCTTAGAAATGTCAGGTCTATCCCAAGTGGTGGTAAAAAATTAGATCAAGTTTTATGATTATGTAAAAATTAAAAAAAATATTGCCTTAATTTCCGGAAAAATATAAGTTTATAAAAATTCCGTTTTTATCGCCCATTGTGAGTAGTTACACCTAAGTACGGGATGAATTTGTTGTTTTTTCGTGTCAAAGAAATATGCCAATGAAACACTGATTCGTATACATTAACCGTCGAATGGTAAGCTCGTATAAAATGGTCGTTTTTTTATTGCGATTTTTCAAATAAAAACTTATGAAATTGATAAGCTTTGAACCCATTCGATATCTAATTATATCTTTATAGTTAACATTTTAAAGAACATTTTTGAAGCATACTAATCAAATAAAGAAAATTATAATATTTTACTAAACAAACACTGCAAAATATTGACAGCTATTTTTCATTTTATTAGAGACCAATTTTGAAAACTGCCAATTTCAGACAACTAAATCAGGACTTTCTTTTGTGATGAAAAGATCCGCTGTTTGTGAACCACCCAGTGAGCATTCGAGAGAGGTTGTATTATTGGGAATTCTCGCGATGTCACCCACCAAAGAGTGGCCTTCTGGACTCAATGGTTTTTATTTGTCAGGAAACGGTTCATCCTGTCGAACCCTGGCCGTGTCCCCATTATGACCATCGACTGCTCAATAGCGAACGTGCTAGAACTAGCCGCGCGAGCGAGAAGAACGAAGCAAACAAGGCCCGCCCGGACAATCGCTTCGACACGGACGACACGGCCGCGCCGCAGCCAACGCCGGCGAAGCGATGGCAGCGGCGGCGGCGGCGCTTTCGGGCCGGGCGGGATCGGGCCAGGCCCAGCCGGGTCGGGACGGGTCGGGCAGAGGCAGGCTCGTCGCAAGCACGCGCGGACCGCGCCCCGGCGAATTATGAGACGGCCTGTCGCGGACCCGTTACACGCGCGACACAACCCGAACCCCACCTCCGACCCCACGTCCGCCCCTTCCACTTCCCCCCTCGAAATCCGTCTACCCCCTCAAATTTGTCATGTTTTATTTATCATTTATCATAGCGCTCGGGCCATGAATGGCAATGGGACCTCGCAATTCGGCGAGCCCGCCGCCCGAATACAAATGACCAGCGAGCGCGGCGCTGGTGGCGGAGGCTGTAGCGGGTTGCCTCCCGGCAGGGGCACAGTGACGATGCGTGGCGGGTTGCTGCTTGCCAGGGAGCGAGAGCATGTGGGGGCGTGAGTTCGGCACGACAGGGATACAGCGACGATGAAGTGCGGGGTTGATGCTCGGGGCAAAGAACTTCTGCTGCGGAGGGCTGGCGCCATTCAGGGACACAGCACCGAGCCCTGGCGTGTAACCGCTGGCAGGCGATCCTAGAGTGGTAAGTTCAGGTTCTCGTTCGTCAGTGTCACAACGCGAGTTGCAATTTGCCAGGAACAGTGTTAAGTGGGCTACCGTTCGCCAGGGGGCAGTGGTAATGCTGCGCGGATTGCAGAGTGGGATGCCCGTACTTGATATTAAGAGAGTTGCAGGTGCAGACATGACGGTCTGCAGGTCATGGTTGGGCATGGTCACGTAGATATGCCTGACCAAACTGTGCAGGTTGCCGCTGAGCCTGTGCAGGGGGGAGTAAAGCTGCGCAGCTATCAGATCACCAGGGACACATGGTTGTGTTGTGCATGTGCATGGTTGAGAGTTGCACATCAGATCGGGGTTGTATTGCGGGTTGCCACCAGTCTCCGCGACAGGGGGCACGTTGCGCGGGTTGCATCTCGTCGGGGGCACACGCTTGCGTTGCGCGGGTTGCAGATCAGATCATCAGAGTTTCATTGTGCAGAGGGGGACCGACGTTGCACGGGTTGCAGCTCGTCAGGGGCAGAGCGCCGCCGCCGCGTGAGGGGACCCATGGGGGCGCAATCGCAGCCCGCGGCCTCGCGTCGGAATCGCCGATAAATTCCGCTGCGCATACTTGGCCCGCCGGCGCGCATGCCCCGAATAAACGCCGGTGCTCTGCGGGCGTGTCGTTAGCCTCGCTTGCCCCAAAGCCTCCGCCTCCGCTCCCCCTCCCCCTCCCCCATCGCTTCCCGAGCGGCCCCTCCCCCTCCCACGGCGTCGCACGGTCGCCCGCCCGCCCTCGCCTCCCCGCAACGCGGATTAGCCCTCTATTCAGCCCGGTCGGGGATCAAACCGTCCTTCAAGGAAGCGTGGGATGCCTGACTAAAATGTAGAGCACTTAAAATTGCAATTGCGAACAATCATTTGTATCTCCTTGAAGCTCTTTAGAATGACAAGTTTATTACAAAACAGTTCTTGGTTGGGAGGTTAAACCGTCCTTGAAGTGTAAGAAAGACGATTGCAATACAGAGATTTTAGTCGTATACGATCATCGTGTAGATTTTTGCAATAAAATGTTTATTAAAATGCGTCTTGATTCCTAAGTTTGTCAAAGTTGATATCTGCCTCCTAAAAGCAATCATAAACCAATATTAATTCTTCACAATCAATACGCTGAAGACCAACAATTCATGGAAAGTCGATATTGAAAAAGCGAGCCATCTACTGAAAAAATTAAAGTAAAAACGAATGTGTTATGAAGGCACTTTGAAACAACTCTATTAAAAATGGAACCATTACTATATTATTAATAAGGGTTTCCTATTCATTATTCAACTTACTGAAGCGTACAAATCAATGTAGTATAACTCTCGATAAGATAATTCTTAATAAGAACGAGGATACGATAACTCTTAACACGAACAAAGGAAATGATAAAAATCGCTCATAAATTTTGAAATGTAAAGAGTAAATATTTTTTCTCGATAGTACAGTAATACTACGACAAAATTGCGTATCATTTTCTACGCTCACAACAGTACGCGAGAAAGAAACAACTGATTTTTCAAAAAACACGTAAGTAACGACTGATTTTCCCACCACTTTTCTTCTTCCAAATTGATATCTATTATGTCCTTTATATTCCTGTTTTCATAGTACTTAGAGGTAATAAAGCGCGTTCATTTATAACAAGTAACTGGAACTGAGAAATAAATTGCTTTTCCTTTCAAATGCAGCTATTATTTAGCTCCTGGTCTCCAAGAGTTTTTCGTAGTTATGGAAGCATAAATATAGAATTCAAATCCGCTGTGAATAATTGGTACATTGTTTCCATATAATAATGTGATGACTTTATTAGTTAATAAGACATTTAAAGAAAAATACAACCAGTTAATGAGCGTTATAGCATTCACATAATTATTACAATCCAATTTGGCACTCGTCAAATTAAAATAAGTTTTATGATAAAAAAGTGGGATCACTTTCAATATCTTCTTTCAGTTCATACAAAACTATGGACACACATGATATTTTTTTAAAAAGTATTGAAGATAACGTTTTAATAAATTTAACGTGCAACTGGATTAATATATCTTGATTAATTCATAGTATACATATTAATGCACACACAGAAACCGTGACTTTTTATTTATTTTTTTTTTATTTTATTTTGTCAAAAAACTGTAAAAACTGTATATGACGTATGGGGAAAGAAATTTATCTGCGCACATTTTCTTGAGGGCCAGAATTAAACTAAAACGAAAAAATTAATTTAGAAAATAATTACCGGTATTTTAGAAAAATAAAGATATTTGAAAAATGTTTTTTCCCGAGTTGTAGAAAATCAATTTCAACTATAAATGAACTACAAGCAAAAGGAGTGCTCAACAAAGCGTGCGCACAGTGAAGCTACATTTACGTCCAGAAGCAAAACAAGTCTCAGCATTTGCTCAATGGATCAGGGAAACTGGACAAAAACCTGATCGAGATGGGGGGACTTTCAAATTGAACTATTGTATGTACACGTGCTGTCATGAGATTCAGTAGTTGTTATGACTATGAATACTGACAGCATTATTGAATTAGTATAGCAATCATGTTAAAAAGACTCTCATTAAGTATCTATCTCTTCTTCATAAAACAACATTAACTACTTCTTGAAACTATTCGTTAGTGTATACAGTCCTCTCTGTGAAATTAAACGCCGCGTTACCAGTATAATTATTACGACAGTGTATTGAAACATTTTGTGAAACTTACTTGTTTAGCATATATATATGGTATGTCTTTTGTCATTTCCTTGGGTACGGTGTACTTAGAAAAACAAAAGAACGTTTTTGGCAGACTTGATTTTCGTTGTAAACGAAGGGAAATGTTATGGAAATAGAGTAATAAATAATATTTAAATTTTAACTTTGAGAACTGGTATTCTAAGTCGTACTGGCATATTATTTATACTAATTGATCAGCACGTATTTTTCCGAGACTATTTCACTCATGTCTATCCGCGTCGTAAGTAGCCAATGGTAAGCCTGGATATATTCAAATAAAACCAATCCCAGATGTTTATCGCCATCAGCTTGTTTACCTTTTTTTATCGCTGTAAAACCTTTGTTTACCTTTTTAAGATAACGATAGCAATTTTTTCACCTCCAAAATAGCTCTTGTCCATCAATATAATATTAAAATCTGTGGTTTTGGTAATGTTTAAAACTCTGAAATATAATCTATTATTAAAGATTCAGTGCCGAAAAACAGCAAAAGGAACAGAAAAAGTGTGTAAAAGAAATTTCAAGAATTTTGTCAAGACAGAAAATACAAATGGACAGCACAAACTACAAATGAAGAAATTACACATGTTTTAGGCAATTAATATACGAAGATTAGATTGTGAAGAGTATAAAGAATATGCCATGAAAACTATGTGGAACGTTACAACCAAAATTATTCAGGAAAATATTTTAATGAGTACACACGTGTGTTCAATCCATTCAAAATTGACGAATTCCGCTGCTAATTCATCTTGTACATCTTCCATTTCAAATACTTCTATGGAAGACCAAGATTTGGTAACAAACTTCCTACAACTTTAATGATTGTGCTTTTAATGAATATTCTTGTCAGTAGCCTTGTTATAATTGTTTTCCGAAAGTTTTATTACCATAAAATTGAAACATATTTGAAATCATTTTCTGCATTAAACTGTTATTCAAATTTTACTTGATTGTAAGTTATTCCAGGAGGCAGTGATAAGTCGGAACTGAATGAAATGTTTTTATTTTTCGATTGTAATTTTGAGTAATATTTCCCTTTTTCGTAATTCCTGTGATTTAAATTATCCTTTCAAATCATGTAATGTGTTTATTCGTGAAATAGTCACACTAAATATCACTCGAAGTGCTGAGCTAGCCGGTAAATTCACTCCTCGCTACGCGAGTCGTGAATTTACCGGCTAGCACAGCACTTCTCGTGATATTACTTATGATAATATTTGCGCATTTGAATGGAATACTAATCACAAGATGAAGTTGAAAAAATGAAAACGTGTCTTATGGTAATTCGGTAAGTATATTTGTTTCTGTTGTTTGAAATCACTGAACAATTACTTCAAAAGGATGTAAAATAATATTCACGTTGCCATTGATTTAAGCCATGCCAATCTTTTAGTTTTATTTTATTTATTTATTTCAAAAAGAAAATTTCTTCTCCATGTCTCTCGTCAAACTGCGATTTGTCAGAAACTTCAGAGGACGCAACTCTACCTTCTAGTGAATGAAGTGTCATTGAACAGGTTACAAGGTTAACGTCCATTTTTTTAACGGTAGCCAGTTTGTCATCAAATAAGAAGTATGTTATTTTTTGTCATTTTATTCTATTCTCAAAAAATTTAAAACATTAAAAAACATTTTTTATTTGATTACAAACTGCCTATCATTAAAAAAGGACGTTAACCTTGTAACCTGTAAAAAGTGAAGGTAGCAAACGGACTTTTAATGGAAGTGTCATTGAAGGAGACGTGATGCTTCCCGCCGCCTGCTTCCACCTGCCTCCACACCTCGGGGGCGGGCAGATCCCTCTCGGCGCTTCCGTTGCCCGCCGCGGCGACTGCCCTGCGTGCGGCGGCAGTGCGTGTCGCCCGACCTTGGAGCGCGGGAGAATAATTTATACAAGAGGGGAGTGTAATAACACGCCACGAAATCCCCACTTTTCGGCGAGATTGAGTTGAAAGTGGATGTCGAAATTTCAGAAGACTTCTCAAAAACAGTCTAGCGTTAAGGAGAGATAACATCTTTCATTGTGATGCTCGGTTGTATGAAAATGTAACTTGTAACAAACGCAGTAATTGATCCTCTTGTTTGAGCTTTCTTGCAGCAAAGCAAATTCAGACAATCCAATCTACGGTGTATTTATTTTGTCAATTATTGTATTGGAGTAAATATGGTGAACACTTGTTGAAACACGTTACACTCTTATCTTCGTCAAACGTGTTCAGCTAATGGAGATTGATTTTCTTTGCGAAATAAACTCGATTTTGTAAATTGTGCAACGTAAACGAAAATTGTTAAAATTAAGTAAAGTGAATCACGAATAATGAAATACAATTATGAGGGAGTATGAGCTAATAGAGGAGAGAAAGTCAATACAAAAACGACGTTTTATGTCTAGAAATGAAATTAACAAACATATTTAAAGAATTATTAGGGAAAAACGTAATGAACACAAATTGCCACACACTTTTGGTGGAAAATTAAAAGAACAGGCAATAGTTAACGTTAATAAAAAGTTAATCATATTCTAATTGTTTCAGTAACACTACTAAAGTTTTATTTTCAAAGCGGAATTATTGGTTTTGAAGACAACTATATTTTACAAAACATCCCCAAACATTTATTCATCCCCAAATGTTTATTGAGGATGAACACAAATGCGTTGCAACAAGCGAGTAATAAATGTTGCAGTCACAAATTACATAAACACCCTAAGAAATTAATGATCCAAGATTGAGGGAAATAGTTCAAAAAATCTTTAACATGTACTAAATAACGTCACTATGAAATAAATACAGTTTTATAGCATGTTTTGGTGAATTTCATCAGCGTACTTACTAAAATTAAGAAAAGCTCCTTAAGAGACAGGAAAATACACGAACCTGCAACAAAGAATAAATCCATTAGGCAACTGTTTAAATTTTGTACCTTGCATCAAAAATGTAAATATGAAGATTCACCAAAAATTTGAGGTAAAAAAAGCATTCCTTCCTGCACTCTAATAAAACATTTGTAAATTTATATTTTTGAAGAAAGTATATACAGTCTACTCCTAAAACAATGTTCTAGCGTTTGCGTTGTAGATCTATCAGGAAACTTCATTTCGAGACGGAGAGTTCTTCGAAAACAACATCAATCAGTATCGCTCGGGTTCCTTGTTCATCTCATTAATGTAGAAGCGAGCCGATATCGACTTTTCCTGGCAATTTTTGACTCTCGCCGCTCCTCCTTTGTGTTCGTTCCAGAGACCCATCACAACGCCCAACGCTCACAAAGAAAGTTGGCTCGCTCTCTCAGATTGAGTTGCCGAAACTGCGGCGGGGGCCGCGCGGAACCGGCGGACGGTAGTGGGACATCCGTGGATGATGGCCAAAAGTTTGGTAATGATATGGTTTGCATACACATAAAACGCATGTGTCAAATTTTTATACTCTTTAATTATTCGGAAGAGATTTTACAACACACATCATTTCAATTACTTGATTGATTGATGTTTCCGGGCGCGTCGATTGCAAAGATCGTTAGTCCTGTAAGTGTATTGCATGATTTTATCGCGGGGGTGGCGGTGATCTTCCCTAGCATGTTGACGAGATCCGGCACCGACATAGACATCGGTATAAGAGGCTCCCCCCAACCACATATTTCTCATTAGAGGGCAACCACCCCTGCCGGAACAATCTCTAACCTGTATAGTGGCCTTCCAACATTTGTAGAAGTGTAGTGTATTTAAGTATCAGCACAGCATTTCAGAATTTCAGGAAAGTCATTTGTATGAAAACAAGGCTTTGAGGATATTTAAAACCGGTAAATTAGAGGCTTTAAAATTGAAATAAAAATACCATGTTTAGAAAAGAACCCAACTTCAAACATGTTTCGATGGTACATTATTCTCTGTATTGTATTAGATTCTTAGTTATAAAAAGATTCGAAAATTTTCAATTAGGTTCATAGAATATCTATGCAATATTGGCATTCTTCACATATTTCTACTGTTTGTTCGAAGCACAAATCTTCTGTGATGCCTACAGATCGGCAGATGTGGAGTCATACCTTTGCAAAAGTGATGCTCAGTGGCGCGTTCAAGGGAAGGGGCTAAAGGGACTTTAACTTCCGTTGCCCTGAAGCCAATTAAGCATATTAAAAAGTATATTTTTTAGTAATTTTCTATCCTAACGATCATCATTCAATGTATCAATTGTTTACGTTATAAATATTAGCTATTTGTTAACAAATATAAATTCATTTTATGACATATATTCAATGTGAATGAAAATTTCTTTATAATCAAACATCAAGTCGACTCGATACTAAACATTTAGTTCCCTCCCGACCCCGTCAAGAAAAATTATTAGTGTGCCTCGGTGTGTGTCTTACTACTCTTTTATATTCCTGCAAATAATATACTGAGAGAATCGAGAAAAAACAATAACTATCTTAATTTATTTGCGAAAATCAATGAAATCTGGCAATATTCGCAACTTAAAATACGCATGTATACAAAGTTGGAATATTTTTCAATTTCTATTCCGTAAGAAAATATATTTCATTTCTAAAACAAACATGGTAAAATTCTTTATAATGCAACGGCAGACACCTTCCGTAGTTACCATCACCTCATGCAATCTGCTTTGCTACAAATAGTTGAAGAGAGGAAGCACCGAACAAAAACCTAGTTTCATAGTATAAAGAGAAGAAAATATGTATTTGTTTTGAGTACTTTAATTGAGATATCATAAGGTGAGGTCGGGAAGCAAGGTACTCGTATTAGAATCCCTCGCACCTTTGGTGTGATACTTAGCAGAATGTGCAGGTTGTATGCACATATTTACCTCATAATACATTTTTTCATGCACCTGCATAAGCTGCTTGTTGGCGAAGTAATGTTGTTGGTATTTTTGGTGTTATTAATTTGGGTAAACAGGTGTGAAATGTTAAGAAAATTACTTTTCTGTACATCAAAAGATATCAGTGACAAATAAATTATTTCCCTTTCAAATACTTTTGATTCAGATTGAATAAACAAATTTCACTTATCCTTCTTTTGTTCATGTCGGTTTCCTTTTGTTCACTTCATCTTTTTTATTTTCTCTGCAAATTTTAGTCTATTTTATGTTATTTGGCACTATTCTTGGTTTAGTAATAATGAATTAATTTCAAATGGAAGTATTATTTGGTTTGAAAGTAAAGTTCTAAAATTCTAATATTTTTATTTCGAGGTATAAAAATAGTTACTACTTTAAAAGCTTAAGTACGCAAACAAATGCAGAGGTATAAACTGACCATATATTTCATAAATGAGAGTAAATGACCTATGGTTTTAACTCCGTTCCAAGGAAAATCTATGAGCAGTGTCAGATAAGTATTTCAAATCGCTTCATTTAAATTTCGTAAGAAAATTCCGTTATACCACTGTTAACATGACACGAGCTTCCCATATCATTATGTATAAATATATAATAATTTCTATTTGTAATTGTAGTTTAATTGTTGAATATAGAGAGATTCTCCTTCTTCATAATAGCCAATTAACTCTATTTGGCTCAATATCTATTTAAGAAACAATTATCGTTAAATATCTTATAACAAAACGAGGCTAGAGAATTCTCAAGCGAAACAGTTAGGGAGAGTTTGATAAGTAATATAGAACAAAAAAATTTCAAATTATAATTTTTTCATTACATTTGGCCATTGATCCTGACAAGGTTGGTAATGCTGCTAGTAGTTAATAGTAAGACGATACTTGTGTCCTAATAAACCTCATTACGAAATTAATCGCAATCAAACTTTCAATAATCTCAGTTAAGTAAAGATCGATTTTAGATAAGGTGTAAAAATCGCCGTACACTACTATTTACACCCGGACGTCCAATTTTTATTTTCGGCCATTTCTTCCGGATATTTTCCCACCGTGAAGCTCCGGCGGAGCGCCGGTGCTCGCGTGACTGAAGTATCGGCCCCAGGAATCCTCACCGCGTTGCACCGGTGAATAATGCATTATCTACTTAACAGCCCAAATCAACGTATTTGAAGCCGCCGCTGAAAGCGGCTAAAATATCCGAGTGGTTCGTGCGAGCAAGTAGGTGCCTTCCGCGATCGAAGGAAGCGAGTAAAGAGACGCTACTTGCTCGGCTTGTGCGCGAAGGACTGGAGTGGTTACGCGCGGGGGGAATGAAACTGCACCACTCTTCAAAAGGGCCAAAAAGTGGAAAAGATACGGTCTATTGACACATTATAGATTTCGAAGCAATATTTGTGCGTTTAGTTAATTGATTTTCGATAAATGGATGTTCTAAATTATTTTAAGGTAATTTCTAGAAATAACTACAGAAACACAAAATGTAGTATCTAAAATATTCAATTATACTTATTACTCATAATATACTATATATGCGGTTATTCTACTGCCTTATTTTTTTTAAACAAGATGGGTTAAATTTAGTGTTTGATTTTCAGCTGAAATATCATCGTTTATGAAATACACATCAATTAATCATACGAACACACATTTAAACAGAAGTATATCACCACATAGTAATGTTCAAGCAAGTGTAAACGATGGAGTATTTTTGTATTCATATTGAAAATATTCTGTTATATTTATAATAATCTAATATCAGTTCCGAATCATACATATTTTACGAAAAATATTAATTTGCCTTTCATGAAACCGCTTCATGTTATCTATTCTGTATTTTAACACTTCAGCTTCAGTTTGAAATAGCTAGAGCATCGCAGTTAATTTTAAATTAAAATAAAGAAAATTGTTGACAGACAGCGGATGAACTAACATACAAGCGAGTATACACACACAGTTCCAAAAAATGCTGTAAGGAAAACCAATTAAGACTTTACAATTAGAAAATCAACATAATTTTCGTGCTAAGAAAGTGATAAATTCCTTTATTCGTGCACGTGTATGTACGCGTAAAAATATTTATTTTATACACTATTTTAGACGCAGTTACAACTTTAAATACAACTAATAAATCTTTTTAAAAATAACGTCAAATACTTTTATTTTTAATAGTAAACAAAACGATTTTAACTTTCCTCCAAAAATACCGTAGAAAGTTTTATTTATAGTCACGGAAGATTGGTGACAAGCCTCAGCATCGTAATAAATAAAATGATTTCACTGCATGTTATTACAGAAAAGGATTTTTCCGACTGTGTAGCTAAAAGGTAATTTTGTGTGTGACAAAAATGATAAATAATAAATCAAAAATCATTTTTATTTTATAAAAAACAGAGTTAAAACTGCGACATTTCCTGAACAAATACTTGACAGATTAATTCGAAATAATTTTAAATTTATACGTTAAGGTTTCAGTGTAGAGACTGGAATATTTTCATTACAAAACAAAAAGAAATTCGAAGTCAAGCCATACGACGGATAAACACAAAAATGTAACCACTCAGTAAAGCGGCTCTCGTTGTATTCAGAACTGAAATTCATTTATGATACAACATGCCTTTTTGGTTTTTGAATTTCGCGGAGGTATGGTCGTAATATTGGCAAGGACAAACATTTGACCAAGTAATGCAGCTAGTTCGAATCCAATTCACTTCCGAAAAATATATCACTGAACAGCCGGTTCAGTTTCTCCGAATGCTGTTCCATAAGTTCTGAACCAACTGAATTCCTGGTGACCAGCCTCAGCATCTAGGTCTGTGATCGATTCATTTCTATTACAGTTCAGAATTACAGCCACAGTACAAAAGAAATACTAAGAAGAGCATTTATTTCAGTTGAAACGCAACCACACAATCCGGGTGTGGCATCTTCATCACACGAAATCTCCCCAGTAAACACGTGCCCATTACGCCTAAACACAATCCCCATTACAGAGATCAATATTTAACCTTCCTTCTGCGCGAATCAGAGCAAGGTGAAACAACGTAAAACGAGACGCGGTGGATCGGCGCAGATGAGAGCAGTTGATGGTTGCAGGGAGCGCAGTGGAGATGAAGGGAGTATGATCTGGATTGAAAGGCCAGAGTGCGGAGGGCGGAGGGCGGAGTGCGGAGGGCGGAGGGCGGAGTGCGGCGGATGGAGGGCGGAGGGCGGAGGGCGGAGGGCGGAGGGCGGAGGGCGGAGGGCGGAGGGCGGAGGGCGGAGGGCGGAGGGCGGAGGGCGAAGGGCGGAGGGCGGAGGGCGGAGGGCGGAGGGCGGAGGGTGAAGGGCAGAGGGCGGAGGGCAGAGGGCGGAGGGCGGAGGGCGGAGGGCGGAGGGCGGAGGGCGGAGGGCGGAGGGCGGAGGGCGGAGGGCGGAGGGCGGAGGGCGGAGGGCGGAGGGCGGAGGGCGGAGGGCGGAGGGCGGAGGGTGGAGGGCGGAGGGTGGCAGCCGCGCCCGCGGAGTGAGATGTAGCGAGCGCGCGCTTTGGCAATTGTGCGCGGGGGCTGCTCGGGGGGTGGGGGGTAGGGGCGGCGCCTGACAAATCGAGTGATAATTAGCGAGCGGAGGCGCCGCGCCCGAGGCGGCGACGAGGGCGTCGGCGGAAAAACGTCCATTTCCACGGGCGGGCGCGCGCGTGCGTCGAATCGAATCAGGAAGCCATTCGGCTGGCGGTGGCAGGTGCCGCCAGAGCTGCTGCTGCAGCCGCCGCCTGTCTCGCCGCCCTCCGCCCTCCCGGCGCTCACGCACCTGCTGCCGGAGACAGCCCCCCCCCCGTGTCTGCGGTGTTCCCCAAGGGCCCCTTTGTTGGCGCAATAACCGCGCTTGCTGAAGGTGTGGCGTTGTTGCGGGCTCGCCTTTTCCGAGACAATCTCCTGCTTGAAGGTCTTTCTTAGTGCTTCATGTCTTTAGTAGCTTTTTTATGTTAGTTGTACTATCTCCCACTTACTTCGCAAGAAGAGAAATTATTGTAAACGTGCGCGGGAAAACAAGAAATTTTCGCAAGAAAAACTCTTATTACCGGGATTACTCTTATTACCAAAAAAGTGGATAAATCTATTTTTTATTTCACTTACAACGGACAGACAGACAAGATCGTATTACTTAGCAAACACTGTTTTAGTTTTAGTGTATTTTGTAAGTTACATTGTTTCTTATTCTATCCACCATAGTGCAGTTCTGGTAATCGGTTTTCCCAGACAACCAGCCAGCCATAAACTGAGGGATCTCGAACCTTCTTCTGCAGCGTTCCCCAAATGCTTCTTTGTTTCCGTATCGTATTTATTTTTCTGAAAAGTATCGTATTTATTAAGTTCTTAAAAGTAAAGATTCACTATTTTTAAAATATGTTTATTTCCTCATAATCAAAATTGACGATTTTAAAGATTCCTCACTTTTCTTGTGCGCCGCCTACATACACAAATGTCCATCCATCTGCTACGAAGTGGCCCGAGCCTTCGCTATTCACCTCGGAATCCTCCGCAGCGCAGTTGTGCCACCGCTGAATTGACCGCCCGCCGCCCCCTCGCCGCCGCCGCCGCCGCCGCCACCCCGCCCCCGTCTTCTGCGCCGTCGCCGCCCTCGCCCGTCTGACCACACCTGTTCCCCCGGCTGCGTCACAATCACAGTCTGCCTCCCTTCGCAGCCTCCCCCGACACCCGGGGCGGCAGACGCACTGCGTCACCTCCCCCCCGCCCCCCCGCCCACGCCTTCGCCCCGCGTCGCCCCCGCGCATCGCCCAGTGGGCCACAGCTCGCGCCAACGACGCGCACAGCCAGGAAATTAAGCTCTTCACTAATAAGCAGCTCAATCCATAAATGTAGACGGTTCGAAATGTTTCTTGAAAGGAGCACACGCGTTTGAGGCACGAACGTACTATTTACATTCGTATGGGCTGACGCATCTTGTGTCTCAACCGGTATTTTCATGTCTCGTTTTTAACTGAACAATTTTCACCTTCACAAGTTTGACAAAAATCGTAAACGTTTATACGCACATACTGTTGCGACACTGTCAATTTTGAAACGAATCACTAGCAGATAATTTGCTCCGTTCGTGATACTTTTACCCGAGGTAATGAAACCACAGACTTACGTTTTCATCCGTACGGTTAAAATTATCTCATATCCCGATTGCGTACGGGATTTGAAGTGCTATAAAAGAAAATAAATTTAAGTTAAGTTAATAATTAAAACAACTTTAATAATTTTTGTTCAAAAGGAACAAATATAAAATTAAGTGTTTAATTTTGATATAAAATTAACTGTGATGTTTACGAAAGTAGTAAAGGTAAGCAAATGAATTGGAATGATTCCGTTCATCTTTTGAGGAACAAGGAAATTAATTATCGAAAAGGATATAAATAGTATCATTCAAGTATTATTCTTGTTTCAAAATATTGAAGAGAACAATTTTAACAGATTGTAAGTTCTGAAAAGAAATATAGTAGAACAGTAGTAATTTACATTTCAAGGCACGAAATTGGCTGTTGCAATGACTAGAAGAAAAAGTTGTGAGACGGGGCCAAGTCTAGTCTAGGAACCAACCCCGACATCTTATGTGAAATCACTTTTGCCGTGTGATGTACCGTATTTTACACGAGACCTCAAATTTATGAATATTTCTTCGTGTGATATACAAATTTCATTGGCCATCACGAAAATCTACTACGTTTTTTTTCGTTCGGTGTTTTGGTTCATAATTTGTTTTCTGATTATCAGTACTAGTAGTAGGGAAAACACTTTCGGTACGTTGCCAGAATGGTGTTAAAAAAGTTGAATTTTCATGTCAGAACACTGTAAGTATACGTCATATTCCAGAGTGCTTAGAAGACTGATAGGTTGCTTTGAAAAATGCTGTAACTAG
This sequence comes from Acheta domesticus, assembly GCA_031308135.1. NCBI lineage: Eukaryota > Metazoa > Arthropoda > Insecta > Orthoptera > Gryllidae > Acheta > Acheta domesticus. The sequence goes on along the minus strand of JAHLJT010009419.1, from coordinate 22,325,101 downwards.
AAGATATCGATGTAATCTAGAAAGTGACACTAATAAATAAAATAAACTCAAGTGATTTGTATTAGATATTTATTTGATACGTAAGTTTGATGCGTGATATACTGAATATTTAAGTGTTACATACAATATTTATCTAATTACAAATAAAGAACTTTATAAGAAGATTTAAATCCATCCAAGATTTTCTAGTTCATTCTCAACAAATATATTAATACCTGTTATATTACAACATAACTCTAGAAGTAAACTTCAGGTGTTGTGCGTCAAGTAAAACTTTTGAGGGACGAAACTGCGTTTTTAACGACAGACATTTGCAGCGATAACACAAAGAAATATAGCAATAAAATAGGAATACAATGCGTTCTTCATACAGCTGCATAAAAATGCATTAATAGAGTTATCCACAAAATAGTGGACCATTTGTAATGTTTCCAATGTGAGTTTAAGAGGTAATAAAGTTAAAAATTTCTTTCGAATAACTTTACGATTGCATATAAAGTGAAGAAAGAACAGAAAATACTACAAAGGTATAATGATGAAATTAATTTTATGGGTGAAAAAAAACAACTTAAATCGGACGCTCTTCTGTGCTGCCATGTATTTGTGTAGCAAATGAAGATTAAAATCAACAAGAAACAAAAGATCAAAAGCCACAAAGAGTCAAGTTGGTTTGTCAATTACGACCAACTATAAATACTAGTGCCATTTGCGACCGGTAGGTTTTGTGTTGTGCAAGGCACTAACGGTAGTATCAGTTTCTAGAAATTTAAGATGAAAGTTGGATTTCTATTCTCTTTAAGAGTTTATTTTTTTCTGGCTTCTCGCTTCTAATAGAACGCATCTTCTCCCGATCAGGTGTCACATACGTGTAACTTTCTTCTACAGCTCTCTCATTAAGCTAATAGTTACATTAAATACGGATAGTTTCATCTTAATTTTCATTAGGCTATAAAAATCTTTATAGCGTAGCTGAGCATTATATAGACGTGCGTATATCCTGTTACAATACAAATATTAACTCTTCGTTTTTTGTAACTGTAGTTGTAAAATTGACTGCAAGTTGGAATTAAATGCAACGTATTCTAAAATCTGAACATCTTCTAAATTAATTCCATGAAGCTCATACTTTAAATCTTTAATTCAAAATATAGTAAAACTCGGAAACACTATTTATGAAAGTAAACTTATCCACATCAGCAAATAAGCTGCTGACGAAAGTTTGGGAAATAGAGACCTGGTGCAAAAAAATTGTCTGTTCTGGAACTGCACTCGTAAATGCTGAAAATTACTTCTTCTTCGATAGGTGATGTCACCTGGATCGTAAGTAGTGACTACTTAATAGGAGAATACAGCCGTAACGTCGGATATGAGAATTTGCGGGTTAACATAATCAAGTAATGACATTATCAGTCAAAATTGAATTTTTTAAATTTTTTATACTTTTTCAATGTTCCTGAATATTTATAAAACATTGCCCTTCTCACATTGGCAGATGCTGCCGAGTTTTGCCATAATTTATGCATGTATTCAAATTAGTAATACGTAAATATACATTTCTTAACATTTTTTATTCCTAGATAGGCAAAGAAGAACAAATATTTTTCTAAACAAACACTTTCTTTGCAAAATATTTTTCACATACGATTTTCGAGCAATGGTGGAAAAGCTAAGGTTTTTAAATTAAGGTTAAAAATTAAGGTAGAGTTTGCTAAATTTTGAACTTTAACTTCGCGAGAAGTTAATAAATGTTACTGCATGTACCTTGTATGTATGTATTTTGGATGTAATTTGTTTGTACGTATTTTTAATGAAGCATATTAACACATTTTTCTAATTTAATTGGTCTTCCTTGGAAGTATTGCGAACGATATCCAGAATATATTAAAAAAATAATAAATGCAATCACAAAATCACGTACTCTGTCATTCAGGTGACAAAAACGCCTTTAAACTGCCCTCCTGTAATATTAGGCACGTGTTACGGAGTATCTTTTACCTCCTACAGGTACAACACATTTTAATTTCCGGCAGGTTGATCGCACGGGATTTTTGGAAAGGGGCTCCCATTTGGTTGCACTGTACGTCTCCCCGCCCCTCCCCGCCCCGCCCCGCCCCCTCTCGGCCGCAGCGAGGGCGTGCGCTCCCCGCCCCCCGCCCCGCGTCTCCTCGCCCCGCCCTCCGCGCAGCACGTGTCGCCCTCTCGAGGGAGCTCCCTGCGGCGGCGGCGGCGGTGGGGGGGGGCTAAAGCTGAAGCGCTCGAAGGATCGCGATGCCGCATGCGCACTGCGCTCGCTCTTCTGGCGAGCACTTAGCGCTCGTTCATTCAGCTCACTGAAGGATTCCTTACCACACAACACGAGTTCGCCCAAATAGAGGGACGCTTTTATTGATGTTTGAATGATAAACTATTAGTGATTCCCGGTGCGTCAACTGCTAAGATCATTAGTCCAGTAGGTGGAGTGCATGTGATTTTCCTCGCGGGGAGGCTGTGATCTTTCCCCGCTGGATGATGAGATCTGGGGCCGACCAACCGTCGGCTAACGGGGTTTCGCTCAACCAAATATCTCCCACCAGCGAGGCACCGCCCAAGCAGGGACAAGCTCCAATCTTCCGATATGTGTTAATGTTAGTGTAAGTGTGAGGATAGGACAAGGCAGAGGAAGGAAAGATCGCTCACGGTCCATGGCCCGTTTTGTAAGTGTACTGCTCCAGCATTTGCCTGGTTTTAATTCAGGTTACCACGAAAAATCGATCCGAGCAGAGCCGCTAGGATTCTCCTCCATGCAGCTGCTGAATTCGATCTAGCTAATCTAGTTGGTGACGAAAATCCTGTCGCCGTCGGGACTCGAAACTGCAACCTCCCGATTAGAGGCACTGTAGTAACATCAGTAGATGCCCTGAGCCAGCTCCTTCGATAGTAGAGGGACGAGAGAAGGCGTGCTATGTCGGAAAGACACTTTGATATTTGGGCTGTATATAATGTCGGTTGTTCCATATAATGGTTGCGTACAGCAACAACGGTAATGCCGAGCGTTTCCCGGCAACCGAGGAGTTGGTAGGTGAAGTGAGCAGGCGGAGAAGAGCGGTGCCGAGCACGTCAGAGAGAGCTGGTAGAGCTGACGGAGCCCGCAGTGCTGGCAGAGCGGGCTGAGAGTTTTCCCTCCGACAACTTGCATTTAATTCCCACTTACACCTTGTGGATTCCGCGTCGGTCTAAACGGGTTTAATTCCCACTCATACCACGTGGAATCCTTGGTGAAAAAAGCAGGTTTAATTCAAACTCATAACATGAGGAATCCGGGGTGAACGAAACTGGTTTAATTCCCACTCACACAATGTGGAATGTGGAATGAAAAGATGGATTCGCGGCCTATTTTCTCTGGATTCTGTTTTATTGGCCTCATATTCTGCTTTGCTACATAATCCATTCGATCTTGAGTAGTGGTAATAATGGAACTCAAATTAGTGCTCACGTCAGTACTCTCATTGGTTGGTTTAAACTAACAGAAGCGCGGAATTGAGTTTTAAACGTTATGTTCTCAAACTCTGAAGAGATACAAGAGCTTTATTACGCGTGTTTACCGTTTCCAAGCGCGCCAATTTCTGAGGACATTAGTCATGTAAGCGCAGTGCTTGTTTTGTCCTGGTAAGTGGCGGTGTTCCTACCCAGTGTGACCAGAGTTCTGGCGGTGACCCTTACGTCGGTTTGACAGGTTTCTTCCTTTCCTATAATCTCCTCCAACGACGCAAGCTATAAGCTTCCGACAGGTCTTACAACATGGTAGAGTCGTGCGCGTGAAGATAAATGTGTGTGTGTGTGTGTGTGTGTGTGTGTGTGTGTGTGTGTCTGAGGGAAGACGAGGGTTAAGCATGAGTAAGGAAAAATTGCGCGTGGTCCGTAATCCTGACAGGTTAACCTTGAGCACAAGAGAAGAGCATATAATTAACGTGTTTCGAAACGTAAAGAAACAAGTAGGAAGCGTTTGTTCAGTAAACTCACTAAGAAACAACATACAGAGTTAAAGTCTGGTATAATAAAATGCTATGTTATGAGGTTTACATAATTTTATAACAATAATCAATCGTGCTTCTCTTCATAAATAATCTTCTCATCATAAATAGCATAATTTTATTATGTATTCAATGTCCCTAAATATAACTAGAAATAAAAAATTTCGAAAAGAATCACACCAAATTTGTCTCTAAATAAACTATGTTATTAATAATAAATATCTTTATGCCACATTTTACACCAACATCGTATCCTTAAGAAAACAAAATACGAAAAGAACCAGATCAATACCGAAGTGTATACTTAAGTAGTGCTTAAGTAGTTCAGGCTTTTAGTCTACTACTTAAAGCAATAACTAATGAGAAATTCCCGCTGGCGTCAAAGTAAAACTATTCTGAAATTTGATAGTATTTTGACGCCGAAAGCAGAGCAAAGTTCTAAATAAAGCGCAAGTGTTTATTACACACCCATTTTCTGCGCGCGTTAATGCAGTTTGTTAAGTTCAGCGTGTTTTGCGAAGTTGGTGGCAAGCTGAGGCGTATAAAACAGTAGTTGCAGAGTGTTTCGTGGAAAACAGCACAACTTTTTACGCGACCTTCCACGTTACTTCTCGCAATGAAAATGCGTTTCCTGGGCGCCGCACTAGATTTACTCGTAAACTCTCAACGGTTCCGCCATTTTTATAGTGCATATTTTCTAATGTGTGCTTTCTTGATGCCGGAAAAATGTTCAGATTTAAAGGAAGTTTTTTTTTGTATTTTTGTTAAAAACTAAACGTATGACCTGTTCAAAGGCTCTTCATTATAAGACGTTTTAAATATGAAGCTCATTTTCGTGTTTAGGTTAGCACTAAGCATGGGAGTATTTTAAGTAATTTCGTAATTTCCATTTTTCAGTAAACGTTAAGAACAATATGGACAATATGATTATTTTTATTCTTAATACAATAAGAAATACATTTTAAATTAACAAAATTGATTTGAATAATAGTTAATAATAGTTTTATATGAGTTATTAATAACAGTTCCTTAATAGCTAATAGTGAACATTATTCTCAAGTAGATCTAACATTTACATACCTTCCTTCAAATTATTTAATTTATATTTTATTGATAAATTAGACATTTTATCTCCAGTAGGGGAAAATGGAATAAATACAAGGTTTTAAAACTGGTTTGGGATTGAGCTGAATTTTTGTAGTTGATAGGATTGTGTGCTAAATTTTGCAGGTCGTTTTCTTAAGTTACGTTTCGAGATACATTCACTTTAATCTAATTTAATCGACTGTTTTTTTTTTCAATTTGTGTAATGATATTTGTTACATCTGCTAAGAAGGACGATGAATAATACTGACGATAGGAGACTATACAACTCTGACAATCTTATTTTTCAAATTTTTTCCACTTTACTCAGTCTACGAATTAAATACTATTTTTCAATTTAAAGCAATTCAGTTGTCTTCCGCAAAAAAACAAACAAAATCTTGAATATTCTTAAACTAAACGTGGGGCCCGAGTACATAAATTAAGGTGTTCTTAACCGACCAAAAAATGTCAAAAAGATGTCAAAAATGTGAAATTAAAACAATGATATCACAAGTTTATAAACTGCCGTCATTTTTATATTTTATCTTGAATTCCCTTAGAAAATCTTTGGAAAATACAGAAATATCTGGGGAACTTTGAATGTTTATCAACAAAAGTACGGTCTCTTGCAACTCTCAGAACTGAGATTCTTTATGTGCGTGCGCTGTGTACCTCAGAAAGTGCGTTAACTGGTCTTGTTTAGCAGGAAAAATCTTGACCGAGAGCAGAACAGTAAAAACAGCTGTAAACAACTGTAAATATTTTCTTTATATCACGTTTAACAGAAACCCAAACTTGATACTTCTGTCACGCGATTAATGTTTCAATCCATAACTAATTCTGTTCTGGTGGTCTAATCAATCCAATGAAGATATTTTAATGAATTACATAAATGGAATTAAAGAATTCTGCTTTTTGGATAGTTACTGTGGTGAGAATATTAGTTGAATTCAAATCGTGTCCCACTACTCGTACATATCAGTTGTTTTACACAATATTTTAGGATCTAAATAATCGTAGACCTGTTGAATTGTCAACTAGTTTTAGTGACAAATCAACAACCTCTTTCACATCTGTCTAAAAATGTTTATTTACTTACTAAATAATCACCCAAATCTGGAAACTCAATTTTAATAATTAATATATAGTTTTCTGCATTATGATAATTCAATCCTTTAGGGGGACACACGACTGACTTTTTGGTGAAAATTGGAGAAAAAGTCAATTTTTGGATTTTTGTCTTTAAAAAATCTACAATCTTCCTGCTTACGAAAATGTATAATTTTTGCATATTTAAAGCCCAGTGATGTCACAGGAGCCAATTTAAAATGAAAAGTTTTCTATTTTGTGATAGTGTTTTTATTAGTTCATTTTTAGTAGTTTTCTGATTATTTTGGATTTATTATATCCCGATGTACTTGTGTTACATCCTAAGATCGCGTTACTTACAAATTAGTGAATTGTGATAACGCAGAAATACAAATCTCGTCGAAGATTAAGAATTACGTAGAAATGGCCTTCTAGAAGTTTTCTCGCATTTCTGTTTTTCAGCATTTATCTAGATATAAAATGTTCCTTGCGTAACAATTTTCATCCTATCGCAATGAAATTTGGTTTACAACTGTAAAAATATGTCTCAATCTAAAATTATGCTGGCTTTTGATGTGGATAAAAAACAAGTCTATCATTATTGGTTTAAAATATGAAAATACCTTCCTGAATGGAATTTTTCATTTGATCAAGTTTTAAAAAAATCTAGCAACATAGTTACATGTATGACAGTAAAAAGCAGCGTAATTTTGATAAAACAGCCTATGATAAACCTAATTTTAAAAAACCAACTTGAGAAAGTGGAAACTGTTTCGCAAGGGACATTTTGTAACAAATGTCAAAAAATATCAATAATTATTATCTCAAAAACTAATGGACCAAATTGAAAAATATTTTGTTTGGTATTACTTAGCAATAGGATAGTTGCGTGATAGAAATTTCTTGATAATTCAACTGCTAGTTTGAAAGTTGCAAAATTCAGTCATAGGTCCCCTTAACCATTCGAAGAATTCTTTCACAATCCACAGACTGCTCAACATCCCACAATTAAACACGGTTAAAGGAGTAAATATACAAAATGAGCACACTGAATACCAGCCAGCTCCGGCATGATATGCGGCATTCCGACTACGCAAGATATGACCAAGCTCAGGTTTTTAGAACCCCCATTCAAGCACGAGAGACCACAGAAAAACGCCATGCGTGGGAGATCGCAGATTCCACGTCTGCACGTTATGTGCAGTTCCGCAGAAGGAGTAAAAATCTCGACGCCTCCACGAATGGAAAGGGGGACGCGAGGGCGAGGGACGGCGAGGACGACTTGGGCGCGGGCGCCGTCGGCGGTGCAAGAAAGCACCTGGCCCGCTGCCAGGTGGCGACGGATAAAACTCTCCCCGCGGACGAGCCGGGGCCCGAACCCCGGACCTCGGCGTGAGGGGGCGGAGGGCGCTCCGGCTATATGCGGTGTGAAGTCGCGCAAAAGCGTGAAGAATCGTTTTCTGCTTCAACGGCCTCAACAACTGCCCTTTGAAATTTTGAGATTCTGCGCGCGGAAGGGTCTCTGAGTACTTCGTGGGAGACTTTCATGGGAGCGCTGAACAGAAAATGTATTACAGGGATGTTTCTTCAATCGCGTTCTAGACAACTGCTCTATATAGTTTCCAGATTTCTGTGTCCAGCTGGTCTTCGAATATTTCGCTACACTATGGACATAGCTGGGCTGCGGGGATTCAGAAAGGAACTTTCAGAAATCAATGAAACAGTATTGTACGTATTAAAAATGTGACACGTCTTCTTTCTCGTGTATTGTTACATCCGGTGTCCGACCTTGCAGTCAAGCGAGGCAAGTCCGCTTCCTTCTTTGGTCATTCTTCATCCAGAGGTGACAAGAAAACCCTTTTTAGGCATCCCGTAACACGCTTGACCACACAGAAGCTTTTACGGACTAGTTTTAGAGACAGCTTGGCCGAGAAAAATGTCTTGGTATTTTGAGATTCACACTCATACTTCATATAAGGTTTCGAGAAGGAAAACTGAGCGAAAAGTGCGAGTGCTAGAACAGAACCACGTAAGTCATACGCATCATATTTTTCGAAGATCAATATTCTCAAAGATACTTTTTACCGCAGATAATTCAGTGTAATAATAGTATAAAAAACAGTTTAGAGTAATGAACTCATTTTAGAATATATATATTTTGTAAAATTCCACACATTTCCTTCAAGGATTTATGAAAAATAAAAAAAATTACTATAATTCACCAAATTAATGGTTTTGTAGAACAAGCATGGTTTACACCTTTTAAAATGGCAAACAATAACAAACTTTACTATTGGTAACAGTGACACGCATTAATACCTTTAATAAAGCCTTTGTTGAATAATAAAATAATGCATAATACCGGTTTCCTACAAATGTATCCAATAAAAGTCAGTTGAAAATCACGCTGAAATATTGAGGTCGACTTCATGAATTTGAAATTATCGTTCATGTTTAATATATAAAAAAGATTTTTGAAGCTAGAAAAGATGAGAAAATCACTTTGCTAGAAGTTTTAATTAATCAGAGAATAAATCAAAGCGTACACCAACTATCGTTTCTGGTGCTAGAAATAGTATCATTGACTTTATAACTGGCACATGAACACTGTGTTCCAAGCGTCACGATATCTTCGCTCAGGTTCGTTCCCTAGGCTACATTTATGTTCATCCAGAGCAAAGCTTTCCTCAGAGAAAACTTAATTACCACTCTCTTTCCGCGTCCGCTGTTTTGTCACGGGCTCCTTTGAAAAGCACAAAGCTCACTATGAAGTCCTGCAGGTTGAAATTCCCACCCCGCGGCGTAAGCAGATCGAAATTCCGGAAATATTCATTGTCCGGTAGTAGTGAGGTTCTGAAATTTGTTAAAAGATTCAGCAATCACTTGGAAATGTGCTCCGCGCATAGCTGAACGACGAAGAACAACACTTTCTTTGGCATTTTCATAGCCCCCCCTCGAATTCCCTTCCACGCTCTTCGCGCCACGCTCTTACGACGTGGCAGAATACAGTCGGCGCGGATCTCGGGAATTTTCCAATTTCGCGAGAATTAGTGCTGAGACACATGGTGCCCCCATTCCGCAATATTCTATAAATAAAAATAATTATCTGATGATTGAGATGTGTCCGGAGATATTTTTTTCTCTTTGAAGTTATTGGTGTCTGTTTAAAATTAACCCGTCCAATCTAAATACATAGTTTTATATTAATACAAACTCTATAATAATATTAACACTTTTACACAGTATTTTATGTTTTCTTTTACGTATTGTATCAATAATTAAATATACATAATAATGCTATAAAATATTTTTCTACTCCCATTGTACAATGCTGTCATTGGATGGCTGCAACCAGTTGCATAATGATTGTCATTTTGATACAGTTTTCATGATGATACAGGTTCTTGACCAATCACAGAGTCGCTTACGAACCAATATTGTCACTTCATTAATCATTGAGAATCTTTGCAGTAAATGTTTTGTTCGAGTGTGCATATTAAAATTGCATTTGATATTATTTTATGCTTCTCATTCTTAATTTGTTTTATTAGTAGTAATTTTTACGTGAATATTAGTTAAAATAAATTGTATTGTAATTTCACTTAGATCGTATTTGACTAGCGCAGTGGTAGTTATTGCAGAGAACATTTGAGTGACGTTAAGATCTCCACGCGAGATCACGCGAGTCATTTTGTGTTATTTGCTACTGCCGTGTGGTTGTCCTTAAAAACCGCCCAATTCTTTAGTTTAAAATATTTAGTGAATTGTGGTTCTTTCAGGTGGTGTTGACATTTCAAGAAATGAAAGAAAATGCAAAAATGGTGACGTCGGAATATTAATCCCGGAGCTTTTGTAGTCCCTCGCATGTGCTCTGGTAAAACAAAGCCATCTGTACGAGTAGGGTAGAAAGGTGCCCGCTAGGTGTCCTTGACCGAATCTTGAGTGTCGACTGCCAGGAAACGATTCAATGGAGAAGTTTAACTTATAAAAGTTACCATAAGTCGTAGAAGAAGTGCCGTATGAAACTCGATGTAATGGGTATTAATACACTCGTGTGAAGTTTACGATACGAGCGAGGAACGAGCAAGTATAATAATTTCACACTCGTGTATTAATGCCCATCATTACATCATTGTTTCATAATGTATTTGAACATCCTACACTTAGTTAATTAGATTGCACTGTCTTTCAAAATAATTCCAATAAAAAATATTTCATATTATTATTATTATATTAACAATAATAATAAATAATAATTTAAGGGGGGCAGATACACCTCAAAACGTTAAAAAAATCTATTTTTGAAAATATTTTTTCTCTATGCATTAATTATTTACGAATATTTTGGTGAAAAATATATTTCGATATCTGTTATAGTTTTCGAGTTATAATTTAAAAGATATGTCGCTGCATTATGCATATATTATAGTAGTAAGGTAAGGAAAAATCAAGGAACAAACGTCGTCGCTTGTTATCCAGAATTACAGTTTTTGTGACCCGATTTCCTTATAACTCAAAAACTAATCGTAAAGCTATGAAATTTTAGGATGCATATAACCAAGTCTTATCTACAAACCCATGCTAAATCGTACACTTAAGTTCAATAGTTTTTGTTTTAAAAAAGTAATAATCAATATTTAAATTTTGAATTTAAATTAAAAATAGTATTTATTCAGTAATCTCAAATGCAAGAGCATGGTTTTGTACCTGTGAGTATTTACAACAAATCAAAAGAAGACATTGATAAACGTCTTTAAAATTATTTGAGTTATCAGGAAAACACTGTCAGTGCATGAGAAACTGGTTGAATTTTGATTTTTCAAAACAAAAGTTAAAATCCATTTTTTCCTTGCAGATGAAAGCTATTTCTGTGTGTCAGTTTGTTTTCACTGCTGTGGAGTATGATCTGAATGGAGAAAAAAACGTGGAAAGTAGTAAACATTTAACTGCTGTAAGCTCTAGTCACTCCCTTAATAACACGCATTTTTTCAATAATTCAAGACTGTTAAGGTGTACAGAAGAATTCAAAAATAGAATTGATTCTCTTTTCTATTTTTGATAATCGTGTTTTTACAAAACGACCAGATTAAACCTTAACTTATTTATTTTGCTGATCAAAGGCAAACACAAATAAAACGACAAACACAATCTATTTCATTACTCTAAAATCATACTTGAAGTGATTGCTTTGAGCAAATAATATCAATTCGAGTTTGTATTCAATTACAGGGCAACGTTTATCTCAAATATGTATAGAATAAGTTAACATCTGATTGACTGAATCACGAACACACCTATTGAATTCCCAATTTAAGTAGCGTGTTGCTCAGTGTTGCGTTTTCGACATTTTTTCGAATATCTTAGCACCTTAAAAAAAAAATTCCATCCCATGTTTTTTTATGGAATAGAAAGTGGAAATATCATATCTAAAGAAATTAATCTATAATTATACTACTTTGATACCCAGTAGATTAATAAAAACATTGGTAATATTTTTCTATCTGAAGTATCACGAAAGCGCGGAAGAAAAGTGAAAAAGTAATATTTCTTATGCACCCATTTTACTGTTTTAGATGCAAGCAAAAAGTAGGAAACTAGTGGTCTGCAGCAGCAGCAGAAATGCTGAACTAAACACATAGAAAGTAACGCATACACTTCTCACGAGAAAATAAACTCTCGTCTGAAGCGCCAATTAATTAAATATTCTAACAAAAAGTCTTCATAAATTCTGCCACAACGTAGCATCGTACACAGTGTACAGAACTACAGTCCTTTGCATTCCACGAATATAAAAATGTTTTATAACGTAACGCGTGAATAGAAAATATTTATTTGCGGGCGCCCTCTTCCTTGGAGTCTTTCTGTCTGATGAAGTAAGCTGTGTCGTAGAGGTTTTGAATCATACATTTGCATTTTTTGAGTAGAAACCAAAACTATCTCATTGTTTTTGGATTTCCCCGAATTCCTATATATATATATATATATATATATATATATATATATATATATATATATATAAACAAAACTTAAGATTCGGAATTAGTAAATTAGGTTTTGTATTTTCTCCCAGTTTCTAGGTATTTAACGCAACTAAAGACACCGCTCACGTGGAATCTGCATAGTATATATTCAGATATGGATATTGAGAACTAATGATGTAGACATTTCTAAAAAAGTTAACTCGTAGTAGCACTACTATTAATACATTAAATACTAAGTAGATTCTAAATAGTCATCAGACATTACATAAACAGAATTTTCTTTATGGCGACGCAATCAGATCAAAATACTGAACTTTTTGCTTACACATCATTTCTTAAACATGAGTTCATTTAGTATTTAATGCACTAGAATAAAACGTTCGTGCATTTTCAGAATCAAAGTCTCCGATTAGCGAATCTGCCGTGCATTATACCTCTTCAGTAACAATATACTTCATGTTGTGTAACACTTCCAAGTCAAAGAACTAAACATAAACTCATGATTGCATGTTGCACATAGTGTCATACTGCATTACACGTAAAAATAGAAAAGGTCACAGCGTGCTCGCATCCAGCCTCTGTGCGGTATTCGTGCAAGTAATCTCTCGTTTTTGATTTCCTATTTGCTGTAATCCGTCGTACTTTTACGACGTCTGCGAAACTTTTGTTGGAAAAGGAGGAAACGTAAATCGCTCCTAGTAAATAAAGAATAGCGTACGAACCGCGACCACAGATTTATATGATTATTGACTGTGGCACGAACGACCCTTCCCAGTCACGCCACGAGACCTCGATATTCCCGTGACCGTAATGGCGGCGGCAAAACGAAACGAAGATTCCTGCCGCCTCACCCGCATTCGGAAGAGATGTTGTTAGGGTATAAAATGTGCAAAATGATCCCTTCGTGCTAAAATATACACGATTCGGTATTTATGGGCCATCAGATATCAAAGAATAAAAAAGGATTTTTTTAAAAATGTGGAGAATGGAAATAACGAACGGATAAACTAAATGCACGGGTGGAGGAATTTGAGTAATGATAATGAGGACGACTGGCATACTCCATTGCCTAGCGTAGGTAATGGAAGGAGTGGCGTATGGTTTTGCACCCTACGTTTTCTCAGACATTTAACAGATCATAATTTCTGATAATAAATAATGATGGAAGGAGTGAAATTGTCTAGAGGTATGTGTTGGTATAAGAAACTCAACTTTGCCTCCTGCCAACTTCCATTCCATACCATGGAATCAAACTCTTTTAAGGCAGTTAGACAGTAACGTAAGCTGTTCATTAAACCCTTCACCCAGAACCACCAAATTAAAATGAGTGCCACTGAAGTTCTTATTACATAATGATTGATAACTAAATGTTAACTAATAAGTGTGCACGTGGAGGAAGTTAAGAGTGTCATTTGAAAATATGCAATAAATCTTGCATTAGATTGTTTATAGCATAAGATTATTTATATTTATTTTTTACTGTGTATTTTGTCTGAAGGAAAAGTTCACACAATTAACGAAATTGTTTTTGAAGTCAACGTTTGTGGCTAATTTCGGAAGAATTGGATCTAATTAGAATGTATTAGTTTCATCAAGAATCGTTAGATAGTTCTTTTATTTCATTATGAATGCATTACATATTTTGTTTGATGTCAGTTTGAAGTATCCATTATTATTGAACTTTTCTTGCAGTCACATAGAGCAACGCCATGATTACAGAATGCCATGAATGCCATATTACAGTAGATATACATAAATATTTAGAATGGTTTCCGGCATATTTTTTTCTGTTTAGGTATTTGTGCAGTATGTAACGCATTTTACCTCGTTATCGCGTTCTTTACTTAGTAACTTCCTGACCTTCGTTGACTGAAACTGAAAATAGTATTCTTCCTGAATATCAGAAGAGCAGTTATGCTGCTTGTATTTCACAAATTATTTTTCATTAAAAGATTTTCCTGTAAACACTTTGCAGTGTTTTCCTTGCTTATACTTGTAATAAACTTTCTCGCTGGTGCAGTACCTTCTTGTTGCGGAAAAGAGGCGTCGGGTGACGCTTGATTTCTAAAATTGACAGCTGACTTTACGCTAACAATACATTTACGCCATATCTTGCGGTATTTTTTCTGCATTTTGCAGACACCTTTACACTAGTAAGGGCAAAACACAGCAATAAATGCAAGAAAGATCTTGCCGGCAAGATATTGTCAGTTGTACTATTACATTAGCACTCTTCGTAACAGTCTTTGGTGACATCACGAGAGTAATGGCAGTTGAAACGATGTCACACTAGTTTTCGACAGGGCGAGCAGGCGGCAGATGTGAATCACGGCCTTACTTCTTGTGCTAAATGATAAGAGAAAGAATGATTGGCGTGAACGATATGAAAACATCAAGGCATTTATTATCAATAGGATAAAAAATGTCATTTCTGAGTTCGAAAAAGCATACACACAAACTTCATTACCATGTGCGTCAATTCGGTTTTAAGAAAATATTTAAATGAATTATAAAAATACACAATTTATCGATTTTTACTATACCTCTATTTACATACTACCATTCTATTTACAACAGCTTCCGAATTCCCACATCCTGTATACGATTATCAAAATGTTTCTTGTTTTAAAACTTTACTACTCTTCATTTTTCAAAAAACATATTACAATGCAATATAAATCTATGTTAAAACTTATAATATTTTCTGATCACTTTATCACGGCTTCGTGCGGCAATATCTTGCTTCAAAATGAATAAATCGAACCTGCTCCCAGCAACAAGCGGCAATATCTACCGTAGGACAAGAACACACCAGTTAACTTTACGTCCACGATAAGTAACAAGAAATGTCAAAACGTAAATATATATTATCGCAGTGTTGACACTGCCAATTCGTAATACACTTCATATGATTACGTCAGTAATACTCAAAGAGGTCTAAACAATAATTCTGTCAGGTAACACAGCGAAATACATCCAAGTCTCTAATATTTTCAATCAGTACGAAGTCAGAATCAGTCTTTCAGTCTTTTTCAGTACGAACTATTGCAATTTCTCTGTACCAGTGCTAATTAACTATGTTTTATAACTAGCGGCTAGGACATGTCCTCCACCCTGTCGACCGCCCCCTCTCGGCGCCCCTCCCTCGGGCTGGGAACAGCGACCTCTCTGACCAGACACACCGCACAGCGGCGCCGGGATCTAATTCCGCGCCGCGGACAATGCCTCGGAGACAAAGCCACATGGATCATAATGACCGTCAATGCGCGTCTCCGGAGAGCAAGCAGACGCGGCCCGCGCGTGCGCGCGTGCGTGCGTGCGTCAAACCAAGTCACAGATGCCCAATCCGGCCGTGGGACGCGCGGCGGGCGTGGGGACACCCCTACCGTTCCCACCGCACACGCTGCTGCCCCCTCTCACAGTCCGACCACCCAACGCCCCACTCTACACCGCTGCCGCCGCCCTTTCCGAACGTCTGCCTCACCCACCAACCGAATGACCACCCTTCGCTCCGCCCTACCAACGCCAACTACGATACCTTATCGCACCCCTTTCCTCGCCGCCCTCTCACCTACCCCACCTCACCCCGTCCCATTCCATACTACCCCTTCCATCTCATCCCTCTCCATCCTACCACCGCGCTCTTACCACACTGGTGACACATAATCTGAATCGCTCCAGATCTCTGTCTCTGCACTCCTCGTTTTCCTCCGTTCTTACGTTTCCCCATCATCCGCGACACTTCCACCATCCATGCAGTCTTTCCCATTCTCACCGTCCCCACTGCACCTAGAAACCCCTTCTCTACTCGGTTACCCCGACGCTGCCCTTGCCGGCCCCGTCGCTCTTCCGTACCCACTCTCTTCTCGACATGTCGTCCATAACTTGTTAGTGCCCTCCACCTCCCTTGCTACCTACAGCGTTCTCACTGTCCCACCGCTCAGCAGCTCGGACATTACTCACGCCATCTCGCCGTCTCTACCATCGAATTCACTCTCCTACTCCATCCACTTCCCTCCTCCGCCTCAGCCCCTCACCACGCTGGGTATGCATTCTCACGTCGCTCTTCATCCAATTTTTTCTATCCCCTTTGTTTTTTACGTTCCCAACAATTCCCAACGCTTCTACTACCCATTCAGTCTTTTCAATTTTCACCGCATCCCCCTCGCCTTCTCTACTCCATGGTAAACCGTGCCCCCTTTGCTGCCCCGTCGCCCTCGCCCTTCTTCCGCCCTCACCGTTGTGTCTGTTCTTAATGTGTCTGTCGTTCATAACGTGTTAGTGATCCCCATCACCTCTCGCTACCTACACCGCATGCTTTCTCCCCCCCTCCGTCGTCTCCAACCATTTTAACAACCCCCATCACTCCCGCCATCCCGGTGTCTCTACCACCCCCTCCTCACATTCCCCTCACCGCCGCTGCCGAGCCAAGAGAGCATCGCCGCCGCAGCTTCTTTCCCAGACTGTACCCCTCACGCGAGCGGCCGTGGGACAATGGGCTCATTGCCGAGTCCGTTTGGCGTCGCGACGGCCGACGCTCCGCCACTCACCGGCGCTACCTTCATCTGCAACGTCGCGCGCGCGCTCTTGCTGCCGCCCGCCCCGCCGCGCCGCGCCGCGCCGCGCCACGCCGCGGACGGTTTTCATTTGAGCTCGGAGCAGCGCGACTTTTATTCGCGGGCGGGGAGGGGGGCGGGGCGGCGGGTAAGCGGAGTGCGGTTGTCAAGTGTCCAGAGAAAAAAATGAAGGGTGCGAAGGAGCACGCATTATTATAAAGCACGCGTGTTTAAAGAAGAAAGTATGTTACATTATCGTTTACGTTAATAAAGTAAATGTTTTCTTTCTTATGGAATGTTAAGTCATCTGTGAGCTCATTTCATGGCCAAAAGTGAATGACGATAACCAACGCCATATACCGGATATGGAAATGTTCGCAACAAGTTCCATGTAAGGTTATTGGAATGAATTGTCTTCGATGGAGGTCGGCATTCACAGAACAATTTGAATATCGTACCCGAAAATAGTAAACCAACATAAGCTAAGAGAGAAAATTAGCGGCGAAAGCGACACAGATTTGGTTTATGACAGACAACGATGATAGTCTCCAGAAATTATGTGAATAACTACATCGTCTTTCGATGAAACGTTATCATTTGATTGATCAGATGGACGATAATTAAACTTGAATTATGAAATGAAAAAATGTTTATAACAAAGTATTTGTGAAAAGAATAAGTATCGATATTGGGTAACTTTCCATGCTCCAGGATTGATTATCGTGGCATATGTATGGTGATGAAAATTTTCTTTTATTATCAACTTACTTAGAGTTAATTAAAAATTTTATCGTGAAAGTTCCCTCTGAGGCATCAAGCTAAGCCAATGGCAAAAGTAAACATGGTCTACAATGACTTAAACAAACACGAAAAAACGTGATTAAAACTGAACTAATGTCGTGACAAGAGGGAAATATTAACATTGAAGAAAGACTTGGAAGAAGAATGTAATCAGTGAGGGAAGTGTGATAAAAAGCAATATGTGAATGTGTAAGTTTTCTTGAAGATTGTTGAGAAGATACAAATGAAACCTTTCGATCACACGTTTCAACTACAAATTATGATTAAGAAGTTACTTTGCCTGCTCCAGAAAGAAAATATAAAATTTTTACAAGAAATACAGGAATGTTGTGTAAAAATGTTATGCCTTTACTGAGAAGTAAAAGGTCAATTAAACAGTAAAAGGCAAGTAAACAAAGTATTATTGAGGGAAATTCACAACAATATACATCAGAAGTAACCAAGATGCAAATTCTAAAATGCTAGCCAAACAAATAAAATTTGAAATGTACAGCACATTCAAGAAAAATTACATTAACTAAAGGATAATTAATTACTAACGCTAATGGATTAACATTTATGTGAACAGCCTGGTAGGTAGATACTAGCGCACATGAATCAAAATGATCACATTACACAAATGTCTCCATAATCAAAATGTATTTTGCCTCAATCTACAGCACCCTGAATTCCCGACTACGCTGTTAAATTTAACCCAATTAGTATCTCTGAAACGGTTTTCCTCGCCAACTCTGTTCCTAAAATTTCATTGCTCCCCTACCTCCCTCTCGGGATCATTCGGCTACTTACTGTAATCACTGCGGCCCCCATCTCGGATTGCCTATGAATATAATCATCTCCATCAATAGACAAAATTCTCGAAACATCGTTTTCGCGACAAATAGTTCCATAGCGAATGATAAATAACATACTTACACGAAAATTTGTGTTTTCACAATTGTATTCCAATGTCATTCAATTTTACTTTGTGAAATTATATTTAATTTCCGGGATGGTTTATACTTTGTCAAAAAGAGTATACACTGTTTGCCAAGCATAGGAGATAAGTATAATCTGTGCAAGTGTTTTTCAGCTCCAGAATCTCTAATCCACTCTTTTCCTGTACGTAGTTGAATGAGGAATAAAAGTACCAACAAAGAGAGGTTTGCAACGTTTGAAAACTAGAAATTTTCTCTCCCGAGTTATAGAAAAGTATTTGCATCGGTAAAAAAAAAAGATTTGATTCTTAGTACTGCTAATAAAATATTATCCCAGTATCTCCCGCTCCACTCTTACCACAACTAGCAAAAGGAAAGCTTAACAAAACGTGCACATAGTAAAGCTACCATCATATCCAGAAGCAAAACAGAGTCACATCAGCATTTTCTCAGTGAATCAAGGGAGACTGGAAGAGAAAAATTATAGAGATCAATGTATTAGTACAGGGCCAAGGCTACGCAATCTTAACTCCAAAAACCATTTCTTCAAGGAAAAGAGAAAAATACTTGTTAGAAGGTAGAACATACCAACAACTGGCTTCTTTGACGGTATTAAAACAAAAAACTATTTTTAAAAGTTAGTTCTTAATCTTCTTTTATAGGCGTTGTCACAAAGACCGCTTTGCGTATAAAAGATTAAAATATCAAGGATTGTTACTTAGAACGCTTATCCCAGTCACTTTTTTCCTTTTCCTAACATATTATAACGTCGTTTCAAACATTTGCAATTGTTAAGGTCGGAATGGCGAGCAATCTAAACAATCAACAACTTACCTAAACACCCTGGTCTTCGCTTTTAATGGAATAAAATACTACACTTACTTACGAGTTTTAAACAAAAAATATACTAAGGAACAATTGTGCAATAGGATAAGTACGTAAACGTAAGCCTCAAACTCGTAAACTAAATTCATTGACGCTACATTTCCACGGTGTTGTCTGGGTCAACCGTGGACGGAGCCAATGGAGGAGAGCAGTTGGGGAGTTCTTCACGGAGACAATGTAACCGAAAACGCGGGCGGCGGTGACTTTCGACAATAGAAGAGACGCTTGTTTACCAGCTGGGCAATGCCTTCCGGAAAACGGAAGGTTAATATAACAACAAATTTACAACATTCCGGCACTTTGCAAACCCCGTATTAATAATCAAGTTTATCGAAGCGTATTGCTCAAGAAATTATGTCATTTCCGATAGTAGCAAATGTAATATACTTTTGTTTTATCTTTGAATGTTCGAAAACACTGTAGGGTAACTTGTACTTAATTCTTGAGAATTACTAGTTTCAGAAGGTTCGATATTTCTTGTTATAAAATAACGTATTCGCAGAAATAAGTTTTATAAAAGTTGCTTTTTAAATGTACTTTGCAATGTTATAATTGCATTTTGATAAGAGGAAAACAATTTTTGGTTGTTAGTTATAAATGAAAATGTTCATTCACGACATCAAGAAGAATGCACTAATACAAATTTTACAATGTCATTTAAATTAACGTATGCTACATTTTTCACACTACAATAAGTATATAACTGATTCGAGGCACACTAGATCAAAATAATACATCTCTAATACATAGCCATTCACAAATTATATCAGTAAAATTTAACATTTCTGAACTCCTCCCCTTCGTAACTCTATCAACTTGTGACACATTACCACATCCCTGAAATGGATGTTGTATTTCAAAACAACCTCGCACACACTGTTTCTGTGAAAAAAACTTCTCATTAAATATTTCGTGAATGAAATGTGATCTTAAAAATATTTTTCTGAATTTAATACCAACATATTTTTGATCAAATTTATCACATATTTGTATTTTGAAGTCAATAATGTAACTATTGAATATAAAAAATAAAAAACGTAGAATTTTCTTCAACCTTTAACAGCTTGTTCTCTTATGAAACAGTCGTGTCAATCCCATCTTACTTAAAAGTTAAGTATAATTTGAACGTCTCGTAATAAGTTTAATAATGCATTTTTAAAGAGTTAGTGTAAATTCAGCAGGTGATGGCCCAGAACGCAGCAGCGTGGGCGTCGGGGCTGCAACAGGGGCCCCTTTGGCAAGGCCCTGCAGGCGCTGCGCCGCACCGGCTGGCGCGACGGATTGTGTTACGACTTCTCAAACGCTTTTTTTATTCGCCAGCGCCTCCCCCTGCACCCCTCGGAGTCCTAACATCTGCCTCCGTTCCGAACCCACCCGCTCACGCCTGCGCTCCCGTCTCCTCTCCTACCGCTCCTCCTCTCCCCCACCGCTCCTCTTCCCCACCGCTCCTCCTCTCCACCACCGCTCCTCCTCTCCCACCCCCTCCTCTCCCCCACCGCTCCTCCCCCCACCGCTCCTCCCCCCACCGCTCCTACCCCCCACCGCTCCTCCCACAGCTACTGTCACTGCCATTTTCCACTCTCATCTGCTCTGCCACCATACCGCCGCGTTGCCCATATTCCTCCCTCTACTCCTGCCCCCTCAGCCTTCCCTTGTCAGAGTTTCCCCCGCCTCCATCTCTATCATCACAGCCGCCAGCCCGGTCACCGTCGCCTACGTCGACGTTCGACGGCAGCTTCTTCAAAAGCGCGAGCGGCGGGCGCGCTGGGGGATCCCGCGCGAATATCTGCAAGATTTGTAAGGAGCCGGGACGAGCCGCTGTTGCCTGTTTGGAGGCGCCGAAGAAGCAGTTGCGCTGCAGTATGAATTCAGGCGGCGGCTGCGGCAGTGGCCGTGGTACGAGTAGGGGGTGGGGGAGTACGGCGTTGCGAGGTAGCTGAAAATATGGCTTTCTCTAGCGAAGAAGTTCCGAAGCGCTGTTGCTGAATGAATAATAGATATGGTATCCCTTCAGATCTATCAACAGAATATTCGGCATCGTAACGACTGTCGCTGACTTACGGCACCTGAAATCTATTCCTCTCCGTTCAATAAATACCGAACTTTTAAATGTCTGATGTTTTTGATTGATTCACATCTCTCTTCTCTTTTCTTCTTTCAATTTTTTCCGTTTTGCATTTTCTAGATTATTGTGGAATATTAAAACATACAGGAAATTTATATTTTAAAAATTGGAAGGATTTATTATTAATGCAAAAATTTCGTAAATGATTGCAACGTATTTGAAATTGTTTACCAAAACGTATCAGCCAGCGGCACAATATTGAACTGTGTGAAACTAATGCAGAAATAGTGATGTAAGAGGTAACTGAAGAAGACATTAGAAATGCAAGTCATTATTGTTATAATACTACATTTCTTATTTCACATGAAACACTTGAATATGAAGGTGACAATTCTTTGATACTTCGCCCTTCACCATCATGTCTTCCACTGTTCCTTGCCTTTAATTTCCGTTGTTTCCTTCGCCTTAAACCGAGACGTTTGCTATGATATTTCTGTGCTATTCTTAACATAAAGATTTCTCACGTAAAATGTTATTGGAAACTGTGCAAGAGTATCAGCAACACATCCATCATTATGCGAGTGACGACAGAAGACAGCGGGAAAACGAAACGTTGCCAAGAGAAGAAGAAGAAGAGACAGCACCTATCCGCCATACAGAAGTTCACAGATGGGACAACCTAGTGCTCCAGCAAAAGATGAGCAATATAACATAGCGAGTAATGCTGAGCTATGTAGGTCGTAGCCCCTTCTATTTTCTCTCGTCATGACACTCAGCGACATAAACACGATTCGGCAATTTTCGCGAACCTTGTGCCATTCTTCTTCACTCCCTATTTCATTATTCTACATATCCATCCCATCGAATTTCCCATCATCCATGTTCCCACCTCATCTTTCAGTACCGTTTATTTCTCTTTTCCTTCAACCTCAAACAATGTGAGTGTGTCTAGTCCATCTATCCCAATCCTTCCCCTCTTCCTCGTACACCCTTTGGCGCCCTGCTTGCGCAACGCTCGCAGCGCCTATGACCGCTTATTTGCCTTCCGAGAGACATCGCCGGCATCGTTGGTGACGGTGGTCGGAGGCGGAGCCCAATGCAGTGCCGAAAGCGGAGATGGAGGCAGAAATGGAGGCGAAGGTGGAGGCGGGGAGAGGAGTGGAATCAAGAATAGTGGAACGCAAGGCAGGGGCAAGGGAAAGTACCAGATGGAGGTGGTGATGAAGGTAGAAGTAGGAATAGGGGCGGGAGTGAGAGCGCGAGCGAGAGCGCGAGCGACAGCGCGAGTGAGAGCGCGAGTGAGAGCGCGAGTGAGAGCGCGAGTGAGAGCGCGAGTGAGAGCGCGAGTGAGAGCGCGAGTGAGAGCGCGAGTGAGAGCGCGAGTGAGAGCGCGAGTGAGAGCGCGAGTGAGAGCGCGAGTGAGAGCGGGAGTGAGAGCGGGAGTGAGAGCGGGAGTGAGAGCGGGAGTGAGAGCGGGAGTGAGAGCGAGAGTGAGAGCGCGAGTGAGAGCGCGAGTGAGAGCGCGAGTGAGAGCGCGAGTGAGTGCGCGAGTGAGAGCGCGAGTGAGAGCGGGAGCGAGAGCGCGAGTGAGAATGAGAGCGGGAGTGACAGCGGGAGTGACAGCGGGAGTGAGAGCGGGAGTGAGAGCGGGAGTGAGAGCGGGAGTGAGAGCGGACGTGAGAGCGGGAGTGAGAGCGTGAGTGAGAGCGCGAGTGAGAGCGTGAGTGAGAGCGCGAGTGAGAGCGGGAGTGAGAGCGCGAGTGAGAGCGCGAGTAAGAGCGGGAGCGAGAGCGCGAGCGAGAGCGGGAGTGAGAGCGGGAGTAAGAGCGGAGCAAGATCGAGGGCGGAGGCACAAAAAGGTGCAGGGGAGGGAGCGGTTGCGGGAGCAGGAGAAGGGAGCGGAAGAGAGAGCTGGAGCGGAGCGGGGCAAATGAGATGGCAGGACCATGCGCAATAAGGGTGGTACTCACACGGAGCATGAGCCATGGGGCACGGACCATGCGCAATAAGGGTGGTACTCACACGGAGCATGAGCCATGGGGCACGGTTCACATGAGAAGCGAATAGCAATGGAACTTGACAGCGCCTCACGCCGGCAGCAACAGAGCAGCAAGCCAAGACATCCTGATCACTTAACCACCAAGAAGCAAGGAGGTAGTCTCGCTGCTGACCGGACGGGATGGCTGGGGGAGAGACGGGCTGTTCGGAAGACGGGTTGTAGGGAGAAGCGAACTAATGGGAGGGACGGGCTGTCGAGAGGGAGGGGAGCGGGCTGGTGAGGGGGATGTACGATTGGACAGGTCGGCGATGAGTGCCACGCGAGGGAACTGAGAACGTCAAGGGCGCTCAGGTCCAGCAACATCCCCACGGTCCCCGACCCTGTCCCAGCCCCGGTCCCGAAACCGCCGCCTCGCCGGCGGTGCCGCGATTCCAGCTGGCGACGTAATGACGCAGCGGTTGCCGCCGGCGCCGTTGTTTTGTTTAAAAGTTGCCTGTCGCCAGGCGCCACTTGCTGGACGGAACAGAGGCGGGGGCGGCGGAGCAGGAGGAAGAAGCGGGGGTGGGCGCTGGGGGGTGGCCGCAACTGCGCTGGTCCACCGCCGCCGCCACCACCGCCGTCGCCGCCACCGCCGCCACCGCCGCCGCCGCCGCCGTCGCCGCCGCCGCCGCCGCCGTGTTTCGCCGCCCGCGCGACATTCATAATTCATGGCCAACGCCTGAGTTGGCGGCGAGGCGGGCGTCGTCCTGTTGGGATGTGGCGGCGGCGGCATCAGGGACGGTGATGGCGGCGGCGGCGGCGTGCCCCCCGCGGTTGTATTGTTTTTCATGCGGTCGCCCGTGTCTATAGCCAGTGTTTACACCACGGCCGGTGTAGTGGCGTGGTGCAGCGGGGGGGGGGAGAGGGGGGGGGAAGGCAGACCGCGACGCGCTGTCGCCGCTCCTGCCGGTCGCACGCATCTCCCCCCTCCCCCGACGCGCCTGATCGCGCTGCTGACAGGTGCGCGGCAGCCGCGGCGGCCGCGGCGGCCGCCGCCGGACCAAAAACGTGTTAACATGACGGCTTGGTGCTACGGAACGCGTATTGTTATACGCGCATGGCAGGTGGGTTCTGGAGAATTGAGTAACATTGCAAATGGTGCTTTAGCTTCATTCCAAAGCAAACTCAGTATCATTACACAAAGATTAATCCAAGCGTATCATCGCTCCCATTATGTATTCATTTCTTTGGTTGTCTTTAACAGTCTCAGTTCTTTATCGTTTTTATCATCCACATGTACTTTTCTCCACGTATCCAAGTTCTCAAAATTAAATTTGCCAGCTGTGTACGAATATTTTTTGAAATTCTGAGCTTTCAATAGCACAGAAATTTATTTTATTGCCCGATCTCCCTTTTTCATGACGAGTCACTAAATTTAGAAAAATATCTCCAGCTCTGGCGTAGATGTTACTCTTCATATTTTATTTAACACTTTAATTTAAATTAGTTATCTATGACGAAGTTACGATGTTGAAATCCGTCACAAAATAGGGCCAAACTCGTATGTACATTTTGATAAAATTTGCTCCAGCAGTTTTTCATAGCTGTATTGATAATAGTAGAAAACTGCGTCAAAAATATCCAGCTAAATCGCATGGAATAGATTGATCAGACTCAAAAAGAGACACTTTTAGGGCCACAAAAAGGGGCAGAATCATTTTAGAGAAGTTAATTGAAATTAAAATGACCTTCACGTACTCAACTTTTATGATGAAAATCCTCGTGCACAATGGTGTACGCACAAACACAAGGAGAACGATAAAGATTTGTTCTTATTAACCGCATTTGAATGAAATTACTACTTAGTAGTCCTTCAATTATAAAAACTTGAAAAAATTATTACTTGACATTTACTCAGCCGAAAGGAAGATAAAATATACAATAAATTACTGGTATTGAATTTATGTTTAAAGAATCTGTTTGAAAAGGAAATACATTAAATAAATGTGAACTTTGTACAATAATACTTGGTTTCTTTCGCATCGAGTAAGTAGTAAAAATCTTAATTTCTGAAACATGAAAGCGGGACCCAAACTCGTAGAATCCACCTAATTTTCATCCTACAGTGTATTGGCTTTTTGCCTTTTAGACTGCTTTTAACTACACCCACTTATGTTGTCAGTTCCGCCCTGACCAACTTCAGTAATTGAAAAGTAGTCACAAGTCACGCCGTTGCGTCGCCAGTGCATTTTCCACATAAAAGCCTTTGATAAATGACACAGAGTTCGTAGTTCACGTCACACACAGAAAGCGCAGATGTTTAACTGACAGCTGAAAATCGAATAAACCATTAACTTCCCACTCCAGATATCACGTATACCATCACTTCCGGAGGCTACCGTGGCTGTATTACGAACGGGATAGAGATATATAGTCAGTAAACAATTAACTACCTTTACAAAAGCCGACAGGAGAGCGAAAAGAGAAATTTTGATTATTGCTTTGGAACCGAGTGCTCAGAATGTCAAAAACACATTGTTAGGTTTTTGTAATTATTATACTTCTTTCAAAGGGCTATTGTAGTTGTATCTGATTCGCTTGGGTAATCGAAATTACTTGGTTGAATAAGTTAGTCAAAAATACATTATGACACTTTCTACTTATTACATGGAAATTGAATCTCCAACTAAAGAGATGTAATAGGTACAATGAATCAAATACTTGTGAGTGCGTGATGTGTGATGAAAAGAGGTAACTACGGACGAATAGCGTGATGTAAAAGAGAGATCAGAAACAGTTACACAAGCTAAACCTCAAATATTTTCTTGTAAATGATAAACACGAATATCGGGTACGTCTAGGTTTATGTAAGAGAATCTACGAGTTTATATTTATATTATTCTCTCTCTCCTCTCTCTCTCTCTCTCTCTCTATATATATATATATATATATATATATATATATATATATATATATATATATACATATATACACATATATATACATGAGTTTATATTGACTGAAGGAAGAATTGTTGTAGTATTCGCAATTACTATATTGCTACCTTGAAATATATGTGTGAGAATTGACGCAGTCGTTATAGACGTCTGGAAAAGGTTGATCTTGTAACGCACGATAGATAATACAAAAAACTCGCTCAGGTGGGGATCAAATCTAAAATAGTATATTGTATCCAAGAATGGCTGAAAGGGAGAATTCAAAGAGGAATAATAGGTAATGAACTTTGACATTTTGTGAAAGTCCTTCAGGGCTAGGCCCGATGCCTATTCTTTGCGTAATCAAACGACATTGGTCACGACATAAAATCCGAAATTCGACTCTTCGTAGGAGATTGTATAATCTGTAGACAAATAAAAGACACGAAGGTCATATAACAGTTACAAGCAGATCTAAGCAGAAATTTGGACTAAATACAATGAAATGGAATTAATACAAATAAGAGCAAAGATAGTAGTGTCACTAACATGAAACAAGCAAACCTTTTATCTCTGAAAGAAGAGTCGATACTCAGCATAAGCAAGTCAATTTCGTAGCAAGAAACGCATGAAAGCCTTCGTATTTCTAATGAGGATTCTTAGACCAACGAGTTTCAAACCGCGTTAACTTGCGTACACATCGCTTTTATAATCTATCCTTACTTGAAGACTTAGAATATTTAGAAACGTTTATGACAAATAAATACATTAAGAAGTCAGGGGAAAATTAGTAATGCAAAGGAAAACAAATTCAAGCAGTCCCGCGTTCGAGTTCTTGTATAAACGCCGGAATAAAGAGCCCCATTTTGTGCTTTATTCAGAGCTTATCAACGCGAACTGGCATGGAAAGATACATAGAAGCAACTCTTAAAATCTTTGTATACCAATCCTGAGGACCATACGGAAACCCCATTATGGGAAGCAGGCAAGAAGAATATATTGGAAAAATCACACTTTACGTCAGAATACGGATAAATTTTAAAAAATAATTAAAAATGTACTTGTACATAACAATTGTTCTCATGTTTATATTACAGCAAAATGATATTGTATTGATTCATTATTGCATTACGATATGTACAAAAGTATAAATTGTGCAGTAATTTTGTAACTTACAAAAGGAGAGCTGCCACCGGAACATTTTCCAATGCATTAAGTATATTATTTTTATATTTCACTCCTGTTATTATCATTATTAACAATTTGTCTTGATGGAGTATTAAGATGATTTGTTGCTTGAAACGGGGTCTCAAAAAATGTGCGGACAATAGAAAGTCCAAAAGCTCAATTGCTTCTCAGAAGCAGTAATTTGCGCAACGGACGACTTGTGGGTTTTTCATGCTAATGTTGCAGTCGTAACTGCACAATCACAGAGAATCTCGCGTGTGATGCTCTCCTATATTCGGCTCATTCCACTATGGGCGAAACAGTCTTGCTGCCCAATGTACAAAAAAAACATCTCGGCAACATCATAAAGTTGCTTGTGATATAAATATTCTTTAAAGAACTCCAAGTACTTGAGAGAATATTGTAGAGTTAGCTGAAGAAATATGTAGTTGATTTTAATTTAAGTAATAGAATATTTGCTATCTGTAACTGTCCAACTATTGAACTAAAAATGAAATAATTTCCTATTATAAATACCTATATCCTAATATTGTTACAATGTGCGAGTAAACCACTTAATATGCCATTATATTTCACAAGTTGCAACGAATACATGCATTCTAAGTTAACTTTTGGAAGTTACGTTATCGCTAAGTAAAATTAACTTCACTTCATCTAAGCGAAGAAGCATTCACCGAACGGTGTAAATACTTCAGTGCTCTTCCACTTTCCATCTAAACAGAAGAGAAATTTTTGCTAATACGCAAAGGAAACGAAAACATTCCTCGAGCAAACAGGATTATCAAGGGCTCGTGAGAAAGCGGAGAACGTGCGAATGGCGTTTTAGGTACGATTTCGGAACTGCGCGCCTGAACCGGCCGCGTCTAAAATTACGCGAGTTTGAGAAATCTCAATTAACCCGAGAGCCCTTGAGACACAGGCAGGCGCGAAAAACGACAAAATGGAGATATCTTAAACGCCATTTTCCCCGCGTTTAATCTCGCGTGGTGAAAGCGGGCGCCATATTCCACGGAAAGCCCAACGGAAAGTTTACATTCACCCATCGACGGCAGACCGCGCGGAACCACAAGTGGGGAGGGGGGGACGGGAGGAAGGGGAGCTCAAAAGCGAGAACGTTAGCAGGATGAGGCAGAATGGAGCGGAAAAGGTCTGTTGACTGCGAGAGCTGCGGTCGAGAATCGCCAACGAATGGGCACAGAGCATGAGTGGGAGGACAGCGCGAACAGAGATAGTGGGGACAGAGGTAAAGGGTAAGAACATAAAGATGTCCTTTAATTAATTTATTAGAGAATCAACTGCTACGGCCATTATTCCCATAAGTGTAGTGTATGTGTTATAGCAGAAGGTGACTGAAGTTCCCCCTCTGGATGCGTAGATCCTGATTCCGACTAACCCGTCGGCTTATGAAGTTTTCCCCGGCCAGGAATCTCCCATTAGCGGGGCTCCATCAAAGCCGAGGGACAAGCTCTAAGCTCCCGAACAGTCTCGCAATATATGTGGTAGTGTAGAGCGGGTAAGTGTGTGTAAGTAACCGATCAGGATAAGACAAGGAAGAGGAAAGAAAGATCGCGCGCGATGCGTGACCCTTTGTCAGGGTACTACTTCGGCATTCGTCAGAGTGTTGATGTGAGAAACGATGACAAAACTGCCGGTCAGAGCAGCTAGCCACAACAATTCTCCTCCAAACTAGCGGCTGAATTCGATCTAGCTATCTAGCGAGTGTCGAAAATCCACCCCCCTTTTGGACTTGAACCCTAGAACTTCCCGATCAAAGGCACTGCAGTGCCATCATTTGATGCTCTGAGCCACCTTGGTCGGTACGAATAGGTAGGAAATGGAGACGAGATGGGAAACTAGAGTAGGATCAAGCGGCAACCGTGGGAACGGAGGTGAAAAGGGAACGGGTCGGAAAGCGAAATGAGGGTAAAGAATGCGGCGGGGGCGGTGGGGAGGTTGCCGAAGCGAGGGCGGCCTTTGTGGCGGATTCCGCGGGCTGGAAATCAGCGCTTGTAATATATCTGGCGTCGTCACGGAAGGCCCGCGGCGCGCCGCCGGCGTCCCCGCCCGGCCCCGGGGCGCGGAGCCCACTTCTGCCCCGCTTCTCAGCGCTCGCTTATTACTTATTTCTCTCTAATACACAGGTGGGAGAAATTCTGTGACTTATTTTAAACAACCACGTAATTATAGCATATCTCTTAAATGTATAAACATAACAATCGTGTTCAATATTTGCAATTTTTTAAGAGATGTATATGTGTCATTGCGTTATTAAATACAGTATGAAATTAGATTGAAATCGACTTAAGTAATTTCAAATAACATTAAATACAAGAGATGTTTGTCAATAATAGTTTTGGAAATTATTTATTGCTCCCTGATAACTCAATGGAATTTTCCATTGCAGTTACTAGTTACTATTCTGTCTGTGAGATATTCTATTTTCCAAGGTCTTCTTTCCACTTTACGATCACTATATTAGTATCAGCCATTTTGGCAGCGTTACAATTACATTCATAATCGTTGTGCCACCGCTCTATTAAGTTTTATTTACTACTCGCCTTTCCCTTAGTGCCCTCGTTTATCTGCGCCTATATCTGTATCTGTTACCGTTCCACCTCGGTCATTGCTTTGCATGCAGCGCCCGCCCAACTCCAGCGCCATTCAACTCTACCGCCTCGCGCGCCTCATCGCCTTCCCAAACCCGCTCCGCCCTCGCCCTCCCCTCCCGCCTCACCTCGCCTACCACCCTCTCGACCCACTTCGCCTCTCTCTTGATCCATCTCATTCCCTCTCGATCCTCCGCATCCCGTCTTGACTCACTTCACTTGCCTCTCGATCCACCTCGACCCACTTTCTCGCCCCATCTCTTCTCCTCTCGATCCACCTCACTTCCGCTGGATCAACCTCACCGCCGTTCTCGATTCACGTCTCAACCCACCTTGCCCCCTCCCGGCCGGACTCCTCCCCAGTCGATCCTCTCCGCCGTGCCCGCCCCCGCGTGCGCCCGCCTCCGCCGCCCACGCCGCACGAGGCCGCGGGCGGCGTTCGGATTACCATCGCGCCGTTTGGAAATAGAGAGGCGCCTTATCTGCCCGCGGCGCCGGCGCGGGCGCGGGCGCCGAGTCGGAGAACGCCGTTGCGGAGCGCGGGCGGTGGGCGGGGCGGAGATCCGGAGGCGGAGGTCGAGGGACGGGGACGGAGGGACGAGGGCGGAGGGACGGGACGGGAGCGGAGGGACGGGAGCGGAGGGACGGGGGCGGAGGGACGGGGGCGGAGGGACGGGGGCGGAGGGACGGGGGCGGAGGGACGGGGCGGTTGTCGTGGCTTCGAGCCGAGAGGAGGGGAGAGGTCTAGTTGAACGGTGGAGGCGGTGGCGGAGGTTGCGTGTGTAGAGATGGCAAGGAGTGGGGTGGTAAACAAACGTGGTTCTGGCTAAAATGTGGAACTGGAAGGCAAAGAATTTCAAAGAGGAGGGGGGAATAAGTTGAAGATGAGGAGTGGAAAGTAAAGAAAGAGAAAGGTAATTTATTTAGGAAACTCAGGATTAGGGGTGAAAAATTTAAAAAAATAAAAGGATTCGATAAAAAGCAACAGATCGTCGACTTTAGAGCGCAGTTGTGAAGAAACAGGAAAGCAGTGTAACGTGAAGAAAGGGAAAATGATGTTTCACGGAAATGACTTAAGTTGAACGAAAAAAAACATCAATGAGGGGAAGCAAGTCAGGAGCACATAAAGGGAATGGGAAATTGAAAGGTAAGAAATGATGGATAAATGGATGCGGAAGATGCAGAACAAGGAGGCATAGAATTTAAAGGATGTATAGCGCAGAGAGAAGAATGATACGAACACATATATATTAGAATAGGAGAAAGAAGTAGATGATAATGCGTTGAGATGACAAACTGATGATCGGATAACGATGACGATGATAGCGACTAATTTGGAAAAAAAAGAGATGTCAGCGGTTGCGGCGGACTTAGCGGAGACTGGAGGATGCAAGGGAGAAGAGGGAGGAATCACGAGTGGGACAGAGTGAACTAGATAGAATGTGGGGACAGACGCGTGGGAACTTGGCGATAACTAGCTTGGAGCAACGTGCCTTCAACCAGAGGTACGGACGTTGCGGCGATGGGGCGGTAGGCGGCAACGGTGACGCGGCGGGGGGGTGGTGGTGGGGGCGGGGGCGGGGCGGGGTGGGGGAGGTGGAGAAGCCGAAGCGGCACCGCGCTCAAGTCGGCCTCTTATACTCGCGATCACGAGACCGCCCGCGGTGTAAAAATACACATTTCCAGCGCATAAAATTCAAATGCGGGTCGATGTGGCGCGGGCGGTGTCTCTGCGGCGCCGAAGGGGCGCACGAAGTGGCGGCGGCCACGGAATAAACGGCCTGTCCTAAGTGCTCCTCCGAGCGCTCTCTTAGAGGACGCTCAATGGAACGCGGCGCCGATGCAATACACATGAGCCGCACGCGGTAAAACTACGTCTTTGTAAGCAAGAAAGACTAAGAATATAGAGCACTAATTAGGTGTAAAAAACTAACAAACTCTTTTGTTTACTTATGTGCTCCTCGGAACACTCTCTTAGAGGAAGCTGGATAGCACCCAGCAGCCATTGAACGCACATGAACCAAACGCAATAAAAGTATATGCTTGTAAGGCTAAGAATAAACATTAATAATTAGGTGCAACAAACTAATATTAAACTATTTTGTTCTCTCCTACAGGTGTGACCTTTTTACCTATTGAATTTTAATCTGTATTAAATTTGGATCTTTAAAAGAGAATGGAATTACTTTAGCTTTATATATTTAAATTTAATATCAATACTTTAACTGTTCTCTTTGGACTGAATGGTCAGGGACATTGCACAATGGACTGAATGGTCATTTGCACACAATGGTGAGAGATGCGAAGATTAATTACTTTCTAAACTAAAAATTACTACATTCAACTGTTTTTCATTGTGTGCTACTTACATGAATGCATGTGCAAAATAACTAATTTCAATAATTAAAAACAAAATGTGCCTTGGGAGTTCGAAACGAAAATTTTAAGCAATAGTGATGTTAATAAGGTAATGAAGTACATTTAACATTCTCACGTAACTTTGACGGGAGCACTACAAATCCGTGAGTGAGCGATTCTATTATCTTGCAAAGGCACTCCGAGGAGCAGCCATCTCACCCCGCAGCGATCACCCCCACCATCACCGCGTCGCGCCTCCCTCCGCAAGCGCAACATCCCGCAGAGGTGTCAGTCGGCGCAGGCGGCGGCGGCGGCGGCGGCGGCGGCGGGGGCGGGAGCGAAGCGGCACGGCTTCGCCCAATTAGACCCCCAGGCGCGCTCTATTTGGCGGCGCGTGGGCGGGCGGCGGGGCGGGCGGCGGCGCGCGGGGGCGGGCGCCCGGGGTGTGTTTTATAAATGGGCGGCGCGGGAGGCGCGCGGCAGGCGAGCGGTGGCGAGCGGGGCGACGGGGGGCGGGCGCGGCGGCCGCCCCCGACAAATGGCCGCCGTATCCTGCCGATACTTCTCCCGGCGACAATCTGTCTGCCCTCGCTTCGACCGCTCCTCGACCCACCCCGCCCCGCTGCAGCCCGACGCGCTCCACCCGTCCCCGCCCCGCTCCGCCTCGAATCACGTCCCATCTCCCCGGTGCTCCGCCCCGCCCCGCCTCTCCCTCCTCCGCTCCCTCCCTGCCTCTCCTAACCCCTTCCCGCCCCGCCGCGGCCCCTTTCGATTCGCCCCGCTCCGACCGAATCACGCCCCCTACTTCCCGACGCTCCACCCCCGCCCCGCCCCCCTCCACCGCACTTCTTCCGGCACCGCCCCACCTCGCCTCCTCCTCCCCGCCTGCCCCAGCAGTCACCTTCCCGGCTCTGTTTCGCTCCTTCTAACCGACCTGCACCCCCTGCACCGCCGGCTGCTGCGAGACCTGGCCGCGATGTCTGGCCGCTGGGCTGCCGTTGGATTTTCTATTGCGTCTATTCCCCTAGCCCCAAACAAGTCGTATAAATGGTGAAGGGGATTTAATGAGGTGTATGTGAAATTGTGTGTGTGTGTGGGTAAGCGTGCACGTTTTTTGTGTTAACGAATGAGTGCGGGTGTGAGAGATTTTACACACGTATGTACGCTTAGGTGCCCGTACGTGCGTAAGCGATGTGCGCAGTGCGCTTGTATACATGTGCGTGTTAGAATGGGTGCGCCCAAGAATGGGTGTACGGGTGTTCCACAGGAGTTCCAATTATCCATCTGCTTCAGATCTTAGTAAAAAAATAGCTCGCGCTGCAGTCGCCGTCTTCAATGCAAAAGTCCTTGTCAAACCATTCACGTCAACACCTTTCTCATTATCATCGGTACCTACAATCAACAGTTACCAGCTGATACTAGTATGACAATGGCATAGCAATTTCTACCTTCTTCTGTCATCGATGTCAATCTTTCATAGCCACTTCCGTTGCTACTTGGGATTTGCTTGCTCCTTCTGGTTTTCCTGCCACATTTTTATAAACATACATTGGTCTACTGGAGAAAAAATAAAGAAAGTATTACTGGCCATTTTGAAGAAAATAGGAAAAATGTTTACACTACATGCAAAATTAATTATTAAAACATTAAAACATCTATTTTAAATTCAAGGGGCCACGATATACGTATAGGGCTATGAAATTTTATTAAAATTTTGTATACTTTTTACCCACTAGCGTTCTTCGCAGACAATGCAGATGAAAGGACGGACGTTTTCCAAAAAACAATTTTTCGATACCAAGGACATACAAAACGTGATTTATCGTTACGAAAAGTATTAGAAAAATAATTTACTGCATATGAAACAAGAAATACCATATTTTTCGTATCACAGTTCCATGAAACTAGTTTGTCTGTCCAAAAACTTGTAGACTCAGTACAATACTTTCTGTATGCTACATAGTTCTTGGTACACGAAATAAAAAGTAAAAACAATGTCATCTTCTGAATGTTACTTCCTCGAGTTCCCAATGACACAAAAAGTTTTATTTGAAAAACGTATTCACATTTCAAAATACTAAGAAAAAATCAACTAGATTACAAATATTGTGAAAACAAAACTTGTTGTAAGAAGTACGTTTGTATGTACTTGATAAACGAGGAAAGGAAGTGATGTTTATTCCAAATTAATGTATACAGTTGAGACAGTTGGATGTTTACTTCCACATTTACCGTTAGCATGTTTCATTTCAAAAAGTGTGAAAATGAAAACATTTTTACAATTTTGTAACTGTTCTTCAGTGTCGTCCTATTAGCTTACTAAGTAAAACTCCACGTCAGTAATGATGTACACGTTTGTTCTCGCTTTGCGTTGCGTGAGTTTGGCTTGTTACCCGATCTCATAAAATGTTCTTGCATTCTGGGATCTGCAATAAAATAAAACAAACGACTTTCCTGGAAACTACAAATACGGTCCAGCAAACCGAGTTATACTACTGTTCACGTTTATGAGAATATTGCACGCACTCATCTTGAAATAACAAACAAAAGGTTTAGTTGAACATGAAACCAAATACAACTGGTGGTGCTACAAAATGGCACAAACTTTTCCGTATTAAGTTTTCTATTTCCTCTGGTTTCGGCTAGCTATTCAGACTTACTACTTACCAGCTGCCATCTACCGCTGCCAAAGTATATTTTTTGACATTTTCTTAATTTTTCGGTGTCTTAATAGTAGAACGGAAATGTTTTAAGAATATTAAAGAACACTAAAACTTCATCCTAAACGGCAATTTTTTTAAAATTTGGAGCCGTTTTTAAGAAAATGGCATTTAAGCATTTATGTAAATGCGAAACTTGAGGCTCTTTTTCAGGAATCTTGAGCTTTTGAAACACTTCATTAGAAGCCATTTGAAGCACTTTTACTCGCAAACACAATAGTGTTCACAAATTTCTGGAAATGTGCATATTAATAGTGTGGGAGAGACGGACAGACGGACGTTTTGAAAAGAACTACTTTTTCAGTATCAGGGAACTCCAAATTTCTGTTGAAATCTCGACATCGATTTCTGAAGCATTACATAACTTTTCCTATACTACGTGTATTACTTAGCATATGCATACGTATACGAAAAAAAAACGATACTCTAAAATCAAGAGCTTGTTCGAAAATGTTGAGCTAAAAACAAGAGAGAAGCAACATATTTTCCCTAATATTATAAAAGACAATAAACTACGAACATATTACTTCCTGTCCTAAAAAATACCTTTGGGATTATGGCTCTACCATTGTTTGCACTGATCATTCTTAGACATCTGTGAGAAATTTGTTAGGTAATGAGTCACGTGACTCAAAAGCTACGGCTTCTGTGGCACGTTTTGGAATCGGAGAGCCAATTAGCCCATTGTGTCAAACTTCACTAGTATGCTCTCCTCATTTACATAGTTTCTGACAGCGTAATTAAACATTATTTTAATAAAAAACGTTATAGTTTCCTAATGAAAAAATTATGAAAGAAAACATACCTTTCATAGATATGAACCGTTCTTCATTGATTTTATCGGTAGGTAGTACGTCAACGTCAATGATTCGTCACTACTTTTCGTTAAACCAAAACTTTTATTATGTATCACACCCAGTTCGCTGGACGATTTATTAGTTTATCATTCATTGCAGTTGTGATTGTTTCACAATTGTATAACATATCATTTAAATGTAAACTGTCAAGCACATATATCAGTGGATTTTTGCTTCGGAGAAATAACTTTTTTAATCTATACTTGCACCTATTTTTTTATCGCATTTCACGTATAATATCAGAATCTTAATGGACTTCGGGCGAAAATGCTAGATAAATTGAATTTCGGAAATCGAACCTGGCGTTAGTAATTGTTGATATCCCTGAAAGCGCTCAGACTTAAAAGGAGAAAATAACAAAGCAGAGCTCATTTGCGTGAAAATTAAAAGGGGTGAACGCCAAGGCTGCAATCGATGCGAACTAAATTCCAAGGATGGATGTAAATATGAACTTCTCCAAGTGATATTTAGTTACTGCTATATTGAGTTTCTAAAATAAAGAATTAGATTGATTTTAGAAAAAAGAATAGTAACATGGAATATAGAATACAATTAATTAAGTGAAATTGTTTCGAATACACGTATTTCTCTAGACATTTTATCCTTGTTTTCCAGAAGTCATTCTATTTCCTTCGTTTGTTGAATTAACGACTAAATCTTAGTATCAAATTGAAGCAACACCGTTGAACTTTTGTGTCGTGTGCGAACGTCTCTTCAATTAAAGTAGTACAAAAATCTGTCAATAAAACAGGGTTAAAAACTCTCTCCAGAATGTTTCGTATATGTATAAAAATATAATTCCGTTTCGATGCTTTTTTCAATAATAATAATAATAACAATAATAATAATAATAATAATAATAATAATACAGTAATGTACAAACTTATAACTGCAGCCATAGCTGACAAAATGTATAGGCACCTAGAGAAGAACCATCTGTTGCCAATTGAACAGAAAGGATGTCGTAAAGGTTCCTATGGCTGTAAGGAAATCTTGCTTCTGAATAAAATAATTTTGAATGATGTAAAAAAATGAAAACGTAATTTAAGCATGGCTTGGATTGACTATCAGAAGGCCTTTGACAGTGTACCACACGATTGGATTTTGAAGACCCTGGAGATCTATCGATTTCATCCTAGACTTGTTGAGTTTTGCAAGGCTAGTATGAATTCGTGGAGCACAAGGTTACTAATCCACAGCGGAAAGAGAGTAGTAGAAACAAAAAGTATTCAGATTAACAGGGGAATTTTTCAAGGAGATTCACTATCCCCTCTGCTGTTTTGCATTAGTTTGATCCCTCTATCGAGACAGCTGTCGCACACTGACTTTGGTTTAAGCTCCATGGTGATGAAAGGCCAGTATCACATTTATTTTACATGGATGATCTTTAAGCGTTTGTTAAAAATGAAGCAATTTCCTCTCCAAATGCTGTCTGTCATCAATGATTTTAGCAATGACATCTGCATGAAGTTTGGTCTTGACAAGTGTGCAAAGTACAACTTAAAAAGAGGCAAAATGACCACGTCCGAGAACATTGAAGTTGATAGACACACTGTGATTCACGATCTTGAGTCAGGTAAAACTTACAAATATCTGGACATTGAAGAATGTGAGACCATCTCGAACGACACAATGAAAGAATTCACAGGGAGTATTATAGACGAGTGAGATTTGTCCTGCAGTTCGCTCTGAACTCAAGGAATAAAATATCAGCAATAGGTAGTTTGGCGGTGCCTGGAGTCGAATACAGTTTCGGACTAGTAGACTGGACTGAATAGGAAATTCGCATCATGGATCGAAAAACCAGAAAATTGCTTACAATGCATCATGTTGTCCACCCCCGAGCTGATGTACATAGACTTTATGTGTCACGTAAGGAAGGAGGAAGAGGCCTGAGACAAATTGAAGCCTCCTGGCACAATGCAATAACCGGGATGGGAAAGTATGTAGTCAGCCATCAAGATGACCCACTAATGAGGCAGGTCATGAAATCTGACCGAAGAATGGGAAACAGAGGCATTGTAAGTGTAGCAAGAAGCATTGCGAACAAGACTATGCAAGACAACCAGAATGACAGAGACACTGAACTTCTGATGCTACTTAACATGAAATTTGAGACACAAAAATGTTAAAGAAATCGTGGAGAGACAAACCTCTCCACGGAAAATATTTGAAACGAATGGACAAGGTGCAGATCAATAAAGATCAATCATTTATCTGGCTTAAAAGGGGAAGAATGAAGCCAGAATCGGAAGCACTTGTAATAGCTGCCCAAGATCAGGCCTTGAGAACACGACATTATGATAAATCGGTTCTCAAAATTTCCCATGATGATAAATGCCGCATTTGTCAGGAACACGTAGAAACCATCGATCATATAGTCTCAGCTTGTCCAATCCTAGCAAAGACAGAATACTTAAAAAGACACGACAGGGTGTGTAGCTACCACCACTGGCAGATCTGTACCGCCCTCGAAGTTCCGAACACATGCCTCAAGTGGTACAAACACTCACTGAAACCAGTGACGTCTGTTGGATTGTGTACGATATTGTACGACCAACAAATTCAAACTGATTGCACGATAGCAGCAAAAAAACAGATATAGTCATCTGGGACTTGGAGAACAAATCGTGTTTACTTGTCGATGTTGCTGTACCTTGCGATCAAAACATCGTTACCAAGGAGGCAGAGAAACGTCTTAAATACAAGAGTTTGGAAATCGAGATCAGCCGAATGTGGGGCGTAAAAGCACAGGTCGTCCCGATAGTTACCGGAGCTCTGGGATTTGTTCCGCAAAATTTGAGTAAGAACTTGTCTAAACTCCCAGGTAATTCAAAGAACTGGGAAGTGCAAGAAATCGCTTTATTTGGAACAGCCCACATTTTGCGCAAAGTATTGTTGAGGCACCGACTACTCCTTAGGTAGTGGGTTGTTAGCACATTTTGGTCGGCGCGGACAAGTTCCTGCGACTTCCGCCCACCTGGGCACTCTTTGTGGTACATCCGCTAAATTATGGGTGTTCCATGCTACACCATTGTGTTATGGTGGTGCCAACTCCAAAGTTCGCGCATCCCACTTAAAAAAATCCATCAATCAATCAATTAATCAATCAATTAATGAATGAATTAAGACATTAATTGATCATTGTTTCGCCGCGCCTCGATGCATGTGGCGGTTCTTCCGCCGTCCGGCCAGGTTGCAACCAGCTACCCTCGCCGCCGACACCGGTGACGTCACGTCGACATCACCACCGTCAACGCCGCTGCCACCACCATTACGGCGTCGCCGCCCGTATCTCCCCCCGCCTACGTCCGCCCCCTCCGCCGGCTAGCCGGCTGGCCGCCCCCCTTCTCCCAGCCCGGGGTCTGAACCCGGGGCGGGCCAGTGCCCGGCGGTTAGCGGAAGAGATCGCTGGTGGAGTGTGGGCCAAAGCGGAAGGGGCTATGGTGGACCTTGAGCGTGAGGCATCCACGGTGGTGAAAGGCATTTTCTTGCCATCTGCATTGAGACCCTCTACTAGATAGCTGTGTAATTTGGAGGAGCTGTGGTGCTGTGAGAGTGGTCTGGTTTGGAAAATCCAGCCATGTGTGCCTCGTAACCTTTCAATACATTCTGCAATGTTACATTAATTTGGTTTTTCTTGCTGTGTTAGTCAGGTAGTGTTATGTGCGCCGCGACCAGGCGCGACATAACTTTTGGATGTGGCGCGCTAGCGCCAAGGCAGCGCGCCCTGGCGGGAGCCGGCGGCCAGCAGCAACTGGCTGCAGCTACGGTTCGGCGAACGCGAGCCGGGAAGCGAGTCTCGCCGCAGGGCAGTGGCCCTTTATAAGGAGCCAGCCGACACCTGATCGGGAGTCAGGCAGAAGCGGTCTGGGAAGTAGCACGGCAGCCGAGCAACGGAGTAACGACTACCGCAGCAGCAGCGACAGGGCATTGGTGATTGCCCGCGAGATGGTAGTCCGGGCATTGGTGATTGCCCGCTAGATGGTAGTCAGGGCATTGGTGATTGCCCGATGCATGATAGGCAGGGCATTGGAGATTGCCCGTGAATAGCTGTATGACGGATTATGTTGTAACGAATGCATAAATAAACTATTGTTAAATGTGCGTACGAAGTTTATTTTATGGACATAACAAATTGGCGACGAGGAAAATTCAGAGAACTGTTTCGGTGCAGTCGCCAGATAACAACTGGCGACGAGGATCAACTTAAAGAGTATTGTTGCTGCCGGCCGTCGCCAAAACTGGCGACGAGGAAAATTCAGAGAATTGCTGCTGTTCGGTCGCCACGGTAACAACAGTGGCGACGAAGATAAACTTCGAAATGGAGCAAGTGATAAAGGAGATGATAAAGCGGCAGCTAGAATTTGGGGAGCAAATGGAACGGCAGTATCGGCAGTTTATGGAAGATTTGGAGAGGCAGCAGGTAGAACGGCAGCAGCAGATGGCAGCCTGGGAAAATGCAACAGGTCATGGTTGAACGGCACGCCGCAGCAGGCGTGTGCGGCGCAGTCGCACGGGGGTGCGGCGCGACAGATAGAGGACGAGACCGTTGCAGCAGGCGCTGCAGCCCCGGCGGTCGCGGGGCAGGTGACACCGGGCGGCGCTGCAGCCGCCAGGGCGACGGCACATAGCGGCGCGGCATTGGGACGCCACAGCGGGGAGACGCCATCCAGGAGCGAGTCGGGGAAGGCCGACGTCGCGGGAGCGGCAACCTCCAGCAAGGTTACTCGGCGGGCTGCAAGGCGAGGTGCGGCTGAGGGCCGCGTAACTGATAACGCGGCGAGGGCAAGCAGGCGGCTGGGCGAGCAGAGGAGCGACCGACCGGAGGGGCGGAGCAGGACAGCGAGCAGTGGCCACGTCACAGGAAGAAGGGCGCGGTGAGCAGCATCGGAAGGGCAAAAGTGATCCGAGCTTAGCGGAAGTGAAATTAGGAAAAATGCTGTTAGGAGCGGACCGTTATAATGAAATGTATAAAAGTGCTCTGCAGGGAACAGTGATAGGCCAGGGGATATTAGTTACAAAGATGCAGGCCGAGGTAAACAGAGACAGGGATAACCGACAGCAGTACGGTAGCGCTAGTGAGAAAATAGAGCGCGGTAATAAAAATACAATTGAGATTTGGCGCGATTCGATAAGTGAACTCGCGATATTAAAAGAAAGTTTATACGAAAAGGGAGCATCGGAATGCCAGGATGTAGATAGTTGTGTAGCTAGTGAGCGATCACCGGAAGGCGGTGTAGAGAAACGTGAAACTAATGTTTGTTTAATGTGCGATACGGAAAGAGTTAGCACGGACATTAGAGAGGCTGCGACAGGCAAGGAACGTCCCGTAAATAATGAGCAATCGGGCAGTGACGGAGATAGGGTTAGCACGGAGATTGGGGAATTAGCGGCAAGCGAGGAGAATCGCATGCATAGTGAGCAAGAGTGTGATGTTCGGGAGCACGAACTGCAGGGGAAAAATGGAGCTACACGTCCAAGAAGTTGACAGTACTTCCGCGCGGAGAAGTGTAGAACGCAGTGGTAGGAAGGAAAGCAAACGGCAAGGCGGCAAGCAGAGACACAAGGTCAGAGCGGTGTGTAGTGAAAAAGGTACAGTTAATGAGATGCCGGTGGAAAGGCAAGCGAAGTCTAGTCAAGAAGTGATTAAATGTGACGTAGTGGCGACGCATCAAGATAAGTTGCAGTACCAGTTAGAACGAGGGTTTCAGAAGCATCAGCGCCAGACAGTTAACGGTAGATGTTACCAGTCATAAAAAGTGCGTAGTGAATTGTCAAGCTCTAATGGTAGGGTTATGCCATGGGTATGCAAGCGTACATCAGAAGTAAGTTTAGGGCGAAAGCAATAAAATTGAAACACGGGACCACAGTGCAGGAAGCTGGTAAAAGTGGTCAGGAACTACTTTTTGTACGGTTTTAAAGTTGGAAGTGCGAAGAATGTACACTTATTACGCTATCAGAAATGGTGGATAAAAAAGCTAAGAGGTTTGGCAGTATGAATGCATTATGTTTTGGTTTTTCATTGTTTTAAAGTTTTTTGAATTGTTAATTCTATCAGAGTTGGCACAGGAAATTGTTTTAACTGCCATTTAGTTGTGACACGAGTCGTGTTATGTAAAAATGTGATAACGAGTATTATTTATTTTGTGGAAGATGATTATTTCACTGGCGGAATAGTAGTGATGGGGATCATGATGAATTATTATAAAGTGAGGCAGATAATCTATGGTAAAAAAGTAGTTTCTTTTGAGGGCACGAAGCTAGGTCCAAATGTTAATAAAAGGATGTTGAGTTATGTGATGGTTGTATTTTGTTTATGCTGAATGTTCTTAGTTTGCCATGGAAACTTTTGGTAACAAAGAAGGCTATTTTTGTAATATTGCATATAAGTATTTGTTTAATTGGACCAAGATTATATATATATTGTTAGGAATTATGGCTATGTCAGTTTGTGGAACTTAAGGATGTAAATAGTATAATATGAGAAAGTTAAGGTTGGTCTCCCAATATTGTAATTATGATACAGAGGGAGCACATAGAGATATGAATGTGTGAGATAGGGCTGTAACAAGTTCTTAGGAATGGTTTAGTTCTGTTGCAGTTATCAGGTCCCCTGGAGTGACTTGCGCCGAATAGGGAGAAACACTATTCGTCGCATTTAGTGGGGGAGGGATGTTATGTGCGCCGCGACCAGGCGCGACATAACTTTGGTTTTTGGATGTGGCGCGCTAGCGCCAAGGCAGCGCGCCCTGGCGGGAGCCGGCGGCAGCAGCAACTGGCTGCAGCTACGGTTCGGCGAACGCGCGAGCGGGAAGCGAGTCTCGCCGCAGGGCAGTGGCCCTTTATAAGGAGCCGCCGACACCTGATCGGGAGTCAGGCAGAAGCGGTCTGGGAAGTAGCACGGCAGCCGAGCAACGGAGTAACGACTACCGCAGCAGCAGGCGACAGGGCATTGGTGATTGCCCGCGAGATGGTAGTCCGGGCATTGGTGATTGCCCGCTAGATGGTAGTCAGGGCATTGGTGATTGCCCGATGCATGATAGGCAGGGCATGGAGATTGCCCGTGAATAGTGTATGACGGATTATGTTGTAACGAATGCATAAATAAACTATGGTTAAATGTGCGTACGAGTTTATTTTATGGACATAACAGGTAGCATCGCTCTAGTCAGGTGTGCCTTTCATTTTGTGTTTTCACAGCATGCAAGAGTTTTGTGAAATGTTGATGTTTTTTTGTATTCTTTGACAGGGTGCAACCTGGAGTAGATTTTATATTCAACCGACTCGAAAACATCTTTAGTCGTGATGTAGTGGAATAATAATAATAATAATAATAATAATAATAATATAATAATAGAAACATTTCTGTTAAATGTAATCAGATCCTGTTTTAAATTTGAGAAATCAGCCATACAGATTCAAAAGTTGTTTTTCAATTTGACACTGTATTTGTACTGATGAATCATTACATTTCATAACAAACGTTCTACACTTTTAACTCCAATATACTCGCAGTGCAGAAGTTGGTAATGGCCGAAACAATTTAGTTTACTGAATGTAATATAATTATATTTTAATTCACATTGTCTTCAATAAAAAATAATGTCTTTGTATTAATTACTTTTTAGTTTTAAGACCAACAGGAATGGTTATTTAAAAATGACAGGGAAATGTGGAAGTTGTACACTACAGTTCAATAATTTGCAATCATTTTTATGAAGTAACAACCAAAAGCTTCCAATCCGAGTATTTTTTCGTTTATGGAATGCAAGTATTGTTAATATTATAATTTATCATTTCATTAAATTACTCATTATTTATTTGTGTTAAACGTTTGTTTAAAGAACATACAGCAAGGAAAGACTTTATTTAAGAGTCCGATTAAATCCCTGACAACGATGTAAACTTCAGTAAAGGTCAAATGCTTCATCACCTATGATGACAAAACCCAATTCTTCGGAACAGATGAGAGTTGCTTCTCATGGGAACTTCTAGCTGCTTTTACCAAGAATTAAACAAACATGGTTCAAAACTGAAATCTATCAAGTCGATTCTCAATTACAGAGCTTACCCCACCGATCGCAACTCCGACCACATCAGGGGCACTCTCCTCGCCAGCGACCACCAAAGGGCACCCTGCACACGACTCACGCATGTACGCAGAATACGTGACCAGCGTCCCTTCTCACCTGCCCGAGCCTGTCCACGCCGACGCCTCACCCACCCTCCCCACCCCTCCCCGCCTCTTCCCATCTCGCCCCCACACCCCAGCGCTGATGGTATCGGCCAGGTAATTACCCCCACCCCCGCTTACGGCCGAGTATATTTAGATTAACACGGCTTTTACGGCTCCCACCCCATCATAGGGAGTCCCCGTTTATTATTAATAGGGCGACGTTCCCGCGGTACGCCGAGCCCCCGGCGGTTTATGGCGTATTAAAGAAGGCTGTTATTTTTACAGGCAGGTATCGGTGGCGTCGCCAACGCCGCCGCCGGCGTTACCTGAGAGTTACCCCGCCGGCGCGGCGCCACGGAACACACCCCAACGCCGCCCCAGTTGCCCTCGCAGCCGTCCCGCCCCGCCCCCGCGCCACAGGCTCCCACCGTTTCCGCTCACCCCACATTAACGCCTCGCGCGCACGGCGTCTCGCAGTGAGCCCCACTCGCAGGCGCCTGTCTGCTTATGCAACTCGCAATACGAGGCGGTTCCAATGTGATGCGTAGGTGCTCGAGTGTGGTATTACAGGTGATACT
The DNA here is from genome assembly GCA_031308135.1 of Acheta domesticus. Classification (NCBI taxonomy): domain Eukaryota; kingdom Metazoa; phylum Arthropoda; class Insecta; order Orthoptera; family Gryllidae; genus Acheta; species Acheta domesticus. The sequence continues at coordinate 22,280,311 of JAHLJT010009419.1, read as the reverse complement.
AGATTATGTTTGCTACTTTAAAAAACATTCACTTCGGGCAATGGAGTAAATAAAAATTGTTCTGAGCATTACCTCTCTTGTTCGGAGCAGTGAGCACAGTTCACCGGTATTGACGAAAGTCGTTGCCCCTGAATGGTTGTGCACTGCGCAATACATTGTACAAGTAGGTTGCGTATCACATTGGATAAAAGCTATTCTACTTTGACAGCTTAAATCACTAAACGTTGGATAATGGAATAAATAAATAAAGAACGGTATAAACGCCTCTCGTACGTAGATCCTTGCGGGGAACAATTTTTCAGTCTTTTCGCATTGTGTTGTACAGTATTACTTATGTAACATGTATTACAGACTTGCGTTTTGCATTGGCGATTTACTAGCTTCTCCTCACCTCTTCAGAATCCCTTCTGGCCGTTGAAAACTATTTTATAATTGTTCGAGTAAGATATTTACATATGAGTTTTAAGCATGCCACGAGGATGTATTTCTAATTTTAAAAGCTGAAAATTCTTAATAAAAGGACTACACGTATAACACACTTGTAGCGCGAATGAAAAATCTACGAAAGGAAGTTGTCATTAACTGTAATCAATGAAAATCAAAACTACATGATCAAACATTTTAATTTCCAGTGAATTAAGGAACAGTTGTCAATTCTCTCGTAAATGACTTGTGGTTCTAAGCATCAACATTTCCAAATCAATTTTACTTCGTGTAAATTCTCTTTACTGTTTCTTATAAATCAAGTCAATATTTTCATTACCTTTATATTTTCATTTTTTTCTGAGAATTCACAACACCTACATGGAATGCTAAAATTATTGTCCACATTGAAGAGACAGCACATTCACATATGCGGATATCAATCCATTTACAGTGATTACTCGAAAATAAAACACTACACGATAGTTATTGTATCTCAAAATTTAAAACCCTTTTCTCAAACGAAACGTAAAACTACATAAATACGTAAATAATACATACTTTTCAGATGAATTAAATAGAATTATGGAGCAAACTATATATATTTGAACTTTTGAAACTATTGTATTCGCTACCAATCTCAGATATACGTGCTGGATCGAGAATCTCGCGACCGAATCGAAAGTTGAAACGCGCGGCGGGGGAGCGGAAATCGCAAAGGCTACAGAGGCGCCCGGAGCGCGATGGGCCAGGCGCGGGCAAGCGCGGAATCGCCACTAGAGCGCGATCTACGGCCGCAATAACCCGCGCGTCGATTCCAGAAGACCTCGCGCGAGCGCGCGTAAACACTCTGCGCAGTGTCCGCGCAGTGTCCGCCGTTTCCCGATTTATTCTCATCCCACCACGTCTCGCGAAGGAAACTTCTCCTTTGCTCCCTCGGCGACCCCACACACGCGCAAACTGGGTGTTGCAAGCCTGGCTTGCTCCGGTTGTACATCTCACACAAATCACATTGTTACCGTAATAGAAGAAGTAGGCGTTGGGGACAGATTTGCAATCTGCGTAAGCCAGGCTTGTCCGACGGGTTTGTCCGTGTACGTCTGACCTTAAGGCAGGAGATGTAGAAAACTTATTGTTCTTTTCTTTTCTCAAAAATGTAATTTCAAGGTGGTTTGCCTTTGCTTCCCACGGTTTGAAACGCGGTAGGCTCTTAACGAAAAGTTGTGATAAATGTTTCTGGTGAGATGATCAGATGGGATTTATTCTGGCACGAGAGGCCTCTGCACACTTGGCCGCTGCTCCGAGTACTTTTAGAGCTCTTGGTCCAACAAATCTAACACCAGATTTTTTTTTTTATTTTAATACCCACACACTGGTAAAATAATATTTGTGAGATAAATTAAAGTGAACAACAATTTTCATAGTATCTTCGATGAATGTAAAATATATGCAAGGTGTAAATTAAGGAAATAATTTAACTTGGAACAACTTGAATTATGTTCTTTGTAGAATTTCTACGTCTTGAATTGTACTTTCTATTCGTAATAACAAAAATATATAATTTCTCTAGTATAACGTATTGTCAAAATTGTGGGTATTGTTGCATACATCCTTTTTTGTAGACAACTCTCACCAATATGTCTCAAAAGTAAATTTAATTTCATTATCTGATATTATTGCAGAAATTATCTAGTAGCATTTATTGTGAAAAAATGCCGTGTATGCAACAATAACCACAATTTTGACAATTCGTTATACTAGAGAAATTATATATTTTTGTTAACACGAATAGAAAGCATGAATTAATAATGCCTTTAACACAGTTACGTGATCTCTTTTTATTACTATTATGATATTTTCAGCAGTCTTGTTCATTAGATATCAATTTACTTCAAATTAAAATTGCTTTCAAAAATCAATATCAAAATACCGGCATAAATTACTGCAACTCTAAAGTCTCCGCGTTCTAGTGTAGCCAGCGGGAAATTCCAGCGGCATCTCTGATTTATTTTCCCTCAGTGAGCCATAATCCTGCCTCTATGTAATGCGCCTTTAATGTGGAGTGCGTAAAAGTTGCGAGCAGCGTCGACTCGGGAAGAAACAGGAGGTGATGCGGCTGAGTGCTGTGGATCGTGACAGCTTACGCGATCTCGCAAAGAGCAGCTCTCTTGTTTATCGCCTATGACGTAAGGTGGTGGTCGTTTCACCCCAACGATTCTCGACGACCACGTATTACAGGTGGTCGTAATTTCGGTTTTACCATACGGTGATCGGGAACTTCCTGCATACGTGGCAGACAATAAATAAAAGTGCACCGCAAGGGGAAAGAAAGTTTGATGAACTGTCAAAGTAGTGTCCGTTTGTTACTCGCAGGCGATTTCGTAACATCCGACTGTGGATTTACTGACCCCTTAAAATTCTTTAGATTTTGTGCGATCTTTATCCACCATTTCACATGCATTGTGTGTTTATCATCATTAACACGTTTATATATAAACCAAGTGTTGCAAAAAATAAAACAAGGAGTGCCAGAATTGTATAAATCTAGTATGAATTAGAACAAGAATGAAATATTGAAACACTGCCATCTGTAAATAGCACGTTTAGCTGAAAAGACTAACATAAAATATGTGAAAAAGGCATTCGCATAGAATATGTCAATGCTACAGAATATAATAGGTTCTTTCCCCGTGCTAGTACAAACTTGCTCAATGCCTCTCAAATAAGCTTAGACGGTTCGATGATAATCTTTGCAACTGCAGTGTGTCTGACCGGGGGATCTAGTCGAGTCCCTACGCAGGTAGGATTGTAGAAACAAACTATTTATACAGTTAGGTTGCTGTTTGAAGAAATTTGCCGCAAATCTAGCTTCCGTCTGTAGGAGAATTCTATCAGTCGACTGCTGTGATCAGTAGTTTTACATAATTCCTCCGATCAACTCCATGAGAGTGCCGGACTGGAATCGTATCAAACGGTCCGAAGACCGCGTGCAATCTTCCATTTCTCATTTTTTTCTCTTCTTGTCGCCTTTCATATACTCTTACATGCACTACACTATCATACTTTGGCAGACCAATCGACAAGCACATCTCATCTGGGGCGGAGCGTTGCTGGTGGAGATTCCTTGTGGGGAAAGCGAGCGTGTCAACATGTGACGTGAGTAGTGAGTGTGTAGATCAGCGCCAGACTTCACGTTCCTTGAGAAAGTAACACCACCACCCACCAGGTATAACATTCCCGAGACAAATGACCAAACAAATCAACGCGCCCCCTTTACACAAACTACAGACTCAAAAGCTCATTAGTAAATGTTAGATAAAATAACGACTCACCGGGAAAAAAAACACATGCGGCGCTGCGTTCCCACAGTTTTCGTTACATACTTCCGTACTCTCTCGATCGCTCTCTAATTCAACAGAGCCACGTCATAGAGCGGAGGAGCCAAATCGATTTTCCTTCCTCGGGCGCTGAATAAGGCACAGCGAGGCTCGACCAGCGGTGGCCCTTCGCCGATCGACCGCCTTATTCTTAGGCCCAGGCGTTGGCGTCGGCGGGACTCATTCGTCCCGGCACCAGCGGTGGGGGACGTAAGTGTATCTCACTAGGCAAAAACGGAATTTCAATTCCACCGCTCCTCCGAGTGTGCTTCACAGATGACGAAGGAATTCCAGGTATCCGAAAGCGCGCACTACGGGGGGAGCAACGAGTTGGGTTTCAGCGTCGGTGGTGGGTTGGGAATGTCCACTCAGCTTCTCGAGCTTCTGGTAGTTAGCGCATCGTCGGTGACAAACTGACCGCAGTGAGGAAACTATCGGCAACCCTTAGCTGTCTGACGCCGTACTGATGACATTTCATTTGAGGTTTGGTTTCTTGGAAGTGACCAACCGTCGCAGGGGATGCTGAAGGGAGGTTTTCCCGAACCCGGTGGGTGTGGTCTCTCTCAGAAGACCAACCTCATGGTGGTTGTCTGTAGCTGGAAGGAGATGCGCCCAACCTAGGTTTATGAAACCCTTTGGGAGGGTCAGTGGAGAGGCCAAGAGCAGTCTACTTTCTGCCATGGTCATGAGCGACTGATACATTAATGAAATGCACTTATAGATCCGTTATAATATCAATATTTTTACAGATTTGAATTACTTGTTCTTGAAATCTTGGGGACGATAAAATTTCATTGAAACCTTCGTTTCCCTCGGCACGTTTTTGTCTCTTCCTGGTAGTTGGAGCACTCCATAAGTAAGTGTTTTATTGATAGAATACTATTGCAGATGGTACAAGTACGAGATGGTCGACTTCTTAAAAATTTGAATACATATTCACGTTTAGCGAATATTATATTGCTTCGTTTAATTTTTTTATTTTTCTCATAAAAGTTCATCAAGTAAAAATCAATGTCGTGAAAATGTTGAATTCAAATGAATGTGGAAATAATAGCCACGTCATATGAAATCCGTCTCGGTATTTACTGGCTAGAGAGACGTAGAAGAGAGAGAGAGAGAGAAGGGAGGGAGGGAGGGAGGGAGAGTGTGTGAGAGAGATAGTAGAAGGAGAGAGATAAGTAGAAAGAGAGAGAGAAGTAGAAGGGGAGGGAGGGGAAGGAGAGAGAGAGTGGGCGAGAGAGATGTTAATCACCACAGAAAATATTGAAGGGATACAAAGGGAAAACTTTATGCGTTGTTTATTCCAGCCAAACTCACTCATGCTTCAATACGGAGCCCACTCCCACGCTTCAATTATCTGAACGCTGCCTCATAACTCACAAGCCCAACGAACGCGGAGTGGAAGTACACACGAAACCAAACAACAGTTTGCTGACTCGAGATGAAGCCTGGCCGATCACTACCGGAATTAATTCGTCCAATGCAAGAAAAAAACTCTATAATTGTTTACGATGTTAATTAATATCCTCCAAATTATGCAACCTCTGTAAATGGTTTTCCGTCATAATTCATGAACATCACTCACGTGGATTAAACTATTAGGAGTCCGAGTGAGAGCAAAATCTACTAACAATATTACAGGAATGAATATAATTTATATTTTTCTATTGATTATATTTCGCCAACTCCAGTGTTCAATCTTTTCATCAACTACTTCAGTTAATATTAACAAATAGAAGCAAAGATCATACTAATGAAATCGTACGAAACTTTAGACCGAGATTTTGTGGAGGAAGTGGGAAACATATGGGTAATAATAAAAATTGATTTAAAAGGCAGGTGCTTTATTTATTCATACTCATTAATGCTATAACAACGCTTCCATTACAAATAGAGATTAACTGATCACATCATCTTCAATTTGTCCTACTTGCACAATAATTTCCTCAAATATTTGGACCATTGGATGTCACAACCAAAGACACAAGACCACAAATCTGTTACCTGTTGGTCTATCTGTAGAAGAAATAGAAAACCCCGTAAATTCTGCAAAATGAAATAAGGACCTATATTATTTTTCCTGAATTCGTATCCCATTTGGGTCATTCCACGTCAAAAATAGAAATTTAAGGAAAATTTGACCTTGATGTCCCAAATTTTTAAGCTTTTAAGAAGAAGCTTGTTAGCTGAGAAGAATATGAGCAAAAATATGAAACAAATTTCAAAAATTTTAGAAAAAATACTCCCATCGCTAACGTTATTCATTTTTAATTTATGTTGTAATTGTAAATACATGAGTATATTCACAATTAATTTATGTGTAGAGCAAATGTAAAAATTGCTATTTCAATATGAAAATAAATTTTAAATGTTTAAATAACATGTTTATAAAATTATATTTACACAACATGAAAGTACATCTGTTTAAGTTATATACTAGGAAAACCCGACAGATGTTGTTTGGCCCTTCATTTTCCCTCTTTTCCCTCCCATTACCCACTCACTGCCTCTCTCTCTCTCTCTCTCTCTCTCTCCCTCATCTTGTCCCTGTTTTGTCTGTCTCTGTCCTTCTCATTCATATTTAATTGCAGATTCTGCACATCTCTGAGCAGGTGAGGTAATATCGGGAAGCGCCGGACCAGCAAAAATGTAATACAATGTTCAAGAAGATTTCATCCTGTAAATTACGGTGTGAAAAACGTTTCTTGGAAGTCTTCGGCTTCAAAATTTTAGTTTTTAAGGCAATGGAACGCTTCGTTTAGGAGTTATTTAACGATATAGATTCAAAATCCTACCGAATATGTTGCGGATTGCATTTGACGTAAATATTTAGTTTTATTCTACAGCGCCATGTGATTGAGTTACAACAGATTTAACAGCACATAAACCTTGTCGGTGAAAAAACATTGTAGAACTGCCATCATTCATGGAGATAAATCTCACGATGTCGGAGTTTCGCTCATATATAAATACCAACATCCATTTTTATACAAAGATAAGAGTAATTTTATTTATCTAAAGAAGACGATATTTGCGAGAATAAATTAAACATTAGCATGATCCTTCCGAAAAGAAACATGATTCCTTCGAAAAAATTATTGATAATAATTCGGGAAAGGTTGGAATTGGAAAAAAGAAAACAAAAACGCGTCACCTATTTTCAATCCTATAACTTATTTAAAAAAATGTTCACGTCGCTAAAAAATAGTGATGTTTTGTGAGTGTACGGCTTCACGTAGAAATGAATCATATGCACCCGTTTCCTTGCAATTTCCCGACCACTCCCTCTCGCGAGTGGTGAAGCCAAGCCGTCCAGCCCGTCCGTCCGGGCCGACCTGGGCGCGAGGCGGACGAATCATCGTCGGAAGTATCCGACAGCCGCCGCGGCGCCGCATTCCTGCGGACGGAGTGGGGATCGCGGCGACGGAGGCCATTTTTCTCGGAACGATGGCGGAGGCGGCGCCGCCGGAAGCCACGTTCGTCCTCTCACCGCTTCCGTCGCCGCCGCGGGGAGCAGAGGACACGGCGCTCGCTGGGGGGAGGGGATGCGGAGTGGGGCGGAGGAGGGGGCAGGAGGATGGGGCGGGGCAGGAGGAGGAGGAGGAAGGTGCAAGTGGAGCAGTATGTTTAGATAGGTGTAGGCGAAGAAGAGGGAAGGGGAGGTGGTGGAGCAGTGTAGTGCAGATGGAAAGGAATCGGTGAAGAGGAGGAAGAGAGGGTGTAGTACGAGGAAGAAGGATGTAAGGAGGATGATGTAGGCCGAGGGAGGAGGGTGTAAGACGACAGTGTATGCGAGATGGGAGTAGAAGTAGAGTGTAAGAGGAAGAGGGCGTGGGGCGTGAGGGAGAGACAGGTGGGGCATGGGAGGAAAGGGGCATGTGAGGCGAGGAACGTAAGGGGTGACCAGAGGGTGGGGTGAGGAAGGGGTGAGGGGAGGAATGTGCGGGATAAGATGAGATGGGGTGTGGGGGGATAGGAGTGAGAGGAGGGCGGCGGGGTGAGAAGGGGACGGGACGATGGCGGGGAGCGAGAGATGGAAGAGGCGAGGAGTGAGGGGCGTATATGGTGGTGGCGAGGGGACGTGGAAACGGATGCAGGGAGGAAGGGTGACGAGGAGAGGGTGGCGGGTAAAGGGGGGGCGAAGGGTCGAAGGAACGGGGTGGGAGACAGGCGCGGGGCGCGTCCATCCATCTCCAGTCGCGCAGCGCAGCTGGTGAAGCGGCGCTGCGGTCGCCCAATCGCCCCGCCCACCTGCGCCCTCGACCCGAGCGTAAGCGCGACGCCTCCGGGGTCTCCGGGCAGGAAGGGGGCGACCGGAAGCGCCGTCGGGCGCGCTGAAGCGGCGGTGCGAGGGCGGAACTGCGCAGATGTGATTTCTGGCGAGTAACGAGAGAGGGCGATCGCTCTCTCTGTTCCTCGCCACCAGCGGTCAAGGTTAACGGTTCAGTTCCGCTTCGAAGACTAATGGGTCATATTTGTTGCAAACACTGCCGTCGAGTAAATTCAATTATGTCTCATATATATTGTCTTATACGAGTTCGTCTTAGCACTTTAACATTTTATGAACGATTTGTAAGGAGGTGAGGATGCTCTTAGAAAAACCTTTCTGCAGTAGAAATAAATCGCACACGTAGCTTATGAACCGTAGAGTTTATCACTACATTTCTGGTCGCACGCCGCCAATGAATATCTTGCTTCAAGCTCATAGATTAGTGGTGTAATTGTACATGAATGTTGATGTCTCTGAAGAAATGAAGCTATTTTTCGCGAATTTTTAAGATAACAAGGAAGCAGTTCAGTGACATATTCTCATGTATTGTCATTCCATCTAGTTAGAAATACGCCCCACAAGAAACGGTAATCAGAAAAAGGAGAAGGAGAAAGGATGTGAAAAGGAAATGAAAAGAAAAATATGAAAGAGAAGTAAAGAAAAATAAGACGAAAAAGCAACACCCAAAACAAAAAAATATTAGAAAAATAGTAAGTATAATTAAATATTGAAATAAGTATCAATCGTAAGTGTATACTCTTGTTACTGTCTGCACTGACCTTAACACCGATCTAGCATTAGTTACGAATCCCTATTTACAAAGGCACCTCCACAATCTCTCATACGTTTTGCAGGGCACTTGGTCGCGTGACTGCTGTCTCCACAGCTGTGCGCAGCGGCTTTGGAATTTGGGGAGTCGCCTCGTCTCCCGCCTCCTCTTCTCGCCCCACCCCCACTGCTGCGAGCGCCCGCCGCGACGGCCGTGGCGACGAACGCGCCTGCAGGTGCCGTAATCGATAGTCACCGCGCCGTGCCGCGCCCCGCCGCGACGGTGAGGGCTGCGCGGAGGACGCGCTTTCTGACTGCGAGTTCTAATTAGCGCTCCGCGCGTAACGGATCCCGATACCGCCATTGTGAGGACGTGCGCGCGGGGCGGCTCGGGTTTCGGAAGGAACCACCGCCGCCGCCACGACGCGCGCAACGCTGCGGGCGCAGAGGAGGGGAAGATGGAGGATGGTATTGGCGCCCAACGTGGGGCCAGTACGGGAACGTGGAAAGAGAGTGTGATGAAAAGGACGAGAACATTTTAAAAGAGCGGAGATAGTGGACGGAGGTACTGAAGGACATAGGTGAACGAAAAGGAGAAGTTCTAAATAAGGAGAGCCAGAGGATAAAAATGAAAATCAGAAGTCTGAGGCATAGGGGAAAATGAGAAAGGTTGACGATAACGAGGAGGACAAGGATGAGGATTAACAGGAAGATTAGAACAGGAAAAGATGATGAGAAGGAAGACAATGAGGACCTACGATGCAAATGGAAAAGTTGGGAATTGGACAAAGTCAAGGGGGAGAATCACAAAGACCAAGATTATCTGTAAAAGAAGTAGCAAGAGAAAAATATGGACGAAGGCGGAGTGGATAGTACTTCGTATGAGCAAGTTTTTTTCCTAACTGAAATATTATATTTATTGGGTTTTATTATATCATTTACATCAGTGGCAACAATCATTAATCTTTTAGTCGCAATATTAATTTTCGGAATTCTTTCAAATATCCCGCAAACAAGTGATCTCCACAAGATATAATAGCCAAGAAGCATCGGTGGCGCGGAGACTGGAAGGCAAAGGGAGTTCATGAGATTGGGGAGAAGGGTCATGCTGGATATAAGCCGTGGTGTGAGGGAGGTAGGTTTGGAGAGAACCAGGAGCCAGGAAGGGGTAGGAATGGCCTGGGGTCGGGAAAAGTTCTTGAAGGGCAGTAGTGGGAAAGTGTGTTTAGAGCAGGTTGAGGGAAGCAGTGGTATGGGCGTTTGTAGGGAGGAGCACAGACTCGGTGAAGGTAAATGTGCGTGGAGGAGACAGACGAGAAGAGGCGTGGAGGGATTATGAGGGTCAGGGGCTGGTGGGAAGGGCAGTGGGTGTAGGGGGCGGGCAAAATGGGGCGGAGGGAAATAGGGTGGTAAAATGCTTGTACGGATGTAAGTGAAGAGGGAAAGAGGCCAGAAGGGGTACATAGGGGTAGTGACAGTAAGGGGTGGGGAGGGACGTGGATGATGAATGGGAAGCGCGGATGGAAGTGGAGAACGGCAGACGTGCGGAGAGGAGGGGTAGCAAGGGGAAGTGGCTAATTGAGGTGAGAAAGGTGAGAAGTAGGAGACATTGGAAGGAACAGAGGTGGGAAAGGACGGGGAGGGGTGAAGTAGAGAAACGGCAGAGATGGGTCTGGGAAGGTGAGAAAGATGCAAAAAGGGGAGAATAAGGATGTCGTAGGGCGAGAAGAGGTCATAAGTTGGAAGGGGAGAAGTGGGAATTGGCAGTGGGGCTGGAAGTGGCAGAGGCCGGGAGGGGAAGGGCAGAGAAGGGAAGGAGGGGAGAGGGGAAGTGGCGTGGAAGAGCGGGGTGGGGTGGCGAAACCCGAGCAGGACGGGGAATCATTTGCGGGGCGAGGCGGACGGGGCACTAATCCCCCCTCAGTCACCCACCGCTGCCAGGGAGCCCGTAATTGCAAGCAGGTGCTGAGGCAGCGCGTCTAATGATAAGTCCACGAGCGCCCTCAATGAGGAGGCTGCGAGATTCACTGCGTCGGGGTCTATTGCCGTCATGGAGGCCCCGATACTGCCACCTCCGACCTCCGCGGCTTTCCAATGACTGGTAGTCCTCGAATGCAAAAACAATCAACGCGAAAGTGAATTCACGAGGTAAAATCTTGTACTAATCATTTGCAAACTAATGCGAAACGGAGACCGTTCGTTCATAGTAATCGATCTTTAAATATTTAAAATAGTAATGTCTGAGATAATCCAAGATAATTCAACCTAAATTTGATAAGTAGCGCTAATTATATGATAAATTTAAAATAGTCAACATTATGAAGGTACCTGTATTTATCCTTTACTTGTTACTGTTTTTTCCTTTCTTAGATTAACTATTTCTACTATTTTACATGAATCAACGATTTTGATATTGTAGATCATTAAAACAATTTTCCTCAACTTTTATTTGAATCATGACTGAGTTCTTCGCAGATCGTTCTAAGTTCTTCGTTAAAATCTCAATAAATCTCGATACTTGACGTTGCTTTTACTGAGATAATAGGCACCAAACGTCAGTGTTTTATACTTTGATGGCTATTACATTTCTTTAATATGTTTTACAGGTTATTCCAGAGAAATAATGCAACAAATGAAAATTAAAGATTAATCGCAACGATGGACGCAAATAACTAATAAAGAATATCTGGATGTTTTATTCCAATTAGGTATTTTTGTTTTTCATTTTTTGAAAGTCGCAAGTCATTGAATATATTGCCGATGTTTTTATATCTTATAGTTTTTTAAATCATAAAAATATATGAAAACTCTTAAATGCGTATTTTTAATTTATTTTTACTATTTCATTACCTTGTTATATTATGTGACAACATACACAAACATTGCGGCTCTTTCATTAAGTAGGCTACATCGTTTTCCGAGAAAACCGTGAAAATCTGGAACAAACAAGATTGGGTAAACCACTAATTAAAGAGTCTCGAGGAATTTTTAATTACAGGAAACTTCATAAAACTTCAACAGCTAACCCACCATTAATACGTGTTTGAGGTATTTGGTCGGATGTTTCAACATTTAACTCTCAAAAAAATATTGACAAATCGAGATAGGAGACGCATAGCAAGAGACACTGAAGAATTAATTTGCTCACCCGTTGCCCCAGCTGGGGCAAATCATGCGTTTTTCATCCATCTGTTCTCCGATGCCAAACCAAATAACGCAGATCGATTGTTTGGTTTACAGTTCCCATAACTCTCCCTTACGCAAAGTCATCTCCGACAGAGTTTGCAAGCTAGTGTAGTGTGAATGACTCAGTGGTAAAATATACGTAGACGAGATTCCTATTTGATCATAACGTCTGAACCACCAATAATACGCGTAAAACTTAATCAAAAATTGAAAAAGAAAAGGTAAAGCAAGGAGTGCAAGAAATTGGAACTGAAATAGGACAGAAAGGAGAAATAAAATTAAGGAGAACGGGAAAATAAATTTTGAGAAAAATAGGTAAAAGAATGAAATTCCCTAAGACAAGAATCGCAAAATAGAGAATTGAATGACGTAGTGTTAGCGTTAAGATTTGGAAATGTATTGTAGATAAGCGACGACAATAAATAGATCAAGGTATATATAAAGTCAAACAGAACTCTCAAAAACACAAGTAAACATCGATATAAGTTCTTATATTCTTCACTTTTTCTACGTAACACAACAACATGGACACTAATCAACAAAGTGAACGTGGTTAAACATCAATCAGTTTT
>JAHLJT010009419.1:22246850-22266715 GCA_031308135.1 Acheta domesticus | reverse complement strand
ATATTTATAAAACATTGCCTTCTCACATTGGCAGTATGCTGCCGAGTTCGCCATAATTTATGCATGTATTCAAAATTAGTAATACGTAAATATACATTTCTTAACATTTTTTATTCCTATATAGGCAAAGAAGAACAAAATCTTTTTCACATACGATTTTCGCAGCAATGGTGGAAAAGCTAAGGTTTTTAAATTAAGGTTAAAAATTAAGGTAGAGTTTGCTAAATTTTGAACTTTACTTCGCGAGGAAGTTAATAAATGTTACTGCATTACCTTGTATGTATGTATTTTGGATGTAATTTGTTTGTACGTATTTTTAATGAAGCATATTAACACATTTTCTAATTTAATTGGTCTTCCTTGGAAGTATTGCGAACGATATCCAAAATATATTAAAAAAATAATAAATGCAATCACACAAAATCACGTACTCTTTCATTCAGGTGACAAAACCGTCTTATAAACTGCCCTCCTGTAATATTAGGCCGTGTTACGGAGTATCTTTTACCTCCTACAGGTACAACACATTTTAATTTCCGGCAGGTTGATCGCACTGGATTTTTGGAAAGGGGACTCCCATTTGGTGCACTGTACGTCCCCCGCCCTGGCCCCGTCCCGCCCTCGTTCCGCCGCAGCGAGGGCGTGCGCTCCCCGCCCCCCGCCCCGCGTCTCCTCTCGCCCCGCCCTCCGCGCAGCACGTGTCGCCCTCTCGAGGGAGCTCCCTGCGGCGGCGGCGGCGGCGGGGGGGCTAAAGCTGAAGCGCTCGAAGGATCGCGATGCCGCATGCGCACTGCGCTCGCTCTTCTGGCGAGCACTTAGCGCTCGTTCATTCAGCTCACTGAAGGATTCTTACCACACAACACGAGTTCGCCCAAATAGAGGGACGCTTTTATTGATTTTTGAATGATAAACTATTAGTGATTCCCGGTGCGTCAACTGCTAAGGTCATTAATCCAGTAGGTGGAGTGCATGTGATTTTCCTCGCGGGGAGGCTGTGATATTCCCCCGCTGGATGATGAGATCTGGCCGACCTATTCGGCTCGCAACCAAATATCTCCCACCAGCGGGCACACCCAAGCAGGACAAGCTCCAATCTTCCGATATGTGTTTATGTTAGTGTAAGTGTGAGGATAGGACAAGGCAGAGGAAGGAAAGATCGCGCACGGTCCATGGCCCGTTTTGTAAGTGTACTGCTCCAGCATTTGCCTGGTGTTAGTGCAGGTTACCACGAAAAATCGATCCGAGCAGAGCCGCTAGGATTCTCCTCCATGCAGCTGCTGAATTCGATCTAGCTAATCTAGTTGGAGGACGAAAATCCTGTCGCCGTCGGGACTCGAAACTGCGACCTCCCGATTAGAGGCACTGTAGTAACATCAGTAGATGCCCTGAGCCACTCCTCCGTAGAGAGGGACGAGAGAAGGCGTGCTATGTCGGAAAGACACTTTGATATTTGGCTGTATATAATGTCGGTTGTTCCATATAATGGTTGCATACAGCAACAACGGTAATGCCGAGCATTTCCCGGCAACCGAGGATGGTAGGTGAAGTGAGTAGGCGGAGAGGAGTGGTGCCGAGCACGTCAGAGAGAGCTGGTAGAGCAGACGGAGACCGCAGTGCTGGCAGAGCGGGCTGAGAGTTTTCCCTCCGACAACTTGCATTTAATTCCCACTTACACCTTGTGGATTCCGCGTCGGTCTAAACGGTTTAATTCCCACTCTACCACGTGGAATCCTTGGTGAAAAAGGCAGGTTAATTCAAACTCATAACATGTGGAATCCGGGTGAACGAAACTGGTTTAATTCCCACTCACACAATGTGGAATGTGGAATGAAAGATGGATTCGCGGCCTATTTTCTCTGGATTCTGTTTTATTGGCCTCATATTCTGCTTTGCTACATAATCCATTTGATCTTGAGTAGTAGTAATAATGGAACTCAATTAGTGGTCACGTCAGTACTCTCTTGGCTGGTTTAAACTAACAGAAGCGCGGAATTGAGTTTTAAACGTTATGTTCTCAAACTTTGAAGAGTACAAGAGCTTTATTACGCGTGTTTACCGTTTCCAAGCGCGCCAATTTCTGAGGACATTAGTCATGTAAGCGCAGTGCTTGTTTTGTCCTGGTAAGTGGCGGTGTTCCTACCCAGTGTGACCAGAGTTCTGGCGTTGACCCTTACGTCGGTTTGAGTGGTTTCTTCTTTCCTATAATCCTCCAACGACGCAAGATATAAGCTTCCGACAGGTCTTACAACAGAGTCGTGCGCGTGAAGATAAATGTGCGTGTGTTTGTGTGTGTGTGTGTGTGTGTGTGTGTCTGAGGGAAGACGAGGGTTAAGCATGAGTAAGGAAAAATTGCGCGTGGTCCGTAATCCTGACAGGTTAACCTTGAGCACAAGAGAAGAGCATATAATTAACGTGTTTCGAAACGTAAAGAAACAAGTAGGAAGCGTTGTTCAGTAAACTCACTAAGAAACACATACAGAGTTAAAGTCTGGTATAATAAAATGCTATGTTATGAGGTTTACATAATTTTATAACAATAATCAATCGTGCTTCTCTTCATAAATAATTCTTCTCATCATAAATAGCATAATTTTATTATGTATTCAATGTCCCTAAATATAACTAGAAATAAAAATTTCGAAAAGAATCACACCAAATTTGTCTCTAAATAAACTATGTTATTAATAATAAATATCTTTATGCCACATTTTACACCAACATCGTATCCTTAAGAAAACAAATACGAAAAGAACCAGATCAATACCGAAGTGTATACTTAAGTAGTGCTTAAGTAGTTCAGGCTTTTAGTCTACTACTTAAAGCAATAACTAATGAGAAATTCCCGCTGGCGTCAAAGTAAAACTATTCTGAAATTTGATAGTATTTTGACGCCGAAAGCAGAGCAAAGTTCTAATAAAGCGCAAGTGTTTTATTACACACCATTTTCTGCGCGCGTTAATGCAGTTTGTTAAGTTCAGCGTGTTTTGCGAAGTTGGTGGCAAGCTGAGGCGTATAAAACAGTAGTTGCAGAGTGTTTCGTGGAAAACAGCACAACTTTTTACGCGACCTTCCACGTTACTTCTCGCAATGAAAATGCGTTTCCTGGGCGCCGCACTAGATTTACTCGTAAACTCTCAACGTTCCGCCATTTTTATAGTGCATATTTTCTAATGTGTGCTTTCTGATGCCGGAAAAATGTTCAGATTTAAAGGAAGTTTTTTTTGTATTTTTGTTAAAAACTAAACGTAATGACCTGTTCATCAAAGGCTCTTCATTATAAGACGTTTTAAATATGAAGCTCTTTTTGTGTTTAGGTTAGCACTAAGCATGGGAGTATTTTAAGTAATTTCGTAATTTCCATTTTTCAGTAAACGTTAAGAACAATATGGACAATAGATTACAAAATGATTATTTTTATTCTTAATACAATAAGAAATACATTTTAAATTAACAAAATTGATTTGAATAATAGTTAATAATAATTGTATATGAGTTATTAATAATAGTTCCTAATAGTTAATAGTGAACATTATTCTCAAGTAGATCTAACATTTACATACCTTCCTTCAAATTATTTAATTTATATTTTATCGATAAATTAGGACATTTATCTCCAGTAGGGGAAAATGGAATAAATACAAGGTTTTAAAACTGGTTTGGGATTGAGATGATATTTTTTAGTTGATAGGATTGTGTCCTAAATTTTTCAGGTCGTTTTCTTAAGTTACGTTTCGAGATACATTCACTTTAATCTCATTTAATCGACTGTTTTTTTTTCAATTTGTGTAATTATATTTGTTACATCTGCTAAGAAGGACGATGAATAATACTGACGATAGGAGACTATACAACTCTGACAATCTTATTTTTCAAATTTTTTTCCACTTTACTCAGTATACGAATTAAATACTATTTTTCAATTTAAAGCAATTCAGTTGTCTTCCGCAAAAAAAACAAAATCTTGAATATTCTTAAACTAAACGTGGGGCCCGAGTACATAAATTAAGGTGTTCTTAACCGACCAAAGAAATGTCAAAAAGATGTCAGAAATGTCAAATTAAAAACAATGATATCACAAGTTATAATCTGCCGTCATTTTTATATTTTATCTTGAATTCCCTTAGAAAATCTTTGGAAAATGCAGAAATATCTGGTGAACTTTGAAATGTTATCAACAAAAGTACGGTCTCTTGCAAACTCTCAGAACTGAGATTCTTTATGTGCGTGCGCTGTGTACCTCAGAAAGCGCGTTAACTGGTCTTGTTTAGTGCAGGAAAAATCTTGACCGAGAGCAGAACAGTAAAAACAGCTGTAAACAACTGTAAATATTTCTTTATATCACGTTTAACAGAAACCGAACTTGATACTTCTGTCACGCGATTGTTTCAAACCATAACTAATTCTGTTTCTTGTGGTCTAATAAATCCAGTGAAGATACTTTTAATGAATTACATAAATGTAATTAAAGAATGCTGCTTTTTGGATAGTTACTGTGGTGAGAATATTAGTTGAAGAATTCTAATCGGTGTCCCATTACTCGTACATATCAGTTGTTTTACACAATATTTTAGGATCTAAATAATCGTAGACCTGTTGAATTGTCAACTAGTTTTAGTGACAAATCAACAACCTCTTTCACATCTGTCTAAAATGTTTATTTACTTAAAGAATCACCCAAATCTGGAAACTCAATTTTTAATAATTCATATATAGTTTCTGCATTATGGTAATTCAATCCTTTAGGGGGCACACGACTGACTTTTTGGTGAAAATTGGAGAAAAAGTCAATTTTTGATTTTGTCTTTAAAAAATCTACAATCCTCCTGCTTTACGAAATATATAATTTTTGCATACTTTAAAGCCCTAGTGATGTCACAGGAGCCATTAAAAATGAAAAGTTTCTATTTTGTGATAGTGTTTTTTATTAGTTCATTTTTAGTAGTTTTTCTGATTATTTTGATTTATTATTCCGATTGTAATTGTGTTACATCCTAAGATCGCCGTTACTTACAAATTAGTGGAATTGTGATAACGCAGAGATACAAATCTCGCCGAAGATTAAGATTACGTAGAAATGGCCTTCTAGAAGTTTTCTCGCATTTCTGTTTTTTCAGCATTTATCTAGATATAAAATGTTCCTTGCGTAACAATTTTCATCCTATCGCAATGAAATTTGGTTTACAACTGTAAAAATATGTCTCAATCTAAAATTATGCTGGCTTTTGATGTGGATAAAAACAAGTCTATCATTATTGGTTTAAAATATGAAAATACCTTCCTGAATGGAATTTTTCATTTGATCAAGTTTTTAAAAAATCTAGCAACATAGTCACATGTATGACAGTAAAAAGCAGCATAATTTTGATAAAACAGCCTATGATAAACCTAATTTAAAAACCAACTTCAGGAAGTGGAAACTGTTCCGCAAGGGACATTTTGTAACAAATGTCAAAAAATATCAATAATTATTATCTCAAAAACTAATAGGACCAAATTGAAAAATATTTTGTTTGGCATTACTTAGCAATAAGATAGTTGCGTGATAGAAATTTCTTGATAATTCAACTGCTAGTTAGAAAGTTGCAAAATTCAGTCATAGGTCCCCTTAACCATTCGAAGAATTCTTTCACAATCCACAGACTGCTCAACATCCCTCAATTAAACACGATTAAAGGAGTAAATATACAAAAATGAGCACACTGAATACCAGCCAGCTCCGGCATGATATGCGGCATTCCGACTACGCAAGATATGACCAAGCTCAGGTTTTAGAACCCCCATTCAAGCACGAGAGACCACAGAAAAACGCCATGCGTGGGAGATCGCAGATTCCACGTCTGCACGTTATGTGCAGTTCCGCAGAAGGAGTAAAAATCTCGACGCCTCCACGAATGGAAAGGGGGACGCGACGGCGAGGGACGGCGAGGACGACTTGGGCGCGGGCGCCGTCGGCGGTGCAAGAAAGCACCTGGCCCGCTGCCAGGTGGCGACGGATAAAACTCTCCCCGCGGACGAGCCGGGGCCCGAACCCCGGACCTCGGGCGTGAGGGGGCGGAGGGGCGCTTCGGCTATATGCGGTGCGAACTCGCGCAAAAAGCGTGAAGAATCGTTTTCTGCTTCAACGGCCTCAACAACTGCCCTTTGAAATTTGAGATTCTGCGCGCGGAAGGGTCTCGGAGTACTTCGTGGGAGACTTTCATGGGAGCGCTGAGCAGAAAATGTATTACAGGGATGTTTCTTCAATCGCGTTCTAGACAACTGCTCCATATAGTTTCGAGATTTCTGTGTCCAGCTGGTCTTTGAATATTTCGCTACACTATGGACATAGTTGGGCTGCGGGGATTCAGAAAGGAACTTTCAGAATCAATGAAACAGTATTGTACGTATTAAAAATGTGACACGTCTTCTTTCTCGTGTATTGTTTTTTTTTTTTTTTTAATTTTATTTTACATTTAAAGACAGTACAACGTTCAGCCGTGAGGCTCTTCAGTGATGGCCGAGCAACTTTGCATCAGAAAATTGTGAAGGGGGTAACTCTTTGTTACCTCCCTGATAGTGATTTCATTTGTTGTACCTTCAACAAGGTTATTGCGAGGGAATTATGTTAGAGCAATGACAGGATTAAAAAGAAAATACGATGGGAGGGACAGGTAATTGCTAGAAATGTTCCTACCTTATCTAATATCAGAGAGGTATTGAAGGAAAATATGGAATGGGAGTCTGTTTCTTAGGCGGGAAAGTGGGGGCTGATCGGTTCCTATTTCGTACGTGACTGCTCCTTGTACATGATTTAAATTATTGAAAAAATTATGTGCCAGCTTTGTAATAAATGAAGTAATTGGTTCTATTGCAAGATCGTGTGGAGGGTCTTATTGCTGACAAACCAGGGGGCATTTACTGTAATTCTTAAAATTTTGTTTTGGAAGATTTGTAACTTGTTTAATGTGGTTGGGGCAGCTGAAATCCAAACAGGACAGGCGTAGGTTAATATTGGCCGAAGAATAGATTTGTAAATGGTTAAAGTGGAATGAATTTTTAGCGAAGAGTTACGGTTAAGAATTGGACGTAAAATAGCTAACCTTCTATTGGCTTCAATTACTTTGGACGAGATGTGACTGTGCCAATTAGTCTTGTGTCCATCAGAACGCCGAGATAACGAATAGATGAGTTCAGAGGAGACCAAGGAATGATAGAAGAATCCAAAGTCAAAGGGCGAGGAAAGACAGGATACCTTAGAGTAAATACTTTGGCAATTGATTTGTTTGGGTTGATTTAATTTTCCACAGTTTAGACCAATTTTCTATGTTTTTTAGGTGACATTGAAATTATACGACATGCTGTGTTTAGATTTCGGTTTGCATAAAAGAGTAAAGTATCATCTGCAAAAAGAGCTATATTAACTGTATTACTAGTAGGAATATCTGCGACGTACAAGTTAAATAAGAAAGGAGATAACGGGGATCCTTGTGGAAGACCAGCAAGAACAGCCCGAGGTGAAAGAAATGAAAGAGTTAAGACGTACAGAGAAAGTGCGATTCAGTAGGAAACTTGATAAGATGTTGTAAAGATATAATGGTATTCCAATTTTCCTTAATTTGAATTTTAATCCATCATGCCACACTCGATCAAACGCCTGGGCAACGTCTAAGAAACTGCAAGTAAGTGAAAACCCGATTGAAATGAAAAATGAATTTGTTCTGTTAATCTTAATAACTGATGAGTTGTTGAGTGGCTTTCTCTGAAGCCAAATTGGAAAGAAGGAAGCACGTTAGTATCAAGAATGAATTTTTTTAATCTTTTTAATACAAGTTTTTCGAATATTTTGACAAAATTGGAATTAAACTAATTGGTCGATAATTTGAAGAAAGATTTAAGTTTTTTTGAGGCTTTGGAATAGGAATTATTAGAGAGTGTTTCCAAGAATTAGGATAATATCCTAGTCGCAATGCCGAGTTAAATATATTGTTTAGATACGCAAGACCATGTCTGGGCAGATTCTTTAAGATATTTGCAGTGATTCTGTCATGGCCTGGTGACTTTTTATTTGGTAGCTTTTTTATTAGTTCAAATATTTCGTTAGGTGATATAAAAGAAATTCGATTTGGTACATCTAAATTTGGTGACTGCACAAAATGTGTTATTGTGCAGTGTCCTCTATCGTTTACAGCATGCTGGGTGAAAGCAGTTTCGAAATAATCTGCTAATAGCTCAGCTTTTTCATATATCGACTGTGCAATTTTGTTGTTACCTTTTAATGGCGGAATATTGGTTGACTGACCTAACAATCGACGTGTTGCTTTCCAAAGAGATGAATCTTGCGGATTAAGATTTGAAACATATTTTTTGTAGCTTTCCATTTGGTACATCGTAAGAGCGTTTCGAACCAATTTCGTTAGATGGTTTAATGCAGATTTCAAATGAGGTAGGCGATGTTTTGCCCATAAACGTCTGATTTTGTTCTTTTGTGATATTAAATTACGTAATTGCTCAGGTAGCGGATATTTGGTGAGCCCTCTGCGAGTAGCAGTTAGTGAATGAGATGAATAGTCAATTGAATTTGTGATGGCATTAGTAAACAAAAGTGTGTCTTGGTCAATTTCTGCAGGGGTTTTCAGATTCGAGAACGGAGGAAGGAGCGATGATAACCGATTTTGAAATGTGTGCCAATTTATTTTGTGAGTAGATAAATGCGGTGGAGAATTAGGCAAAGAAGTGATTAATTTGGAAGTTGTAATCACTGGGTTATGATCTGAATCTAGTTCGCAGATAGAATATGAGTGGAGAGCAAAGTTTAAATTTGTTAATACAATATCTAGAATATCTGGAAGGTAATTCGCATTAAAAGGAAAGTATGTCGGATCAACGGGCGCAATAATTTTGAAATTTGAGTGCTTTGCGAGATTTAAAAGAAAAGTTCCGGCTGGTTGATTTATTCTACATCCCCAAGAAGTGTGTTTTGTGTTTAAATCACCAAATAAGATAATGGGAGCCTTTAGTTTGAAAATGTCTTGAAGACGTGTTGCAGTCAATTGTTTATTAGGCGGCTTATAAGCTGAAATTATCATTACATTATTACCGTTCTGAAGGTTGATAGTTACTGCTATTGTTTCTAACCCTGGTGTTATTGGGAGAGATGATGTCCAGTGCGGAATACCGGATTTCACTAAAATTAATACTCCACCTGCTGGTACGTCCCCTGGTCTATCACGTCTATAACATTTGTATCCTTGAACTGTGAAAGATTTGGAAGAAATAAGGTGAGTTTCGGTTAAACATGCTATGTCAATATCATGTGAAACCAGAAAATGTTTCAACTCAGATCGTTTATTTAGAACACCTCGACAGTTCCAGTTTAAAAATGTTAGATTATTGAAGCATGGTGTTTTAAACGTGATTTTGGAAAATTGAGCTAAGAATTGAGGTTTTTATATTATCAATTAAAGTAGGGAGGAACGATTGAATTAAACGACCAAAGAAATTGACAATATGGCTAGTCAGGAACTCACTTAAGTTAAAATTTCCGTTTGCATTGTTAGTTGAACTATTTGAAGAAGCATCATTAACATTGGTTGAGGCGGGAGGGGGGTTTTGTGAGCGAGTTGAGAAATTAAAATTAGGAATGTTATTAGTGAAAGGCAGGCCAGGAAACTCTCTAGCTTGATAAGTAAAATTATTGTTATTATTGTTATTGTTATTGATATTATTATTGGTTGAAGGTGGATTTTTAGTTCCCTTACCGTTTTTGTTTGATTTAGATTTTGCAATTTTGTCATAATATGAACAAACATTCGATCTCACATTTGCCCTGTGACCTTTCACTTTGCAATTACTACATACTGGTACAAAGTTGCTCGGTTCCTTACAATCTTTGGTGAAATGATTGCCCGTACAAATAGCACAATGAATTTTTCTATTGCAATAGTTTTTGGTATGATTATAGTCTTGGCATCTTGAGCATTGAACTGGCCCTGGGAGACGTTTTCGCTGTTCAACACGAACAACAGCATGACACAGTCTATTTAATTTAAAAATATCTTGCCACCTATTTTCTTTCACAATTATCACTGAAACGACAGGAATTGGCTGACCTTCTTTGTTATGTAGTCTATTGACTTTCACAACTTGAAAGTTTTTCGATACAAGTTCTGCGAGAATTTGATCTTCAGTAAAGGATTGGTGAACATCTTTTATTACAATAGATAACTTTTTTGATAACGGGTCAGCGTAAGTGTGAAATGATTTGTTATTAGTATTTAGCATGTTCACTAACAGTCTGTAGTCTTCGCTGTTTTCCGTTTGAATTTTAACCTTGCCAAATTTTAACTCGGTAGAAAATTCACTTTTTAGGGTGGTTTTTAAGAGATCGTGAATTTCTGTGAGGTTATCAATGTTATACACAAACACTGGGGGGATCGGATTGATTTCCTCAGAGTCTTGGAGATTTTGTAAGGCGCTGAAACTATTACTAGTGGGGATTGAATATTCTACACTTTGATCTTGACTAATTTTCTTCGACGGCTCATTTGGGTCACTGTTACTACGCGGTCTCTTGGACGACTGAACTATGGGTGAAAGAACATTCGTGAATGTACTTGCCTGAGCAGTTGATGTACCGTCACTTACAGTTGGATCTGAGGGAAAATTTCCGTTGGAGGACGTTCCACTTTGTAGATAGAATTCTGCACCTGCTGAGACGTGGTGTTGGCCATTTGCATGGGGATCCATGTTTTGTGACTCCATGTTTTGCTGATATATTTGCTGATGACCAAGTGATGATTGCAGAAGGTTGGTCGACATCAACTCATTTTGTGAATCAGAATTCAATATGTTAAGAGATTCCGATATGCACCGGCCTACGCCAGCGCATGAAGTAGAGTCTGTAGTTATTTTAACTTCAAAACTTATGACACCTTTCTACACATTGAAACTAGTCACAAGTAAAAAAAAAACACAAATAGTATGAGAATACTAGTTTACACAGTCAACACAAGACAGAACAACACTTTGCACATGAAAGACCGGGCCTAGACTGGTTCGGCCTCTCCGGTGCGAACGAAGGCGACTACTGCCTCGTGTATTGTTACATCCGGTGTCCGACCTTGCAGTCAAGCGAGGCAAGTCCGCTTCCTTCTTTGGTCATTCTTCATCCAGAGGTGACAAGAAAACCCTCTTTAGTCATCCCGTAACACGCTTGACCACACAGAAGCTTTTACGGACTATTTTAAGAGACAGCTTGGCCGAGAAAAATGTCTTGGTATTTTGCGATTCACACTCATACTTCATATAAGGTTTCGAGAAGGAAAACTGAGCGAAAAGTGCGAGTGCTAGAACAGAACCACGTAAGTCATACGCATCATATTTTTCGAAGATCAATATTCTCAAAGATACTTTTTTACCGCAGATAATTCAGTGTAATAATAGTATAAAAACAGTTTTAGAGTAATGGACTCATTTTAGATTATATACATTTTCTAAAATTCCACACATTTCCTTCAAGGATTTATGAAAAATAAAATAAAATTACTATAAATCACCAAATTAATGGTTTTGTAGAACAAGCATGGTTTACACCGTTTAAAATGGCAAACAATAACAAACTTTACTATTGGTAACAGTGACACGCATTAATACCTTTAATAAAGCCTTTGTTGAATAATAAAATAATGCATAATACCGGTTTCCTACAAATGTATCCAATAAAAGTCAGTTGAAAATCACGGAGAAATATTTAGGTCGACTTCATGAATTTGAAATTATCGTTCATGTTTAATATATAAAATAAGATTTTTGAAGCTAGAAAAGATGAGAAAATCACTTTGCTAGAAGTTTTAATTAATCACAGAATAAATCAAAGAGTACACCAACTATCGTTTCTGGTGCTAGAAATTGTATCATTGACTTTATAACTGGCACATGAACACTGTGTTCCAAGCGTCACGATACCTTCCCTCAGGTTCGTTCCCTAGGCTACATTTATGTTCATCCATAGCAAAGCTTTCCTCAGAGAAAACTTAATTACCACTCTCTTTCCGCGTCCGCTGTTTTGTCACGGGCTCCTTTGAAAAGCACAAAGCTCACTACGAAGTCCTGCAGGTTGAAATTCCCACCCCGGGGCGTAAGCAGATCGAAATTCCGGAAATATTCATTGTCCGGTAGTAGTGAGGTTCTGAAATTTGTTAAAAGATTCAGCAATCACTTGGAAATGTGCTCCGCGCATAGCTGAACGACGAAGAACAACACTTCTTTGGCATTTTCGTAGCCCCCCTCGGATTCCCTTCCACGCTCTTCGCGCCACGCTTCGCGCCACGTGGCAGAATACAGTCGGCGCGGATCTCGGGAATTTTCCAATTTCGCGAGAATTAGTGCTGAGACACATGGTGCCCCCATTCCGCAATATTCTATAAATAAAAATAATTATCTGATGATTGAGATGTGTCCGGAGGTATTTATTTCTCTTTGAAGTTATTGGTGTCTGTTTAAAATTACACAGATACACCTTAAAACGTTAAAAAAATCTATTTTTGAAAATATTTTCTCTCTATGCATTAATTATTGACGAATATTTTGGTGAAAAATATATTTCGATATCTGTTATAGTTTTCGAGTTATAATTTAAAAGATATGTCGCTGCATCATGCATATATTATAGTAGTAAGGTAAGGAAAAATCAAGGAACAAACTTCGTCACTTGTTATGCAGAATTACAGTTTTTGTGACCCGATTTCCTTGTAACTCAAAAACTAATCGTAAAGCTATGAAATTTTTAGGATGCATATAACCAAGTATTATCTACAAACCCATGCTAAATCGTACACTTAAGTTCAATTGTTTTTGTTTTAAAAAAGTAATAATCAATATTTAAATTTTGAATTTAAATTAAAAATAGTATTTATTCAGTAATCTAAAATGCAAGAGCATGGTTTTGTACCTGTGAATATTTACAACAAATCAAAAGAAGACATTGGTAAACGTCTTTAAAATTATTTGAGTTATCAGGAAAACACTAAGTCAGTGCATGAGAAACTGGTTGAATTTTGATTTTTCAAAAAAAAAAAGTTAAAGCCATATTTTCCTTGCAGATGAAAGCTCTTTCTGTGTGTCAGTTTGTTTTCACTGCTGTGGAGTATGATCTGAATGGAGAAGAAAACGTGGAAAGTAGTAAACATTTAACTGCTGTAAGCTCTAGTCACTCCCTTAATAACACGCATTTTTTCAATAATTCAAGACTGTTAAAGGTGTACAGAAGAATTCAAAATAGAATTGATTCTCTTTTCTATTTTTGATAATCGTGTTTTTACAAAACGACCAGATTAAACCTTAACTTATTTATTTGCTGATCAAAGGCAAACACAAATAAAACGACAAACACAATCTATTTCATTACTCTAAAATCATACTTGAAGGTGATTGCTTTGAGCAAATAATATCAATTCGAGTTTGTATTCAATTACAGGGCAACGTTTTATCTCAATATGTATAGAATAAGTTAACATCTGATTGACTGAATCACGAACACACCTATTGAATTCCCAATTTAAGTAGCGTGTTGCTCAGTGTTGCCTTTTCGACATTTTTTCGAATATCAATAGCACCTTAAAATTCCATCCCATGTTTTTTTATGGAATAGAAAGTGGAGATGTCATATCTAAAGAAATTAATCTATAAGTATACTACTTTGATACCCAGTAGATAATAAAAACATTGGAAATATTTTTCTATCTGAAGTATCATGAAAGCGCGGAAGAAAAGTGAAAAAGTAATATTTCTTATGCACCCATTTTACTGTTTAGGATGCAAGCAAAAAGTAGGAAACTAGTGGTCTGCAGCAGCAGAAATGCTAAACTAAACACATAGAAAGTAACGCATACACTTCTCACGAGAAAATAAACTCTCGTCTGAAGCGCCAATTAATTATATATTCTACAAAAAGTCTTCATAAATTCTGCCACAACGTAGCATCGTACACAGTGTACAGAACTACAGTCCTTTGCATTCCACGAATATAAAAATGTTGTTTTATAACGTAACGCGTGAATAGAAAATATTTATTTGCGGGCGCCCTCTTCCTTGGAGTCTTTCTGTCTGATGAAGTAAGCTGTGTCGTAGAGGTTTTGAATCATACATTTGCATTTTTTGAGTGAAAACCAAAACTATCTCATTGTTTTTGGATTTCCCCGAATTCCTATATATATAACAAAACTTAAGATTCGGAAGTTAGTAAATTATGTTTTGTATTTTCTCCCAGTTTCTAGGTATTTAACGCAACTAAAGACAGCGCTCACGTGGAATCTGCATAGTATATATTCAGATACGGATATTGAGAACTAGTGATGTAGACATGTCTAATAAAAGTTTAACTCGTAGTTAGTACTACTATTAATACATTAAATACTTAGTAGATTCTAAATAGTCATCAGACATTACATAAATAGAATTTTCTTTCTGACGACGCAATCAGATCAAAATACTGAACTTTTTGCCTTACACATCATTTCTTAAACATGAGTTCATTTAGTATTTAATGCGCTAGAATAAACGTTCGTGCATTTTCAGAATCAAAGTCTCCGCTTAGCGAATCGTGCCGTGCATTATACCTCTTCAGTACAAATATACTTCATGTTGTGTAACACTTCCAAGTCAAAGAACCAATACATAAACTCATGATTGCATGTCGCACATAGTGTCATACTGCATTACACGTAAAAATAGAAAAGGTCACAACGTGCTCGCATCCAGCCTCTGTGCGGTATTACGTGCAAGTAATATCTCGTTTTTGATTTCCTATTTGCTGTAATCCGTCGTACTTTTACGATCGTCTGCGAAACTTTTGTTGGAAAAGGAGGAAACGTAAAATCGCTCCTAGTAAATAAAGAATAGCGTACGAACCGCGACCACAGATTTATATGATTATTGACTGTGGCACCGAACGACCCTTCCCAGTCACGCCATGAGACCTCGATATTCCCGTGACCGTAATGGCGGCGGCAAAACGAAACGAAGATTCCTGCCGCCTCACCCGCATTCGGAAGAGATGTTGTTAGGGTATAAAATGTGCAAAATGATCCCTTCGTGCTAAAATATACACGATTCAGTATTTATGGGCCATCAGATATCAAGAATAAAAAGGATTTTTTTAAAATGTGGAGAATGGAAATAACGAACGGATAAACTAAATGCACGGGTGGAGGAATTGGAGTAATGATAATGAGGACGACTGGCATACTCGATTGCCTAGCGTAGGTAATGGAGGGAGTGGCGTATGGTTTTTGCACCCTATGTTTTCTCAGACATTTAAGAGATCATAATTTCTGATAATAAATAATGATGGAAGGAGTGAAATTATCTAGAGGAATGTGTTGTTATAAGAAACTCAACTTTGCCTTCCTGACAACTTCCATTCCATACAATGAATCAACCTTTTAAGGCCGTTAGGCAGTAACGTAGCTGTTCATTAAACCCCTCACCCAGAGCCACCAAATCAAATTAATTCCATTGAAGTTCTTATTCCATAATTATTGATAACTAAATGTTAAATGTTAAGTGTGCACGTAGAGGAAGTTAAAAAAATTGTGTCATTTGGAAATATTAATAAATCTTGCATAAGATTGTTTCTAGCAGTAAGTTTTACTGTGTACTTGTATGAAGGAAAGTTTCACATAATTAACGAAATTGTTTTTGAAGTCAACGTTTGTGGCTAATATCGGAAGAATTGTATCAAACTAGAATGTATTTGTGTTTCATCAAGGCATCATTAGATAGTCCTTTTATTTCATTATGAATGCTTTACACATTTTGTTTGATGTCAGTTCGAAGTATCCATTATTACTGCACTTTTCTTGCAGTCACATAGAGCAACGTTATGATTACGAATGCCATGTGATACTCTCTGTATTATAGTAGATACACATAAATATTTAGAATGGTTTCCGGCATATTTTATTCTGTTTAGGTATCTGTGCAGTATGTAACACATTTTACCTCGATATCGCTTTGTTTACTTCGTAACTTCCTGACCTTGTTGACTGAAACCGAAAATAGTATTCTTCCTGAATACTGGAAGAGCAGTTATGCTGCTTGTATTTCACAAATTACTTTTCATTAAAGGTTTTCTTCTGAACACTTTGTAGTGTTTTCCTTGCTTATACTCGTAATACACTTTCTTGCTGGTGCAGTACCTTCTTGTAGACATAGCGGAAAAGAGGCGTCGGGTGACGCTTGATATCTAACATTTACAGCTGACTTTACGCTAACAATACATTTCCGCCATATCTTCCGGCTACTTTTTTCTGCATTTTGCAGACACCTTTACACTAGTAAACGCAAGACACTGCAACAAATGCAAGAAAGATCTTGCCGGCAAGATATTGCCAGTTGTACTATTACATTAGCGCTCTTCGTAACAGTCTTTGGTGACATCACGAGAGTAATGGCAGTTGAAACGATGTCACACTAGTTTTCGACAGGGCGAGCAGGCGGCAGATGTGAATCACGGCCTTACTGCTTGTGCTAAATGATAAGAGAAAGAATGATTGGCGTGAACGATATTGAAAACATCAAGGCATTTATTATCAATAGGATAAAAAAATGTCATTTCTGAGTTCGAAAAAGCATACACACAAACTTCATTACCATGTACGTCAATTCGGTTTTAAGAAAATATTTAAATGAATTATAAAAATACAAATTTATCGATTTTTACTATACCTCTATTTACATACTACCATTATATTTAAAACAGCTTCCGAATTCCACATACTGTATACGATTATCAAAAATGTTTGTTGTTTGAAAACGTAACTACTCTTCATTTTTCAAAAAACATATAACAATGCAATATAAATCTATGTTAAAACTTATAATTATTTCTGATCACTTTATCACGGCTTCGTGCGGCAATATCTTGCTTCAAAATGAATAAATCGAACCTGCTCCCAGCAACAAGCGGCAATATCTACCGTAGGACAAGAACACACCAGTTAACTTTACGTCCACGATAAGTAACAAGAAATGTCAAAAGTAAATATAATTATCGCAGTGTTGACACTGCCAATTCGTAATACACTTCATATGATTACGTCAGTAATACTCAAAGAGGTCTAAACAATAATTCTGTCAGGTAACACAGCGAAATACATCCAAGTCTCTAATATTTTCAATCAGTACGAAGTCAGAATCAGTCTTTCAGTCTTTTCAGTACGAACTATTGCAATTTCTCTGTACAGTGCTAATTAACTATGTTTATAACTAGCGGCTAGGACATGTCCTCCACCCTGTCGACCGCCCCTCTCGGCGCCCTCCCTCGGGCTGGGAACAGCGACCTCTCTGACCAGACACACCGCACAGCGGCGCCGGGATCTAATTCCGCGCCGCGGACAATGCCTCGGAGACAAAGCCACATGGATCATAATGACCGTCAATGCGCGTCTCCGGAGAGCAAGCAGACGCGGCCCGCGCGTGCGCGCGTGCGTGCGTGCGTCAAACCAAGTCACAGATGCCCAATCCGGCCGTGGGACGCGCGGCGGGCGTGGGACACCCCTACCGTTCCCACCGCACACGCTGCTGCCCCCTCTCACAGTCCACCCAACGCCCCACTCTACACCGCTGCCGCCGCCTTTCCGAACGTCTGCCTCACCCACCAACCGAATGACCACCCTTCGCTCCGCCTACCAACGCCAACTACGATACCTTATCGCACCCCTTTCCTCGCCGCCCTCTCACCTACCCCACTCACCCCGTCCATTCCATACTACCCCTTCCATCTCATCCCTCTCCATCCTACCACCGCGCTCTTACCACACTGGTGAACATAATCTGAATCGCTCCAGATCTCTGTCTCTGCACTCCTCGTTTTCCTCCGTTCTTACGTTTCCCCATCATCCGCGACACTTCCACCATCCATGCAGTCTTTCCCATTCTCACCGTCCCCACTGCACCTAGAAACCCCTCTCTACTCGGTTACCCCGACGCTGCCCTTGCCGGCCCCGTCGCTCTTCCGTACCCACTCTCTTCTCGACATGTCGTCCATAACTTGTTAGTGCCCTCCACCTCCCTTGCTACCTACAGCGTTCTCACTGTCCCACCGCTCAGCAGCTCGGACATTACTCACGCCATCTCGCCGTCTCTACCATCGAATTCACTCTCCTACTCCATCCACTTCCCTCCTCCGCCTCAGCCCCTCACCACGCTGGGTATGCATTCTCACGTCGCTCTTCATCCAATTTTTTCTATCCCCTTTGTTTTTTACGTTCCCAACAATTCCCAACGCTTCTACTACCCATTCAGTCTTTTCAATTTTCACCGCATCCCCCTCGCCTTCTCTACTCCATGGTAACCGTGCCCCCTTTGCTGCCCCGTCGCCCTCGCCCTTCTTCCGCCCTCACCGTTGTGTCTGTTCTTAATGTGTCTGTCGTTCATAACGTGTTAGTGATCCCATCACCCTCGCTACCTACACCGCATGCTTTCTCCCCCCCTCCGTCGTCTCAACCATTTTAACAACCCCCATCACTCCCGCCATCCCGGTGTCTCTACCACCCCCCTCCTCACATTCCCCTCACCGCCGCTGCCGAGCCAAGAGAGCATCGCCGCCGCAGCTTCTTTCCCAGACTGTACCCCTCACGCGACGGCGCGTGGGGACAATGGGCTCATTGCCGAGTCCGTTTGGCGTCGCGACGGCCGACGCTCCGCCACTCACCGGCGCTACCTTCATCTGCAACGTCGCGCGCGCGCTCTTGCTGCCGCCCGCCCCGCCGCGCCGCGCCGCGCCGCGCCACGCCGCGGACGGTTTTCATTTGAGCTCGGAGCAGCGCGACTTTTATTCGCGGGCGGGGAGGGGGGCGGGGCGGCGGGTAAGCGGAGTGCGGTTGTCAAGTGTCCAGAGAAAAAAAATGAAGGGTGCGAAGGAGCACGCATTATTATAAAGCACGCGTGTTTAAAGAAGAAAGTATGTTACATTATCGTTTACGTTAATAAAGTAAATGTTTTCTTTCTTATGGAATGTTAAAGTCATCTGTGAGCTCATTTCATGGCCAAAAGTGAATGACGATAACCAACGCCATATACCGGATATGGAAATGTTCGCAACAAGTTCCATGTAAGGTTATTGGAATGAATTGTCTTCGATGGAGGTCGGCATTCACAGAACAATTTGAATATCGTACCCGAAAATAGTAAACCAACATAAGCTAAGAGAGAAAATTAGCGGCGAAAGCGACACAGATTTGGTTTATGACAGACAACGATGATAGTCTCCAGAAATTATGTGAATAACTACATCGTCTTTCGATGAAACGTTATCATTTGATTGATCAGATGGACGATAATTAAACTTGAATTATGAAATGAAAAAATGTTTATAACAAAGTATTTGTGAAAAGAATAAGTATCGATATTGGGTAACTTTCCATGCTCCAGGATTGATTATCGTGGCATATGTATGGTGATGAAAATTTTCTTTTATTATCAACTTACTTAGAGTTAATTAAAATTTTATCGTGAAAGTTCCCTCTGAGGCATCAAGCTAAGCCAATGGCAAAAGTAAACATGGTCTACAATGACTTAAACAAACACGAAAAAACGTGATTAAAACTGAACTAATGTCGTGACAAGAGGGAAATATTAACATTGAAGAAAGACTTGGAAGAAGAATGTAATCAGTGAGGGAAGTGTGATAAAAAGCAATATGTGAATGTGTAAGTTTTCTTGAAGATTGTTGAGAAGATACAAATGAAACCTTTCGATCACACGTTTCAACTACAAATTATGATTAAGAAGTTACTTTGCCTGCTCCAGAAAGAAAATATAAAATTTTTACAAGAAATACAGGAATGTTGTGTAAAAATGTTATGCCTTTACTGAGAAGTAAAAGG
>JAHLJT010009419.1:22226781-22245850 GCA_031308135.1 Acheta domesticus | reverse complement strand
AGAAAGTAACGAACACAGTTCTTTGAAATAAAGAACGATGGTATTTGACATTTGTTGTCTCCCTGAAGATGGTCTTCAATACAGTTAAATGAAGTTCAGTATAAACTTAGTAATATTTGTTAGCGCTCATAAATTATATTGACACTTATATTCACTCTTGACTTCCATAATCGCGCATTACTTTTAAAATGTTATTCGATTTATTAATTACGATAAATCTTGTAAAATATAACTCTCCTCCAGCTCAATGGAATTCAGACTCAATCCAGAATCTTTAATTGGCTTTCTCAAAATACGTCAAACACTTTCCAATATCAAGAAATTCCAATGATATATTATTAATTACACAATATTACACAATTAACTGTTTACTAACCAAACATAAAAGTAGCTCTATGTTTTGTAATGGTTTACGTCTGTCCCATTTTAAGTCTGTCATAGAATTAGCTATTCACTTAACTTCCACTATTGCAGTTTGGCATATTTCTGTCAGTTTATTCCATCAGATCGCATAACAATTCAAAGATGTAATTTTTTATCTTAACATGTTGGTTCACTTCCCATAGCTTTGCAACACTTTAATACTTTAATTCTTATGTATGCGTAAACTCTGATGGACTTCGGCTTATTTTATTCAATGATCTGTACAGTACCTACAAATGTACTCTGAGAACTTGTAACCAATTTTAAAAAAAAGCGGCCTGTGGTTCGGTTAATGTATCAGTTGTCCGGATGAATTGTACGAAGTGACAAGTTTTTTATACCATAGTGATAATTTTTTATGAAAATGCTACCATTTGATGAATGTTTGAAAACAAATTCTGGAACACTAGGTATGTTGCAATTTTGCATTTTATTTATGTATATTATTTGTAAATATCATCATTTTATTAGATATTTTTTATAATTTTATTGTTAATTCACCATCATCTGATTAGAATTTTCATTATATTTTTTAGATTTTTAAAAAGACTCCAAACAGGTCCGAAACGTTAGTTATATATAACAATAAATAAATTGTTATAAAAATACCATGTCTGTTTCATGGAGGTCAATAAACTATTACAAAAAAATTGTTGGTCTTTGGTGGTCCTTTCAAGCAACTTAGCAATAAGTGTCTCGTTTATGTCTTTTAGGTCGCATGGACTACACTATGTTTGATCTCTGTCTACATCCATTAACCTTTCCATCTATGTACATCTATGTACAAGTTTTATTATTTTTTCGTTTCTTAGAAAGTCCAATTCTTAATATATTAAAAAATATTACACAGATTGTCTAGTCTTGTATTTTTTGTTTTGGAATGTTTTTTTCAATGAAATCTAATTATTTATCAAAATTAATTCTTTACATTGATTCCTAGTTCGCTATATCATAACTATCCAATAAACAATTTGAAAAATAAGTTTTTCATACTACGTTACTGCAATTCAATCTAACATTGAAATAACAGCCTTTGTAGCGAGGTAAAATTACAGTGATGCGCAATTCAACTCGCATCCTGTTTGTGACAACACAATAAATTACAGATTTGGAAAGGTTTTGTTTCATTTATTACAGTTTTCATAAACGTGCAATCAGAATACTCTTACATCTACGAGAGCTATTCGGATTAATTTAATGATGAAATATTCGTATTTGCTCCATATACAATATAAGTGTCTTAAAGGTGGCGAAATACAATCATTTGGACTGCAATAATAAATTTTGAAAAATAATTACTTCAAGTATGGAGTCTCATTCAACTTTACATTGCAAAATCCTCGGTTTAAAATAACTCGTTAGATAACAATTAGCAAGACGTGAATTCATATTATTTTACAAATATCTTCATACAATAATGCAAATAACATATCTACTTCTTTATAATGTATCTACCACGCTAATGCAATTACCTAACCAAAAATTGTCCCTACATTTAAATCACATATTTCTTATAAAGCCCATGGACCGCAATAGGAACACACATGTCTACGTGTCTACTGTCCACATTACAGAAACAATATCTTTATCCGACGAGTGGAACGCGTTTTTCTGCCGTTGGCAATCGTGTCACATCTTATATTATAAAAGTGAATTAGAGTACCCGTGCGAGAACTTTTCTATATTAAATTCCACCCTCTTCCCTATCCTTCCATTTCCATACTAATACTGAAATTTGTTAACAAAAGTGTTATTTGTTTAAAAAAATGTATAAAAGGTAACTTTCAGTGTATTTATAGAATATTAATGAATTGACGTTTGTAAACAAATTTTGAATAAGAGTTTTTTCAGTATTATAGACAAATGTCCTCTTAACAATTCATAACACTCCCATAAACAATATTTGAACTAATTATATAATATTCCTTGACAACATTTCCATTTCCTTGATAGTCACAAAACTATTACAACATGTTTTTACTTTGGAGAAAGCTACGTAAAGTTGGTTAAATACAGCATCCCGAAGTATCACTTTACTCTTTAGAATATTATTTAACTTATTACTGAACTGGGAGGTTTATTACTGAACTTGATTACTGAACTGGTTCAGTCACACCCGAGCAATTCAATCGCCTAGAATATCAATAAATTAGTTTAATATTCACATTAAGTTGCAGATTCTCCGAATAGGTGGGGTTGTATCGAGAAGCGCCGGACCAGCCAAAAGGCATTAGAATGCTCTTGTCCTATAGATTGCGGTACAAAGAACATTTCAGTAAGGCCTTTGGTCCCACATTCCACGTTTTAAATACTTACAACGCTTCGTTCAGAAGTTAATAAACTAAATAGACTTTAAAAATTCTGTCAGTGTTGCAGGTTGCATTTAACATGAATATTTCGATGTCTTTTTTCATGAAAGTCTTCATATTTGTAAAGTCAACGTGCAATTCGCCACGTCTCCGTGAAATACTCTTTCTTTAGAGACCTCTCATACAAATAGAAATGGAATTATATCGTATGCTGTACCAACTATACTTTCACCATTCATGTCTAAAAAATATTTAATATAAATCCTATCCAACATTAATAAACCTATGTAATCTGATTCATGAAATGTTTTGAATTTTTCCTTGGCACATTTCAAAATGTTCTCCTCTGCTTGCTCTTGCTGTGAGCTAATACACCGAGTACAGTTTTTAACTGTTCGCAGCTGTTTAGAGTAACATATCACGATTTCCTCAAAAATTGTATGTGTGAGGGGAAACAGAAAACACAATACAGCAGAAAGCAGACAAATCAGCACTATACGTGTAACACTGTCCTTCAATGATTATAGATCAATCTGCTTAATAATAAATTTAACATGATTGTATATAATAACTAGATCTTTTACTAACATGCTAAAAATAGAATTACTGAACGTACTACCAGGAAATTCCTAATTTTCTTGCAAATACTTCTTGTTCTCTGCATATTTTCTAGAAAATGCAATATCATGACTGAATACGCTGACTTGAGAATTTGACCAAATCACTGCTGATAACGAAAAAACATTGGCACAGGTAAATACACACCAAACCTGTTGATCTCAGGCTTATGGCGCATCTAAGTCTTGGCTTCAACTACTATACGAGAGACAAATATCGCTTGCCTTCGCCTGATTCTTCTTTTAGCGTCGGGATATTATCGTTCGCCGGACAGAAATCGTTTATTTTATATTGCTTTTATTACCAAAACTAAAAGACAGTCTTCACTCTTCACTGTACTGAATAGTCCATTCTTTGCCAATATTGTTTCTTTCTTCTTTTTGACTAAGAAGATAAGAAGATGAAAGAGCTCTCTCCCCCCTCTCACTTTCTCCCTCTCACCCGTTCACTCTCTCTCTCTCTCTCTCTCTCTCTCAAAGTTTGACTTATTTCACGACCTCCTGCGCCAAGACCTATAATATACGTGGTATTGGCAGTGCCGATAATCGCCAGGCCAGCAAAAATGTAATAGAAAGTCTAGTAGTATCTTATAATGTAGATTACAATATGAAACACGTTCCTTTGAGGCCTTAAACCTCAAAATTTCAAGTGTTAAGGCCATTGAATGCTTCGTTAGGAGTTACTTATATAGGTTTTGTCAATGTTGTTGAGTGTTGCGGGTTGAATTTAATATGAATATTTATATGCGTTTTTTCAACCAATCCTTCACATTTTTAAAGTCAGAGTACAATTCTTCCCGTCTCCATGAATTTTTTTTCTTTATACACCTCATCTATAAAGATTGGTTGCGTGTGAGATCCGTAAAAGTTACGTATACTACTGAAATAACGACGATTCAAGAACATGTAACCGATATCGATACGACAAAAAGTAGTGTATCAATATACAGGAATTTTTTTACAGGCTCTTCTTCAAAATTGTCGTAGTGTCCTGGCAAAGTTTGGTAAATATTAATAGACTACAATGTGGAAATGAACTTAAATAATATGTTGGTAACCACGGTCATTATTTTTCGACTCTCGCTAAGAGTACATGATTCCTGATATATTCCGTCAGAGGCCAGTAGCGGTGCAGCAGAACAGCTACTTAAATGATTCGCTAGAGGCCAGTAGCGGTGTGCAAGATATTTTTAATATAGTAGCAATATACTGTGAATTAAAATGAAAGAAAATTATAGAATTGTATTAAAATTTGAACCAATTACATTAAATTAGTAATGTGTGGTTTATATAAAATCGAATTTTTTCCTCTTTTCCAAGAATTGTTTATGAAGAAATTCCAGGCACGGTTGGGTATTTTGTTAGTGTACTAGAAATCACATTGCAGTTTCTTGAGACCCCACATTCAATGTAAATGAGGCTATGTAATATCGTACATTCTGTTTCAGTTCTCAGAAAAGATTTTTCTCGCTAACCGCCTGTATATTTGGTGCAGTTATAGACCGGCGTGCATCGGTGTAGCTTGTTAGAGCCTAGGCGAGGCAAAAGGTTGTAAAATACACGGGGAGCCGCACATAAGCCGGTGTTGCGCAAAGCGTGCGTTGGGCGTACACCTGGTGCTTCCAAAGATCCCTTGCAGTATATGCACGATATATCCTCATCCATATGCATACTTTCAGAATTACGCAAAGTGCTTACGTGCGATACTCTGCCAATTAATATCGATCGGGTTCCTGAAGCACAAGTTAACAACGTTTACAGCGTCAAGTTCTTTAAAGGATACCACAACCCTTGTAGCAATTTCGAACGTTTTCATTGCATACGATAGAAATGCAATGTAATTTAATGTAATCGACTGGGTACGTTCTCATGTTTTAGCTGCTTTTCAAAACTTTTATTACTCAAAATGTTTCTATGAAACATTTGCAAGTTGCAAGAATACAATATACGGCACTTTACTTACATACACAATCGTATTTAGAAATAAATGTTAAAACGAGTTCGAGGAATACCGGACGTTTTTAAGTAGCGTGAATATTGGAATATCCAAGTACTTCTGTAGTAGCAAACACAATTGTCCCCGAAACAAATTTCCATTCCTGTTCGATAATACGAATACAAACTCCCACCGTATTTTTCGTTACAAATTGAAATCCATCGAACACGGAGAGAAATAAGAGCCGTAAAAAGAACAAATCTAAATGGAGATTTTCGTTTCAACCGTAAAATTTGAATCAGATTTTACGCGAATATTTATGTGTAACTGAAGAAACTCATTTCGCTTGCGGTGAAAATGAATTATTTATTTATATATTCCATTCGTAATCCATTTTGAGAAAAATGAAAATACGCACTAACATGCAAATTTGTATCGTATGTTCCACAGAAATAAGCTTATGTTCTACTTAAAAGATTGCAAACAACAATGCTTGCGTACGATG
This sequence comes from Acheta domesticus, assembly GCA_031308135.1. Taxonomy (NCBI): domain Eukaryota; kingdom Metazoa; phylum Arthropoda; class Insecta; order Orthoptera; family Gryllidae; genus Acheta; species Acheta domesticus. The sequence goes on along the minus strand of JAHLJT010009419.1, from coordinate 22,240,060 downwards.
AACATACTCAACTGACACATTCATTACAAAACTTTGAATTTATGTATGTGAAATGAGACAATACGTAGACGTCATATTGAGAAAGCGGGAGAGACAATGTTTTCTATTAATTACGTTCGGTTACTAAAATTATGTCAACTGTTCACAATGCTTATAATGGTAAAAAAATATAATCAAAATCCTTGAACGAAAGTTCAATAACAGTGTAGATTACCGTAAACCCAATTCACATACACATAAACATTTTTTTTCTTTAAAGGATACCACAACCCTTGTAGCAATTTTGAACGTTTTCATTGTATACGATAACAATTGAATTGATTGGTTACGCACTCATGTTTTAGCTGCTTTTCAAAATGTGTACAACGCAAAATGTTTCTATCAAACATATTAATACTGAACACTTGCAATATTACAATAAACTATGTTATATGAGCCTAGTATATTCCTCAATGAAGCAATGCGCATGTGAATTGTTTTATCCTCAGGTCTTTTAGAATTGAAAATTATAGATCTTCTGAAAGTATAAAATAATAACTGAACGTTTTGTGAAAAAATCAATGTTTTACTCACTCACGAAGGATTTAACTGCTAACGTTTTCTTCGTTCTAGCCGTGTTTTTGTGAAACCCTTAGAGAAATACCAGAAGCTCAATACCATTCAATTAACAGATATTGATCTTGTGTCAATGATATTGGAATTCAAATAGCAAGGACCATAAAGTACTAGTTTAATACAAATTGAAAAGTTTGAATGCAATAATTAGTTGCCGAATTTTTGCTCCAAAATGGAAGGATTCGATATGGATAAAAGAGAATGTTTATCATTCAAATCAAAATACAACATATTGGAAAAGAAAATATCAATTTCCTTGTACCAAACGTTGTAGTCTGAATGCAGTTCCCAGGGGGAAATGGATGTTGAGGGGTGAATTCCTAATGAAACAATATAATTAGTATGTAATTTAAGACATTAAATCTTATTCAAAAGCACCCCTTATTATTGTGAAATGAGTTATCAGTGACTATATATAAGGGAGGTAACTGTCACTATCACATTAGAGACCCTGAACTGGAGGCATTAGGCAGCGCAAAGAATTGGTTGAAATGGAAGTATTTAAACAAGTGGCGCCGTGGCGCTGCAATGGCGGTTAGTGATGCATTTCTGCCACCAGCAGCGCAGACGCCCTTCCGTGCCACCACCAGCTGATGACTGTTTGAAATGCCACTCGACAGCGTCCCAAAACTCAACTTCTATGCGGTCGCTCATGCCCACGAATCCTTCCTTTCCCACGCTCAGTGATGCTACGTGTGATTATACCCCCATCCTGCGCTCACTTCTTTAATGGAAAACGATGGCAATAACTTCATGGAATATTGTGAGTTTTAATCTCAATCCTCATATTATTAAAAGGTACACCAAAAACACAGAGAGTACAAAGGAAGAGTGCAACTACGAATGTTATCAAAGGCAAACAAGTCAAATTTGACGATCTTTGTAAAACAAAAATTCGTGTGTAGACTCCTTGGTCACACAAGCACGTTTCGGATCACTTACGAAGCACTTCTTTCCTATTCATGAGGAACGCTCCTCTGTAACAACTTATTTTAAGCTGTTTGCTTAAGAATCCCTTATTGCTTAAGAATCCCTTATTAATGTGTCAACTTTGAATTCGAATGCAAGACATCTATACTCAAAGAAATATAGAAATAAAGGTAAAGACGATTGTGACGTCCGAAATACAAAATATTTTTAAAATTGAAAAACATTTATTTACGAAATAACTGAAATTTCTTTTCTTGGTTACAAGAAAGAAATGACCTGTATTAATAGAAACATTTTTATTCTGAAGGATAAGCACCACGCATAAAGTATTCTGAAAATATTTGATTAGCATTGAGATAAATTGATAGGAATCATTAAATGGAAAATTTAGATGCTAATATTTGAATATTCACTGAAAAAAGGTAAAGGGAATGTTATTACTAATATAATTTGTTCCATTTGTTTAAAATGCTTTCTTAAATGACTTTCAGAAAATACGTTGAAAATAATTACGCTACTATTGGCTCAGGGTAACCCGAACATTTATATTGTTCGTGCAAAAACCTCACACGTTTTAAACTCGGATCTATCGTGAAACTTCAGAATATATAACAATGTCACCTTGCTTATCAATGGAAGCGCTTAAAGCAGTGTAGTCAAGGTCGACGACACGAGCGGGAGTCCCTGGCACGAATGCCACGACGAAATCGTCCCTCCACGCAGTTCATCATCCCGCCACCAGTCAACGCCATCCCTATTGTAAAACGGCGGGGTTACGAATAGTTTCCTTCCCCGACGCTAGTTGCGCAGAGAAGCTGGTGGCTTGCTAAGGCGCCACGAAGCGTGCCACAACCACCAGTAGAAGCCCTTGGCATCACTGGCCTTAAAGGGCCTCCCGCATCTCGACTGTTTTCCCTGCTGCTTCCGGTGCGTCCTCGCGCCGCCTGCGCCTCAAGCGCAGGGTGCTGGGTCGCCAGCTCCCGACTGCGAGCCGCTAATAATTCAACGCCGGTCCCCGTTCGAGGCCCCGCACCGGCGCGGGCCCCGGCGGCGCCCCGCGCATTTCAATTTCCTCGCTCTCCCCGCCAGGGTCGCGCGCCGCCGCCTCCGCCCCCGACCTCCGTCTCCCCCAGGGAAGGGGGAGGAGAGGAGGAGATGGGGGGTGGAGACGCAGGACAGGGACGTGTGGAAGTCGCGACGAGTCGATTAAATGGTTCCGGGCACGGCAACTGCTCATTTGCAACTTTGATTTACCACGTTCTCAATGTCCTCGGCCTTAAGCCACCATCCTGATTGAGTTTTTTTCTGGGTTTACTCATTCGCTTCAGGCATATCAGGGATGGTCCCTAGTGATGCATCCCAGACGTAAGTGTAAAATGTACCCACCTTTTGTTCATTGCTCATAGTTAAGACACTTCGGGTATAAATAATGGCAACTGACATTTCGGACGAAATTAAAACGATTGATTCTAGGGGGGTAAGTAGTAGCTCTTTTTACCTCCTTTTTAAGAATGTTTTTGCATATATCTTTCCATTTTGCAAAATTTCACGAATAAACGAAAAACGATAAATATATTACTTGGTTCGCATAGATGATGTCATGTAGAAGAGAGTCTCAAATTGTTTTCTCTGTGACATGAAATGTCAGTTAATATTACGTCCGAACGCCTCAACTAAAATTTTTGAATTGTAAATCCATTAAAGAGGTTAGGCGGAAGAGCAAGCCTTAAGGCCTGAGCCTCGCACAAATAAAGACATTTTATTATGATTTGTTATTATTATTGTCCCTTTAGTATGGCGTTTTTAAGCCCGGGAAGTGGCGGTGTTCCTACTCCGTTGATGGTGAGATCCGGCGCGATCTTCACGTAGACTTACGGGGATTTCCCCCTTCACCCATCGCCTCCAGCGGGGCACCACCAGCTGGGAGATACTTTACCTACCAACTGGAGGAGTAGAGCAGAGCAGTAAATATAAGCGTGTGTGTGGTATGTGTATGTGTGTGTATGTGTGTATGTGTGTGTGTGTGTGCGTGTGTGTGTGTGTGTGTGTGTGGTAGAAGAGGGCAGAATAAGGACGAGAACGGAAAGATCGCACTCGGTCCATGGTCCCATTGGCAGGTCATTTGCCTGGTACTAAACGGAAAAGCCACGAAAGAATACAGATCAGACCGATATTCCAGCCGCCCACTAGAATTCTCCAGACGTCCTATGAATTCAATCGAACTATTGTCGAAAATCCTCCACTATGGAGACTCGGAACCTAGGACCTCGCGGACAGAGTCGCTATAGAGACAGTAGTTAGTATTGCCGGTAAGGTGTTCTGACGCAGTCGGAAAATCCAGACGAGTCGTCTGGAAACAAAATGAAAACAGTCTGGTGGTGAGGTGTGAAGTAGGACCTTGGCAGGATTTAACCCTTTAGAAGAATCTAGCTGATCACTCAGAGCATTTATTTATCTATCACATCCGCTACTACGTTCACCCGGTACGCCGTCCAACTCCGCTCTACCTACCATGCCCCGCTGTGTTGCTACGTTCATGACTGCTACCGCAATCCTACCAACCATCAGCTCTCAAGTATTGGATGCATTGCCTTTGAGCACATTTTATTTTTGTATCCTGCAGTTTCCAACACCACCAAAGGGAGTTTGTTTTCAAAGTTTAATTCATACTCGCAAGAAGTCCGATTTAAATTTTTGGAGGCGCTGCAGTGTTGTAATTGAACACACACACACACACACACGTTCATACAAAAGCCATTTTTATAAAGAAAATAAGTTATGGTAGTGAATTATTACTTCTCAGGGTGAGCGTTTTTGCCATTTCAATCCAATTTAAGTAGCATTTCTTTCTACGGTTCAGAAGCAACGCAAACGTCTAATAAGTTGCGAATTAAAACTTTAATACACGAGTATAAACTTAAACACGAGTAATAAAAGTAGAAAAGTAACGTATACTACATATAAACGACCTGAACACTTGTAAAACGATATGAGTGAAGACTAGGGGATAAAACTCTACGCGTTTTCTACGTTCCAAGCCTAATGGTTTCGATGGTTATTGATCTATAATTAATTTTTAATATTCATTTAAAATGCTTAATTTCGATTATTTATTTTCAATTTATCACGTACGTTACGTGCAATGAGATAATTAAGTTATTCAAACCCCCTGGCTTAATAACTGCCCCCAAGTTCTTCCCAGAAAATGCAAGTAACAGAGAGGTGAAGTGAAATAAATTGAAATAAACCAAGTTTAGTGAAGTGAAGTGAAGTGAAGTGAAGGAACGCGGAGAGTATGAGTGGGCGTGGTGAGTCTGGGCACGCGACAAAACGCCGAAAAACGCGCGACACTGCGCCGATTTGAATAATAACCGAACCGAGCTGGCGATAAGGGCGAAAAACCCGCAGTTAGCCGTTTCATTTACAAATCAAATGCCGGGGTTGATTGCCCACCAGGTTGGGTGTGGCATAGAGGGAGGGCGGTGGGGGCAGCGCGGCGGCCACTCGCAAACCATTTCGCGCCCTTCACTGGGGCGCCGACGCCACGCCCCCGGCAAGCGCTGCCGTTTCGATTAAGCCATTCGGAATCAACCTCGCCATTCCTACTGCCTCCATTGATTGATTGATTGATTGAGATTGACCGATTGCTTCACTGACCGATTGCTTCACTGACCGATTGCTTCACTGACCGATTGCTTCACTGACCGATTGCTTCACTGACCGATTGCTTCACTGACCGATTGCTTCACTGACCGATTGCTTGACTGACCGATTGCTTGACTGACCGATTGCTTGACTGACCGATTGCTGACTGACCGATTGCTTGACTGACCGATTGCTTGACTGACCGATTGCTTGACTGACCGATTGCTTGACTGACCGATTGCTTGACTGACCGATTGCTTGACTGACCGATTGCTTGACTGACCGATTGCTTGACTGACCGATTGCTTGACTGACCGATTGCTTGACTGACCGATTGCTTGACTGACCGATTGCTTGACTGACCGATTGCTTGACTGACCGATTGCTTGACTGACCGATTGCTTGACTGACCGATTGCTTGACTGACCGATTGCTTGACTGACCGATTGCTTGACTGACTGATCGATTGACTCATTGATTCCGGGCGCGTCAACTGCTACGGTCATGTCATGTAAGTGTAGTGCATGTTCTGTCGCGGGAGATGGTGGTGATCGATTCCCGAAAATGTGGTAGTGTTGTGCATGTGAGTGTGGGTGATAAGGGGGTGAGGATAGGACAAGGAAGAGGAAGGAAAGACCGCGCGGTCCGTGGCTTGTTTGATAGGATACTGCTGCGACATTCGCCTGGAGTTGATCGCAGGGTCTACATAAAACTGGCAATCAGAGTTGTCAGCTCTAGAATTCTCCTTCATTAGCAGCTGAGTTAGACCAACTGTTTAGCTGGGGGTCGAAAATCCTGCCATCATCGAAATTCGAAGCCTAGAACCTCCAGGCCTGAGGCTCTTCATGAGATAAGTTGATGCCCTGAGCAATCTTTGCCGGTCCTTCTTCCTCGAAACTCACGACCTGGCTCTCGTTCCCACTGGCATTAATGCTAGAACATCATTAAGGCCATCATTACTATACGCTAATTTTCAATGTTATTTGGAGTGTCATCTATATCGCGGTTACTATTAATGTATAAGATCAGCATGAAGTTGATCGTCTCGTAGTGTCTTCACTATAGGTGGGAAGCTTTCCCGTCAGGTCATCTCTAATACGAACAAATCCTTAATTAATTAATTAATTAATCTTCACCATCACAAATATCATCATAATCATCATCACCATCACCACCGCTGTTGTCGATGCACAAATTATTTCGTATTTCCGTGTGGACAAACTCTAAATTCACTCCTTCCAAGCCCCTGAGGGCCCTCGCTAACCATCCGTCCAAACTGTCCGCCCCTCCCGCTCGCTTTGTCTCCTCTTCCGTTCCATTTGCCTTCGCTTCTGCCGCCCGCGAGTCCCACTTCCGCAGTGGCGTCTCCATTGTCCCTCATGTCATTTCTGTCGCTTCAACGCCCCTCTGGCCAGCCCTCCGCCGCCACAGGAATTCGCATACCTATTCCTCAGCTCCTCCACACTCCCGAAACCCTTTCACCTCTACCTCTCTCACGCGATCACCACTTGCCATCACCGCCCGCTGGTGGTACTTACGGCATGATCCCCCCTCCCCTTGGCCGTTGCAGGCCCCGCTTCCACCCGCGGGCTAGCCAGGCCGCTCGCCGCTGTCACCGCCCCCGCTGCCGCTGGCACAATAGCCGCCCCCACCCTCCGCCCTCCCACCGCCGCCCCCGGCGTGGAATTATTCATAGGCGCCGTCGCTGGCAGCCTATTGATTCCGTTTGTTATTCATAGCATGTGTGCAGTGTCCGGCCGGGGCGGCCCGGGACACCCTGCTGGGGCCAGGACCGCGGGGAGCGGGACGGAGGCAGCGAGGACAGGGATAGCGGGAACGGAGGTAGCGGGGACGGAGATAGCGGGGACTGATACAGCGGGGACGGTTGTGGAGGGGACGCCACAATACTTCCACACGTAGAGAGAGAGAGAAGGGGCCAGTGGCAATGAGGGGGAGGACAATGGGAGTGAAAAAATTGAGGATATAACGAGGAGAGGAGTTAGAGGTAGGAGTGGTAGCAGTAGTTGAGTGGTAGGAGAGGATATGAAAGATCATGGGCATCACACAGAAGAGAACGTAAACAAGAGGGCGTATTAAGATACCATAAATAAGAAAGCGGAGAGAGAGAGAGAGAGACTAAACAAATGGGGAAGAGCAAAAAGAAAACTAGGGTAGTGAAATCGTGTAAAGTCAAGAGGGGATAAAGCGGTGAGGTTCGGAAGCGGAGCTGCGTCATAGTGATGAACTCCGACGAGGCAGACCGTCTTAATTACCACCGACATCCCCGCCGTGAATCCTGCGAGCGCAGGTGCGTGGAATTTGCTGCGTAAACCAGATGCGATGGGCACCATCGCTGGGGGGGGCAAGGGGAGGAGAGAGGTCGTAAGGCGAGAACGGGAGGCAAGGGTGGAGACAGGAGATGGAAACGAGGCTGGGGAGCGGGAGTTGGGGCAAGGATGTGGGTAAATCTGTGGGGAGGAGCGGGCGAGGGCAATAAAAAAGGTAAGGGCAATAGCGAGGGAAAGTGGGAGGGGCGGAGGAGAGAGCAAAGGTGTGGAAGAGAGCGACGGCGAGGGCGTGGGCCAGGGCGAAGAGGAGGATAGAGAGGAGGGCTGGGCCAGGGCGAAGAGGAGGATAGAGAGGAGGGCTGGGCTAGGGCGAAGAGGAGGATAGAGAGGAGGGCTGGGCCAGGGCGAAGAGGAGGATAGAGAGGAGGGCTGGGCCAGGGTGAAGAGGAGGATAGAGAGGAGGGCTGGGCCAGGGCGAAGAGTTGGAAAGAGGAGGGTTGGGCTAGGGCGAAGAGGAGGATAAGTAGGAGGGCTAGGCCAGGGCAAGAGGAGGATAAAGAGGAGGACGCAGGTCAAGGTGAAGAAGAGGATAAAGGGGAGGGAGTGGGCTAGGGCGAAGAGGAGGATAAAAGGAGGGCGTGGGCCAGGGTGAAGAAAACGATAAAGGAGAGGGAGAGGGTAAGGGCATTGACGATGGCGATGGGGATGGCGAGGGCGATGGCGAGGGCGAGGGCGATGGCGAGGGCGAGGGCAAGGGCGAGGGCGAGGGCAAGGGCGAGGGCAAGCGCTAGGGTGAGGGCGATGGCGACGAGAGCGTTGGCGAGGGCTGGTATGAGGCTGGCGGTGGCTACAACGAACGCGCGGCGCCGCCAAAGGGTAAAGAGATCAAACGCGCGGAATGAAAACAAACCGCAAAGGGCTGCAAAAGTAGGTTATATGACGCGAGAGCGCGCGGAAATAGAGCACCCGCCCGCGTAAAGAATGAAGCGAATGCGCACTGGAGCCAAAGCGCTGTGCGGGGGGCTAAGTAGCTTATGTTTGCGTGTGCAGGTCTCATGGACAATAATAGTTCGTTTGCAATGTTGTATCCACGGGAGTTCAACTCTGGGAACAACTTATGCGAGACAGATATTACGGTATATAAAGTCAAAATACGGAGAACAGTTTCTTCATTCTTTTACAATTATTCATTTATTTCTGAATTCTTATGTATTATTTAGAAAATGCTTTTCGATAATACATAAAAAATTACCTTTCTTTAAAGGTGAAACCTGTCAAGATATGTTCACATTTCCAGTTAAAATGTACTACAAATTGAGTTTAATGACTTAGTTATTCGTTTTTGTTCATATATAGTCTAGAGAAAAAGTAAATTAGAAAAAATTTAAAAAGCACAAAGATTTTAGTATACAATTTTTTAGGAAATCATGACATGAAATAAAGAGATGAAAGAAATTAACATAAATTTATTATTATTTAAGTATTTAAATAAACAAAATTATATTACATTTTACGAGTACTATTAATATTACGTAAGTATTAAATGCTTCATGCTTCCACATCCAGACAGACTCACACGATTAAAATGGCCTCCGTTTTCCAATAATTAATTTCTTTCCAATTGATATGCATGTTATGCACCTCTGTAAATCGAGCTGCGCGACCTTTTTCAATGTTTATCAATGTCCTGCATAGTAATTTCACGATCAACTTTTGACCATTCTGAGCTCAGCATCATGTATATGAGAACGACGTTCATGCGGTCCGCCTTACATGACGTTTGCAGTTCTTCAAATGGGAACTCTTCTTATAACGTCTTTAACGAACCTTAGATTCAACTGCAATATTCGTTATAGGGGAACATTGCTCCCTATCATCCCAATCTACAAAAGGGATATGAAAGTAGAACTGAAGTGATATCCAGCGAGTTAAGAGGGCACGTTTGAAGAAAATCTGGAAAGCTAATACAATATACTAAGCATGAACATAGCTCTCACAGTAGAAAAACACAGCGCGAATACATTTGGAACTAAAGTTCAAGAGCATTTTGTAAGGAAAAGCCATCGAGCAGACGGAGAGCTATGATTTTATCCTCTAAAGAGATGGACGACGCAATCCATCGTTTATGTCAGAGAAATTAATAGTACGTTACACAAAAGAACTAGCTTTGTATTCTCAAAGAAAGAGATCAAGAAAATTATGGAAATATAGGTGCTGTCAAAATCGACAGAAGAATTCGGAAGAGAATAAATATGATGACGAGGGAAGTAAGAGGGAGTTGAATTTTGATGTTTTTAGCAAGAAAGAAAGCTAAGAGCGAAGGAAAGCAACGCAAGGAAAAATGGTCGAAATGAGAATGTGTGAGATAAGATAAGAGATGTAGAGATAAGACGAAAAGCAAAATCTAGTGGTGCTACATCAGTACATTCTTTCTCATATTACTTGTAAAGTTTGCAATTTTCGAAAATTCAGGGATGAACGAAAATTCATCCTGCGGAATTTTTGTATATATACTTTGCTCTACTAGAAAAAAGTGAGAAAAAATTGAAGCTGTTTTTGAGATAGTTTTTAATTGTCTTCATTTCAAGCAAAATTACGCAAAAGTTGTTAATATTTATAATACTGAGACTGATCTTATTAAAAGATCTGTTTGGAAAGAATAGGAAAGAATAATAGAAATTAAGGAAAGAAGTCAGTGTAGTAGTAGTAGGAATACGTCACAAAAAATTGACCTTACCAAATTTTAGAAAATTCAGAGTGTTTACGGGAAAATAAGTCTTGTGCCATATTTTGCCCTATCCAATATAAAAATTATACACACATTTCGAGAAATTCTGGAGCCCATTTTTGAGAAAAATGAGACTTCATATGAAGTGCCTCCAAAAATTAAAATTTCAGGGCTTCGAGATCGATCACATCAATTGGGGAGAAACCACAGATAAAATAGTTTGAACTAATTAAAGGCTAGTGTTGACCACAAACGGAGGCAGAAAGACGAAACAAAGAGAAAGAAAGACGAAACCACAGAGAAGAAAGACGAAACCACAGAGAAAGAAAGACGAAACCACAGAGAAAGAAAGACGAAACAACAGAGAAAGAAAGACGAAACAACAGAGAAAGAAAGACGAAACAACAGAGAAAGAAAGACGAAACAACAGAGAAAGAAAGACGAAACAACAGAGAAAGAAAGACGAAACAACAGAGAAAGAAAGACGAAACAACAGAGAAAGAAAGACGAAACAACAGAGAAAGAAAGACGAAACAACAGAGAAAGAAAGACGAAACAACAGAGAAAGAAAGACGAAACAACAGAGAAAGAAAGACGAAACAACAGAGAAAGAAAGACGAAACAACAGAGAAAGAAAGACGAAACAACAGAGAAAGAAAGACGAAACAACAGAGAAAGAAAGACGAAACAACAGAGAAAGAAAGACGAAACAAAAGAGAAAGAAAGACGAAACAAAAGAGAAAGAAAGACGAAACACAAAAGAGAAAGAAAGACGAAATAAGAGAGAAAAAAGACGAAATAAAAAGAAAGAAATACGAAATAAAGGGAAAAAGACGAAATAAAGAGAAAGAAGGAAAGACACAGACGTTTTATCGAAAAAACAGTAAGACCAACACAACGGGTTACGGGTAAGAGTACACAACGTTTAGGGTAATAATTATATAGAAACTCGAACCATATTTATTAACCTCTTTTATATCAAGGCCTCACAATACACTTTTCTGAACAGAAATCGCCACTTTACTCTGCAAAATCGCAGTGCTTCTTTTTAACACGTAAGTAGAACATAGTAGGTAAGAAAATGAGAAGGAAGAAAGGAAGTAAGGCTAGGAAATACATTGAAATGTATAAAGAAGGAAAATTTTGAAAAGGAAAATGGGTAACTTGGGAAGGAGATGAAAGGGAAAAAGGGTGAACAGAAAGGGAGAGAGAGAGGTAAATGCAGACAAAATAGGCTCTATTAGCAAAGAACGTTTAAACCTCCTCGACCCAGTCCGTGTGAAAAGGACAGAAGAAGGCGCTGGTAAAGAGCGGGTGATGGAACCTCGCCTAGCGATAAGGAATCTCCGCAACGGCGAAGCGCTCGTCCTGCAGCCTGAGCCATCGCACGAGCACGAGCCAACGCCGGGGTGAAGAAGGGAAGCGGCGCGCTCTCTCAAGTGCGCGAACGGAGCGCACGCTTCCCCTAGGGGACACTACGGCTCTAAGAGACCCCGCCTGCACCTCTCCCCTCTCCCTCTCCCGCACATAGAGCGCTCGCCTTTCCCCCACCCCGCCGTTCTCCGTACCCGCCTTTCCTCGTCTTAGCATTTCCCCCACCCCCGCCTCGCCCCTCTCACGCCTTTTCTCGCTCCCGCACATTCCGCCTCTGCCTTTCTTCCACCTAGCCTCCCCCCTCTGCTACCACACCCGCAACCCTCTTTCCACGTTTCCCGCCATTTCTCCGTTCCTGTTATTTTCGCCGCCACCGCTTTCCTTCCGCCCTCGCCTGACCCCGGCCTCACCTTTTCCCTTCCCCGCATTTCCTGTATCCGCCTTTCCCCCTCACAGTCTTTCCCCTCCCCATCTCTCCCCCACCCTCGCCTCTCCTTCTATCCCTTCTCCCGTCTTTGCCCGTTCCGCACATCCTCCCTTTCCCCGCCCAGTGTTTTGCCTCTCCCGCGTTTCCCAACCCCGTCCTCCGTTCCCGCATTTCACCGCCCCTGAGTTGCCGCCCTCGCACCGCCACTGCACCTTCTCTCCACGGCAGCGTGAGTCGCGCCCGCGGCTGATAACAGCGGAAGAGACGCTTTGCCCACGGCTGCACCGTGCCCGCCCCGCCCCGCCCCGCCCCCCCACCCTCGCCCTCCGCGCCGCGCACACTGCAACTTTGATAATTACTCGAACACTTGATGAACTCTCTGTTAACACGAACCCACCCTCACCCCATGGCGACTCACAGTGGAACGCATGGGGTAAAGCCTCTTACACATTTCATTGATCTCATCGTCATTATTTTGTACAGAAGAACAGTAACTGACCTATTACAAGCAAGTTTAAATTTATAATTTTTCACTTATTTGTACATTTCATTGAATGTTAAAGACGTATTTGCACTATTAGATTTTCATAATTTTCTTTTAGAATTATTTTCATACTTCCAATTGTTTCAATGCATATTATGCTCCAGTCAAATTTTCAAAAAATATAGCTATTAATGAAAATATCCCTTAGATGTTTTCAAATAATAATGGTGGTAATTAGAAATCGGAAAAATATTTAGCATGAAACGTCAGAATGTTGATATAAATACGAAATGAAAAAAGTAAGAATATTTAATAAGAATGTAAAATCGTATATTATATGTAATATTAAAATTCACTAGTTATAAAGCATATTCAAATCATACGAAATTACATTTATAAAAAATTCTTAAACAAATTTTAAAAATAATAAAACCGTCTTAAACTTCATTTGGAGAGCACAGTTAATGCACACTTTGCACCATACAACTTTTCCGTCAGTAGTAAAAGCTTCATCTACTATTACGCAAAACCGTAGTTTTGCAGCCAGACTAGATGTAATATTCGTGGAAGACATTGTACCAAATGGCGATATCCACGACCCGCAGTCACTACAGAGTGAAGCACTCTCATTGAAGTGTTACATACGGCGATCGCCAAAGTTTCTCTGAAATTAAGTTAAAGGCCACGATCCACCTCATCAGAGACACTTTTCACACCAAAAGGTGAAAAATGATCTCAGTACCATGTTAGTGGATTTACTGCCTGTAAAACACTCAAGTCAAAATGAA
>JAHLJT010009419.1:22120600-22225781 GCA_031308135.1 Acheta domesticus | reverse complement strand
GTCCTTACGTCTTGTAAAGAATGAGTACTTCTTTCTCACATCTGGATACAAGTAGCACTTGAGGTCGCGAGGCATAGTTGAGGGAAAAACGAAGTACGAAGTCAGGGAGTGTGAGCAGATTCAAGAAACAAAAGAAGTGGTAGTAATGGAAAAAAGGAAACCGGGAGAAAATGAAAAGAGGAAAAGTAGGAAACTCAGGAAAAGAGGAAAGAGAAGGGAAATTAAAGAGTGAAACAAAGGAAAGGAAGAGGCGGAGAAGTAGGCGGTAAAAAGGGGGAAACAGAAGGGAAAGGAGAGAGGCAACATAATAGCAAAAAGGGAGAGAACTATTCTCCTTCCCCGTCTTTGTCACTCCAAAGGAGTTCTTAAATATAAATATTGATTCGAATTAAAAAAATCATAAATAAACAAAGAAGAAAGGTTTCTTTCCACGGCCGCTGCTAACTCACTGAAATTTTCCAGTGTTGTTTATAGGTCCTTGGAATGGCAAATGTCTTTTTAAATATATGTGTTTAGTGCTCGTGCAGGTAACAATTGTATTCTGATAGATTTTAAAACTATGTAACATAATTTACTGTGCTTGCAATAAAAGTCTCTGAAGCACACAATGCTGTGGGGAAGAATAAGACAAGGAATGGGAAGGAAGGATCGCGTTCGATTCATTGTCCGTTTGTTAGGATACTGGTCGGAATTCGCCTGGTATTGTTCAGAGATACAACGGAAAACTATCAATTAGAACAGCCGGCCGCTAGAATTCTCCTCCAGACAGCGACTGAATTCGATCTAAAATCCTGCCACCGGCGGGACTCGAACCTAGGATGTCTCGGTCAGAGGCACTACACTGACATCGTCTGATGCCTTGAGCCACCTCTTCCGATACTAACACTATAGATACTAACATAGGTACGATACGTAATTACGCTTTCGTAAATTTTTGTATCTTTATTTACAACGGCTAGTATCCCACTTTCTAATGTATTTTTGTTACGTTTTATTTACTCAGAATATTCGCGTACATAACATTTGTTTCTTTCATTTATCTCTCCCCTGCATGCAAAATGGCGCTTGTTCTACGAGAACAGGTTTCCCTTCAGTTCCGAGTCCTTCTTGGAAGCATACTTGGAACTAAGAAGAGTTCTCGGAAGCAACTGCATCCTCCAATTTGATGGAGACATTCTGCATCCAATTGCAGAGTCCCTGATTACGCAAAGGGGCACTGAGAAAACCCAACGCCCTACTTCCTGGAAAGACAGCATCGCAAAATTCCTTTTAGAGGGAAACTAGTACGACCTATTCTTCGCCTTCGCAGAATACGAAAATTGCAGTTGGAGATACAACTATAAATTTCCCGAAGTGTTGATGTCGAAAGAGGATCCACGATCAATTCATGATTCAGAGAGCAGTGTAAAAGTTTTGATAATGTAGTAGTTTTCACATATTTCATACTCGTATTTCCGATATCCGTACATCAAATACATGTGTTCTGATACTTAAATAGCACATTTCAAATTACCATCTCCAACTGAACTCTTGAAATATCGAAACTGCGCGGTTATCAGTCCAGATCAGACGATTGAAAGCCACACGCGCTTCGGCTAGAAATACATCTCGCGCGCGAGTCAGAAGAGAAAATACTTCCTATGCTCCAAAATGAGCGGAACTAAAGCGGTAGTTACAGGCGCGGGCCAAAGAACACGTGCAGCGCGCCCACACACAGAGCTACACACCTCTCTCTCGTTCTCCGGGCATTAAATCGCCACGCCCATCCCGCCCCGCCCTTCACTCGATCCCTCGCGGAGCCCTGCGGGGCCGAAGGGCACGCGTGATGGCGCGCTATCGCCGGCATCTTTTTCACGCCTCCCTCCGTCATTCGGTCGTCACGCGCTCGAAGGGCGCGGGGGCGGCCGAACCCCGCGCCTAATTCCAAGGCAGGCGATTACAGGACACGAAGAGTGGGCGGGGTCCGGCGCGGCCACGGGAGAGAAGGCGTAGAGGCGGAGGAAAGAAGGCTGCGAAGGAATAACCTGGGCACGAAAATACTAAGAGTTCAGCAATTTTATGTGGTATGACTGTCTTATTATTAATAATAAAAATATGCGTATATGGTCCTCTGTATATTTATAGACAGTTAAATTTTATGTAAAAAATTGGTAAAATCTCATTACAGTAAGAAAATAGTTTACGAGTTTTTCTGAATTTCTTACACACAATTTGATTGCCTAGAAAAACATAGAGGAGCATACTTGCTTAGTTATACGAGTTCAGTAATTTCGCAAAAGAAACAAAATGGATTTATATATTGAAAATAAATTTAAAATAGAGCATATCAAGTAGGCAATTCACACAAGCATGAAATTTTTCGAAGGTGAGTTTTTGTAGGAACTGGATGATAGATAGAAATATCAGTAGAAAACGAAATGAAAATAAATCAAAAGGGTTACAAATGAATTAAATGCAAGATATCAGCAACGAAATAGACTATGACACGCGAGTTATAAAACAAGATTAAGCAAAATTGATCGAGCGCTGCATTGCGCAGAACAGTAGAGCAAAAAAATCAAAATATTCTATTTAAAACGAATGAACATAATATGTTTCCAAATTAATTCCATTGCGTAAGGGGCTAGATAGCCACAGATATTTTAATTAAATTTTCCGTTTCCTGAAGAGATCAAAACAATGAATGTAGATATTTGATAAGGATATCTTCTAAAAAATGTAAAAGTGAACATTAAAATTTACTTTCTTTGCACATTAGACTTTTCTTTCTAAATACAGAATCTATACTCAGGGATATATGAAAAACTAGGAAAATTCAGCAAACATAAATCAGGGTTAACAAAAGCGAATGAGGCAAAGACCTGGCTTGTGATCGTCAGATACAAGAAGAAATGAAAGGAAATTTTCACTACGATCACCTGCGGCTCTACAACAGCGGTTTCCAACCTGTGGACCACGGGTAATATTAAAGAGCTCCAGAATGCTAGTCAAAAGTCGTAGTTATTATATTATTTCAGTTAAGTAAGACACATCTTCATTTGAACGTGTACTATTTATTATTCCACTAGGCAACAACAACATTCCTTTGTTATCCCTCATTGGTAACAGGAACTCTTTGACTTGGAACATTTACATACATAACATTTCCTCCCTTTTCTAGCTTAATACATAATCTTTTAAATAAGTTGGTTTCTAATCTTCTCTCTCGGTCTCAAAACCGGAGTCATGACTTCAGCCGCGCGAGGACTCTCCGATGAAGTACTTGAAGAAGGCGGAGCAGCCCCTGCATCAGAAACAGACACATAAGTCGAGTCACGAGCAATATTTTGAGACACATAAGTCGAATCACGAGCAATATTTTGACTCTCCCTTTCTTTCTCCTGATATCTTCTTCTTAAGTGATCCACATGCCTTTTAACAATTGTTCCGTTCTGTAATTTAATATTATAAGAAACAGGTCCTACAATCTCGTAAATTACCCCTTCTATCCATTTTGGTCCTGACGAGTTAAAATTTTTTAAATAAACTAAATCGTAGAGTTCAAATGTTCTTAGTTTCTGAATCGGGTTTTTTATTATTTCTTCTTTTCTCTCCAAGCATATGGATGCATTTTATCAAACACAGATCGTAATTTTCTTCCCATTAGAAGTTCTGCCGGTGATTTTCCAGTTCCCGCATGTATTGTAGTATGCTGTCTAAAAAGCATTCTTTGTAACTGAACTTCAGTATCACCATCTTCTAGTTTTGCTAAAATTTTCTTGAAGGTTTGTACCATGCGTTCCGCTTGGCCATTACTAGATGGATGATAAGGAGATATTGTAGAGAATTTGATTAAATTTCTATTGTAGAATTCACGGATTTCTTTAGATGTAAATGCACGACCGTTATCTGATATTACTAGATCTGGGATTCCCATTCTAGCAAAAATTCTTCTTAAAGTTTTGATGATTTCATTAGATGTCATAGCTTTCATTAATTCAACTTCCAACCACTTTGACATTGCATCAACCACTATCAAAAACGTTTTACCTTTAAATGGTCCTGCAAAATCAACATGTAAAGTTGACCATGGATTCTGAGATTTTGTAAACGTCTGATTAGGAGCTTTCGGAGGACTATTAGCACTCATTTGACATTTGCTGCAATGATTTACACAGTCTTCTATATCTTTATCAATGTTTGGCCACCAAACATAACTTCGGGCACACGCTTTCATTGCCACTATTCCCGGATGGTTGGCATGTAATAAACTCAAAAATGTTTTTTCGCGTCACTTCAGGTGCTATTACACGATTTCCCCACAGTAAACAATCTTTATGCACAGAATTTCTGTTTTCTTTCGCTGGTATGGTTTGAATTCTTCAGAAAGTTCAGTGTTTGGCCATTGATGCCACGTCCAGTATCGTACCTTCGATAAAATTACGTCTTTGGATGTTTCTTTACAAATTTCTTCTACTGAGAGAGGTCTGTTGTTAGATTCCAGTAAAAGAATATCCCCAGGAGGTACTTTCTCATCTTTATTATCCGATAAAGGTAATCGGCTAAGACAGTCAGCATTTGAATTTTCTTTTCCTTTCTTATAAAGTAATGTATAATTATAAGCACTTAAAGTCAAACACCAACGCAACATTCTCGGTGACAATATTGTCGGGATTGGCTTTTTAAGACTTAATAATCCTAATAGAGGGCGATGATCTGTAGTAATGTAAAATTTTCTTCCTGCTACATACTGGTGAAAATGTTCCACGATAGCAAGCGCTTCTTTGTCCAACTGAGCATAATTTCTTTCACATTTACCTAATGTGCGAGACCAATAAGCAATGGGTTTTTCTATATTATTTTCCTTTTGTGCTAAAACAACACCAATTCCATAAGGCGAAGCATCACAATTCAAAATCAGTTCTTTAGTTTCATCATAATGAGCCAAAACCAGATCGGAGCTCATAAGTTCTTTCAGATTATTAAATGCTGCTTCGTGTACTTTTGTCCACTGCCATGGTTTTTTATCCAACAACCGATGTAAAGGCTCTACTACATTAGACTTATTTTTTAAAAAACGATTATAATAATTTACCAGTCCTAAAAATGACTGTGATTCTTCTTTATTGTTAGGGCGAGGAGCTTCTTTTATTGCTTTCACCCTATGTTCTGAAGGTCGAACTCCTTTCTCCCCAATAATATAACCCAGAAATTTGAGTTCTTTCAATCCAATTTTACACTTTTCTTTCTTGAGAGTTAATCCTGCATCGCGAAGTTTATCTAGTACTCTTTCCAAGATGTCATTGTGCTCCTCTTGGTTTCTACCGAACACAATAATATCATCTAAATAAACCTTTGTTCCGGAAATCGATGCTAGTAATGAATCCATAATTCTTTGAAAAAGTCCTGGCGCAATTGAAATTCCAAAAGGTAATCTTTTTACTTTAAACAATCCCTTATGAGTATTTATCGTAAGAATTTCTGACGCGTCTTTGTCGACCCTGATTTGTTGATACGCCTGTGAAAGATCTAATGTTGAAAACACAGTTGCAGGTGTCAACAAAGTTAGCATTTCTGTGATGGTAGGTAGAGGGTAAAAGTTATTTTTTAATGCTGGATTGACAGTACTTCTGTAGTCTCCACATAATCTTAACTTTCCATCACTTTTCCTTACTGTAACTAATGGTGTTGCCCACTCAGAATAATCTGTTGGTTCTAGAATTCCTTGATTAATTAATTTGTTTAATTCATTTTCAACGGCAGGTTTCAGAGCAAACGGTACTTGTCGACTTTTCAAAAACACAGGTGATGCATTTTCATTTAATTCCAACTTTATTGGTTCACCTCTAAACATTCCAAGAGTTTCTTGAAAAACTGTAGAATATTTCTTTAATAATATGTGATATGATTCATGTTCTTGTGGTTTTTCGATACTGCAAACACCCTGCACTGAAATACCTAGCTCTTTAAACCAATTGCGACCTAACAGATCACATCCACCACTGGCAGATACAATTACTTTTAAATATTTACAGATTGTTTTATATTGGACTTTTATGACTGTTTCCCCCAAAATGTCAATTTTCTGCTGTGTCCAAGTTTGGAGATTCAACGAAGCTTTTTGTAAGTTTATATTATTTCCTCTAATTTTTTTCCATGTTTCTCTCTTGATTATACTACATACGGCGCCAGAATCTACTTCCATTTTAACTAAAACGCCATTTAATTTTACGTTAGCGATAATTTTTTCTTGTTCTCCAACAGCATGAATGGCATATAATGTGTACAAATCACATTCTTCCTCCTCCAGTAAATTACAGTTTTTAGGTTTCCCTTTTTTCTTACTTGTGATTTGCACGTTTTGTTCCCTGTTCGCTTTCTTTTTCTCTAAACACACTTTAACTATATGTCCCTTCTTATTACAATAATTGCAAGTTACGTCTTTAAATTTACAATTAGAACCGTCATGCAATTCACCACAATGATAACACGGGTTGAATTTCCTTCTGTTTTTGTCTCCTTGTTTAGTTCTATATTTGTTAATCTTAGAAATCGCATGTTCATCAGATATCCTAACATCTTCAACATTTTTACGAGCTGTCTCGGCTGCAATAGCGAGTTCTAGGGCTCTTTCAAAAGTTAAATTATATTCTGCAAATAATTTCTTTTGCAAACCTTCATCAGCAACTCCACACACTATTCTATCTCGAAGCATATTATTCAATTCTTTAAAATTGCAAAATTTACTTAATTTACGGAGATCTGCAACAAATTCTGCTATTGATTCATCTTTCTTTTGGACTCTTTTATTAAAATTAAATCTTTCAACTATTTCATTAGGTGTAGGGTTGAAATGAGCTTGCAGTTTTGCCGCAATTTCAGTATAAGTGAAATCTTTAGGAGTTTGAGGCGTCAATAAGGATCTTAGAACTTCATATGCTTGTGCACCGAACTGAGCTAAAAGGATAGCGCGTTTTTTATTTTCATTAGTAACATTATTTGCTTCAAAAAAGAATTCAAGTCTTTCTTGGTAATTCGACCACGATGCATTGATATCAAAAGGTCCTACGTGTCCAATTGCCGGTCCTATTAAGCGCATTTGTGCTGCCGCATCTTCATTACCTGTCATGGTCCTTTACTTGAAAGTGACAGATGTACTTTTATATTTACTTATTTCCTTATATTTTTAATATCCTCGTCGCCAATTATATATTTCAGTTAAGTAAGACACAACTTCATTTGAACGTGTACTATTTATTATTCCACTAGGCAACAACAACATTCCTTTGTTATCCCTCATTGGTAACAGGAACTCTTTGACTTGGAACATTTACATACATAACAGTAGTTATAAGGCTATATAAATAAAGTGAAAGTATCATCAAATGAAGAGAACGAGTCTATTGAATAATGTTTGTGACAGGAAACTACATTGTTTTTTAAGTATCATTAGTACTTATGTGAATAAATATTTGGTAATAGTATTTATCAATTGCCGAACATGCACTGAGACATTTGATGTTTTTTTTTCGACCACTGTGTGAATCTACTTTTTCAAACCTAGGTTTTTTAAGACGTACAGAAATAAATTAAATGAAAAAGTGACTTGGAGCTGAAACTAATTTTTTAATTCAAATATTGATTCTTCGTAAGGGACAAAATGTCAAAATTCCATTGAATTTTATGGCTTGACAGATTTAAGTGTTTTTACAACGTAACCGCTAAGCAATGACAATTATTTTAAGTTTCTCTTGAACGCTGTGCCATAATGATCGTAACATCTGCTGTTTACCTCTATTTATCTCTTGAAATGTAGTAGTTCTAAAATGGACACCTGCACTTTTTACTGTATGTTTGATTTATATTTTATCTGAGTAATTTTTTTTTGTATTTTTAGTCACAATCAAAATTTGGAAACTGCTGCTTTACAAAATGCATGTAATATTTTAGACCAAGTATACAAACAGGCAGATCAATATCAAATCTAGAGACAACGATTACTTCCTCTCGTTTTTCCCCGGGATGAACCAAATTTAGTCGTTTCATCAAAATTAAAACAGCAAATGAAGCCAAAACTGTTACGAAGTTTAAGACTTCGTTAATGAACACACAATGAAATAAAAATGCATTAGGAAAGGCATACACAGAAACATGAGTTTCAAACAGTATACAAACCTGTAGTTTTGGCATATTACTACTTATGGTTTAAGGGCATGCTGCCAAGAAAAGGTTTTTCTATTAGACAGTATCCGTAAGCAATAAAAAAATTAAAAACCGATTGGGTTTCTATAAAATCACGGCAAAATTAGGCCTTAGTGGGACGACGTCTTGCATCAATTAAATAGTTTCCGAGGCGGGCAATTTGGTATTTGCTGTGAGATTGTGGTTAGGGGCGATGTGATTGGAGTGATTTTCGAGATTAGTATATTTGCAAAATACAGCTACACCAGCAGGCTTCCCTAAATTTAATTTGATTTGCAGGTCTCTTGAGCAGCTCTCATTGTATGGAGGTGTTTAATCGTCTGTCAAGGGCGTCTGTTTTTACGAGAATCCCATCTTGCCTTTGATCAACTCCGAATAGCCCCCCATAGACTTTTAAGTGTTTGTTAATAAGAATGTTCCTCAGAGCAACTTGATGGAAACAATAGAAAAAATCTTAAAATTAAATAAAAACGCAATGAATACTTTAAATGTGTTTTTTATTAATTGTAAATGCGTGAATTCAATTTGGTTTCGTCATTTATGAAGGTTTACCCCTTGCTAGTAATAAAATGTATAATTATCACCATTGTATAAGGCATTGCCTACAATTTTGTTTCAAAATTGATTTCAACTAATCCATTAAATATTGGCACACAAAGTTACTCAAAAAACTTGCAGGATTTCACACGTGCTTGTATCCCAACACCACATATTTGTGAGATCGATCAAAGTATCGTCCATACAGACTGTTACCAGCTTCGACACCCCGTCTTCACAAAACGAGAAGTCACTCGGCACGGAAAAGGGAGCAGCCGAAGTGGCAAAGACGGTAACGCCACGCGCCGCAGCGATGTATGCAAAGTGATGGGGGCGGGTCGGGGCGGGGCGGGGCGGGGAGGGGAGGGAGGGGAGGGGAGGGGCGGGGAAGAAGGCTATCGGCGGCCGCCGCCGTGATTTATCCGCGCGTGTCGTGAACCGCGGCCATCAGGCGCGCCTAGGCGGTGGCGCGTTTTATATTGAATTTTATCGCGGCCCCTAGCGCCCGTATCGTGGGCGCCGCGGTGTTAAAAATATGCCGCCGCCGCCTCCCGCGCCCGAACCCCCACCCCCTAGCCCCGCCCCCGCCCCCGATCACTCCAAGGGGGTCACCCTCGATCTGCCCTAAGCTCGCCCTCCCCCCTGTGCGCCCTTCGGTGAATCGCGGCCGCCCTTCTGCGGGGGCCCGCTACTCCTCCATGTCCCTCTTCCCCTCTACGCTGCTGTCCACGTGCAGCCCCTCCCTGCTGCCAGCCTTAGCCTGCCGTGACCTCACATACGATTGAGCGCGTGTTTATGACTTTGTTGCGCACGTTGAGTTTGGTGGTACTTCGGGATCACGAGGTGTGTGTGATACGAGTCAAGTTGTCAGGTGCTTGTCTTGCTTTGTCGAGATCACCATTACTCTCGCCGTTAAACATACCACGCGTTCAGTCTTCAAGCCATTTACGCATCCCGGAAAATTGTTATCACTCACTCTTTGATTCTGTAGATTTTACATATCAACTTGATATGTTGCTAAAAAATAAATTCAGTGATTCTATGCAATGTGCTAAATCATTTTCATAGTTTTAGGTGAATATCTAACTGTTCTCTATGAAATTCGTATCTACAAGTAATGTGAATTTGTAAAAGAATAATATAATTTTACAATACAAAGAAAATTTAATTGTCTAAATATTTTCCCTTGGGTGTATGGGTAATGTTTTTATCGAACTCAGTATAGTTATCTCTTTTTTCTAAACATAATACAAACATGGAAAGTTTATGTAATAATAGTGAACAAATACGATTTATATGCAATGAGATAATAATATAAAGAAGGGCAAAGGCTTGTTCGTATTACTTATACTAATGTTTAATAACCTCCAAGACAGACCTGCGGCTGTAGTCCCCAGTCATATGATGTGGCACTGATGTAGCTGACCATCTTCATCACATGTCTCTCCTTCCGTCATTTGCACTAGGCGCCAACG
Source organism: Acheta domesticus (assembly GCA_031308135.1). NCBI lineage: Eukaryota > Metazoa > Arthropoda > Insecta > Orthoptera > Gryllidae > Acheta > Acheta domesticus. Next base: position 22,215,588 of record JAHLJT010009419.1, on the reverse strand, counting down.
TGCAGGGCATCCGTTGACTGCTGCATAGCTCTTAAGAAGCCACGCCCGAGTAGTTTTCTACGTAGGTAGAGCAGGGAGTGAGAACGTTTCCTCTTCCCTTACAAAGGAGCACTTGCAACAAGCACGTTCTCTATGCAGTATGTCTGTAGTTTATAGACGTACTACAAAGTACAGTTTCTATGCAGTATGTATTCATTTATTAATTAAATAACTATGTTGCAGCAAAAACTTTTAGTAAAGAAATAAATAAATAAAAGTAACACGACTTTTTAAAACACTGACTTTAAATGCTGGTTATTATAGTCTAAAAGCTGCCCGGACATTGTGTTTACGTTTAAGCACGTTTGACGCAGAAAAGTTCATTTATAGTTTCAGTTCTCACATTCAGACTACATTGTGAAGGCCACATCAGGGTTGCGCGTAAGTGGGCGACCAAATGACGATGTTGCGAGAGCGAAGGAGGGCGGAGTCTCAAATCAGACCGCCTGCTCCAAAGAGATTTAGATCTCGAAAATTGCTCAGGCAAGGTTACTTTCATTCTTCTTTCACTCTCGAGCTACGAACGAATGCGAAAAATATTGAATTGTTTCTTTTTTTTTCAAGACTGTTAGCCGAAGTTGTCGCAGATATCTGAAAAGAATTCGAGAGGGAGAAATAGTTGTATTTCCTGAAGAGAAAAATTCAAGATATTTATCATGAAATTTAAGATTTCATCACTTTATTCCTTTATGAACTGAGATAAATTAAATATGAACCAAATTTCTAGTAAATTAATAAAAATAATTACAGTAATTACCATAAATTATATTTTAAAATGTTTGTTCACATGGAGGAATTTTTTATATTTCAAGTTTTAATTTATTTTTAAGAGGCAGACATTGTTTATTCTTCTTTATTCATTATTGCATATTTCACATTCACTTTCCGTTTACACGAATTACCATCGGCTCAGTTTAGCTCTGAGCACCATTGCCACCGACTCTGCAGCGACTCTGAACCCTTAGTCCAGTGTTGTCACGGTCCATGCCACGTGCAGGAGTCCATGGCACGAGTGCCACGACGAAATCGCCCTTCCATGCAGTACATTACCCCGCCACCAGAGACAACGCCATCCCTTTTGAAAAACGGCAGGGTTACTAATAGTTCCTTTTCCCGACGCTGGTTGCGCATAGAAGCTCGTGGCATGGCACGGTGCCACGACGGGTGCCACTGCCACCAGTAGCAGAACTTGACAGCACTGACTTAGTCCTAGGTTCAAGTCCTGACGGTGGCGAATTTTCGACTCTTTGCTATACACCTAGGATGAATTCAGCCGCTGTCTGGAAGAGGAGTTTAGCGACTGGCTGCTCTGATCGATAGCTTCCCGTTATTTCTCTGATCAAGATCACGTGAGCGCTGGAGCAGAATACTCCCAAACGGGACAGGTTCGCGTTCCATCTCTCCTTCCTCTTTCTTATTCTATCAGTGTCTCTTTTACCCACTTTCACTTACAGTTACATGCACAATCGGGAGACCAGTCGGAAGCTTAAAACGTATCTCCACTGGGACGGTCCTCAACTGGGGAGATACCTGGAGAAAGAATTTCCCTGCAAGCCGACGTCCTGGTCGGCGCCGGATCTCACCATCCAATAGAGGAAGAACACCGTCACCTTACGCGATAAAACATTCACTACATTAACGGGACTATTGACCACATCCTTTCACGTGCCCGTATACATCACACAATCCGCATATTACCGTTATTAACGTCGTGATTGTATATTGCATATTACTATGTCTATTACAATATATTACAATATGTCTATTACATATTACGTATTCATGAACTACCGTTAATGTTGCCTAATGACATCACTTCTTAACATAGAACACTTGTTATCTGGTGTGGCTCGGCTGCATTGTTCCTGTGCTCCCTGTTCACTCTGGAGCAGTGTGAAGACAGTAATGCGAAGACCCCATCTCTGTCAGTTTTCTATATATTTATTACTTATTTTGTAGCCCGTATCTAAAACAAAGTGCAAATATCCTACTGCTAAGAGGGTATGCGTGACATTTTGAGTCCATATAGCCACCGACCTTCCACCTTAACAACTTCAACACAGTCCGACTGAAATTCATTAATGAATACTGAGCGACCATGAAAGCCAGTTGATTATTGGTAGCATTTCTGTTACGTTTATCGAAAGTATTTTGATTCGGAGACTTTCGAATAAGTTCCAGAGGTGACCACATGATTTAAATTGCAAAATAAAAGATGTATTTTTATTAATATATTAATTGAATCATTAATTTATTTTTTCGTAAATATTACATTATTAAGAAAACCGCATAAGTATGATAGCAGTTAATATATATCTACACGATATATTGCAGTGGTTCTTGATTGCAAAGTTTATAGGGGAATTACGTGTTCATGGAACTATTCCAAGAACGTGCAGAACTGTAATGTCCTAATCAAGAGTTAGGTATGGTAAATACGCCATACATGCCGTCCATTCTGCGACGGTGCATGTTTCATTCATGAACGCGTTTATTTTGTTTAACCACTGGGGAATGAAGTTATTTCTACTTTCCCAGGAAGTTAAAGTTACTTTGAAACCCTCTTCTGATTAAAGAGCCTCATTGTCGTTGTTACACTGGAGATAAATTGTATTTTTAAGAATGAAAACCTAAATAATATTTAATATTTTGAATGAAGTACGTCATTTTTAATAGCAATGAAACTAGAATCGCCAGATGCATTTCTATTAAACTCACAAGGTTGTTCACAATTACATACGGCTTTCCGACTTCCAACATCTGTGCACAATGTCATAGTTTTCCAAGGTTTTGACCATTTTCAGTCCAGAATAAGTCCACGGGAAGAGAGCTCCAATAGTAAAAAACATATCTAAGACGCTGAAATTATTACGACTATGAAAGACTGGCAGTCGACAACTAGTAATACCTTGGGGGATAATTTTAACCACGTTAATTTTAATAGTGTCTGATCTGATTTTGGCCATTCTCAAAGTGGAATAAATATTGCAAAAGTATATTTTACGCTGTTGTCACTATCACATTGGGGTATAACTTGTATTCCGAAATCGTGTAAAATGATTCCAAGAAATAGAATGAAAGAAGTTAACATGAACTGAACTAAACCTTGTCTATTACTGCGTAAAACCTTATTTATTTGTAAATGAAAGTTTAAGATGTATTATAGTAACATTCGGAAATATAACTTCCCTCTGCAGGGATTAAAGTAAACTAAATATTTTACAATAAATATTGCACATGACATGGATGTTAACATATTCACTCACTCGAGAAAATTACTTTTTGCGCAACATCGCATCCGTGACCTAACGTTTCTCCTGCGTGTAACTCAATGTCAACATCTAAAGTGATATTTGAGTAGCTACAGTTTTAAGTTATATATGACTCTAATAAAACTGAATTTACTTTTTATTTCTAAGAAACAACCGTCACGTATCACTATAAAATAAATCTGACATCTTGCTGTCATCTAATATATCACAAACGGTTTCTGCTTTCAACACGAACGTTGGATATTTCCTACGAGAATTCTCATGCTTGCGAAAACCATCTACAATTTCCAAGTCCTCAAAAAACACCATAAAATTCTTAATAACTGAAGAAAGTCCAGTGACTAGGAAATTGCATATTAACATGTATTTGATGTTTTCCTGGAACAGATTTGCAATGCAAATAGAATTTTAAAATATGCTTCCCGGTAAATAAGAGGAAACAGTCTCGAGGGGCGAAGCGCGTTGCATCGATATCATCCTGTCAGCTTCAGAAGCGCACGACCCGTTCCATCCGGCACGCTGATGCGCTCCTCGTTTTTTCCTTGTCCACGTGCCCTCGTTAACCGTCGGCGTCCGTCCTCGAGCGCTAGTTAGAAGGGTCCCGGGTTCAAAGCCGCAGGCAACGAATTTCCAGGCGGTCGTGCATCAGGACAGCGACGTCAACGAGGAGGAGGAGACGGCGAGGGCCCAAACGATCATCGAAACTGTGGCAAAGATTATTGTATATGTCGGATGGAAAGGTTTAAGGCAGTAATATCAAGATCTTCTACTGGTGGCTGTGGCACGCGTCGTGGCTCCGTAGCATGCCGCGAGCTTCTCTGCGCAACTAGCGTAGGGAAAGGAAACCATTAGTAACCCCGCCGTTTTACAATAGGGATGACTTCTGTGGTGGCGGGGTAATGAACTACGTGGAAGGGTGATTTCGTCGTGGCACTCATTCCACGGACTCCCGCTCATGGCATCGACCTTGACAACACTGGTTTAAGGGACTGCTAATAGAGCAGAGTCGAACTATGTAAGTCGACGGAGCCAGATAAACACATGAACAGCAATGGAGCAGTCCAGTTATATTTCTGAAATTAGTATGAATTCGAGGTGTTGTGTTAAATACATAATAAATAACATCTCATTACAAAAATGAAATGCACAGAAACTAATTATCACAAACGAGCACTGACACCTAACGTACACACGCACAACACAGAAGAAAGATATCGAAGAACAGAATTGGCACGCAAGAAATGCCAAGGGACAATACCGTGATGGAAACATCTTTAGTGGCACATTAACATAACAGAGCACGAGAATAGAGGAAATAGAACGGATGGCAGTAAAGATACTGGATACGCCAAGCCCGCTAGAAATCGACTAGTCGCGAGGAAACGGACGAGAAAGAGTAGAGAGCGCGGATACGAACGGGGCTGACACAGCTTGCGAGGGACCTGGGAGGCGGGGGGCCCTAGGGTCGTAGTGGCAGCTGTTGCCATCAGGTGAGGCGTCCGCCTGTACCTCTCTCGCCGCCGTCGCGGCGCCTTCCATTTCCCTCCCCGACGCACTCAATCTCGGCAGCACGCGGCGCGGCGTGGCGCAGCGCGGACCTCCACACATAATTCAGGTAATGGCACCATTGGCCGCCCCCCGCCGCCCCGCCCCGCGCGCGCGCGCATGTATCACAGGTTAATTAACCTAAACGCGCGCCGCCCATTGAACAGGCACACGCCCAATTTGGAGAACTATAGGCGGAGGTGCCCGGAACACGCCGCTCCCGCGCGCCCGCCGCCGCTTGCGGACGCTTCCCCACGCTCCTCAACACTTCGACACGCTCCGGGAAGCTTGCCCACGCTCTCACAAGCTTCTCCATGCTTGAGGTATCTTCTCCACGCTCGTGTATGTTTTATTCCACTTCTGGATACTTTTCTACGATCCAAGCTGCTTTCTCACGCTCCTGAACACTTCGTCACGCTTCAGGAAGCTTCCCCACGCTCTCACAAGATTATCCATGCTTGAGGAATCTTCTCCACGCTCGTGTATGATTCATATGATTCATCTCACTTCTGGATACTTTTCTACGATCCCAGCTGCTTCCCCACGCCCCTGAACACTTCGTCACGCTCCGGGAAGCTTGCCCACGCTCTCACAAGATTATCCATGCTTAAGGAATCTTCTCCACGCTCGTGTATGTTTCATCTCACTTCTGGATACTTTTCTACGATCCCAGCTGCTTCCCCACGCCCCTGAACACTTCGTCACGCTCCGGGAAGCTTGCCCACGCTCTCACAAGCTTCTCCATGCTTGAGGAATCTTCTCCACGCTCGTGTATGATTCATCTCACTTCTGGATACATTTCTACGATCACAGCTGCTTCCCCACGCTCCTCAACACTTCGACACGCTCCGGGAAGCTTGCCCACGCTCTCACAAGCTTCTCCATGCTTGAGGAATCTTCTCCACGCTCGTGTATATTTCATCCCACTTCTGGATACTTTTCTACGATCCCAGCTGCTTCCCCACGCTCCTGAACACTTCGTCACGCTCCGGCAAGCTTGCCCACGCTCTCACAAGCTTCTCCATTCATGACAAATCTTCCTCACGCTCGTGTATGTTTCATTACACTTCTGCATACATTCCTACGATCCCATCTGCCCCATTCATCAGTCTCACTACGGTAGTTGACTTTATGCCCACTGATTCTATTTTCGAAGCTCTATCTGACAGTAGTTACTATTCACACAGAATTAATGTTAAAAACGTTTGGGCGTGATTTGTAAAATCAATTAAACAAATAGCAACAGAAGATTAGAACACTTTTGTTATTGTGTTTTTAAATTTATAGAAGTATTTTTTTCTTACATTAAACAATTTTTGCTTTGAAAACTTCAAACTCAAGTGCACAGACCAACTAGTCCCACATTCGAATTGACGTAACCAGGTCTGTGGCCCGCTAACCCAAACAAGGCAGCATGTCCTGAGTCAAGCACACCATCGGTATCGCCTCCAGCTCGCCATCGCATTGTCACGCGCGCCGCTCCGCCCTCGGCCTAGCCTCACGCGTCCCGCCCGCGTCTGCCCGCGTCTGCCCCCGCCCCCCCGCCCGCCCCCGCCCCCCGCCCCCGCCCGGCCCCCGCCCCCGCCCGCACCCGCCCCCGCCCGCACCCGCACCCGCACCCGCCCGCCCCCGCCCGCCCCCGCCCCGCCCCCGCCCGCCCCCGCCCGCCCCCGCCCCCGCCCGCCCCCGCCCCCGCCCGCCCCCGCCCCCGCCCGCCCCCGCCCCCGCCCCCGCCCCCGCCCCCGCCCGCCCCCGCCCGCCACACCCAACCCCCCACGGCACATCTCGACCGACCTCCCGGCAGGGCCCACGCGACCTTCACAACAGCCACTGCCACCGACACTCCTGCTCCCGTCTCCTCGCCGCCCTCACCACACCTGCCTCCGCCGCGGGCAGCGCCCGCCGGGCACGGGTCGCCACGCGTGCCGCGCCACGCCGCACGCGACAGATTGAAGGCGCACGGCAGACGCCGCTGGCCGCGGCCAAGCAGCCGTTTAGCGCGCGCCACCCGCCCACGCAAGAGGAGGGAGGCAAAACATATTAATGAATACCTTCTACGAATAAACGAGTGATGATAATAAAATAAAATATAAAATGAATCGATATTTATTATTTTATATGTTGTGTTTCAATATAATATATAAGATAATATATTTTATAAGATAATACTATACAACTGTTTCATAGTATTTACTAAAGCCCCAAAATCAGTGATTCTGGAAACGTGTAGAATTGTTTTACAGTGTAAAATCAGCACTGGTTGAGATATGCCTATATGGTCGCTCACAGAGTCAACTCTTAAAAAAGATAATAAATAACAATTGGGCGATGATCCAGAAGTACAAAGAATTGTTCCAAATTGTAAAGGAACAGTGGAATATCTGAGAAACAAATAATGCCCATGGCGTTCTTTCAGCAATCTCAATCTCAAATTCTTTTTCATTCTCAAGATCATGATGTACTCGCTAGCAAAGCCTAGAACTAAAAATAGTACAGCCATCAATCCCCAGAAATCAGTTTTACACAGTACATATTCATTAGTCAGGAAATATCTGGGAAGTAATGGAAGTTTTTCGGTTCTGCAACCATGAATATAAATATGTTTTTTTATACGTATCTATATGTATTTATCTATAAACATTCATTGGCCTGTCGTCTCTATGACAATTAATTCTGTTTATTAGCACATAATTAATTTATAATACGTATTAATAATTTGGTAGTCACGCTTTGATAGATATATCTGTATGATTTGTTTCATTACTAGAGAACAGTGAACGATCAAATAATAATAATAATAATAATAATAATAAATGAAAATAAATAATTTCATATATATATATATATATATATATATATAAATAACTGGATATTTAGTATCTGAGATAATTTTGGGGCCAGCCAAAAACACAGACTGCCGACAGCAAATAGAGTAAACAGCCCTGTACCCTCATGGACAAAGAGAATCATGAAACAGATAACAGACACTCGGCGCGAAATACCACTTTTAGCTGATAGCATTTTTTCAATCACCTCACACCTCTACAGTTTAACCACAAATGTTCAATGTTGAACAAAACCACCAAATTGAAATGACACAAGCAGGCTAATGGTAGTTGAGAAGCTAAAAGAAAAAATAGGTTAAACGAATAAGACGTTACAAACGTGGAATAGATTTCCGTGTGCAGAACCTGTTGTTTGAAACAGACGCGAAGAGATTCTATCGCAATCTGACTCAGAAACAGAATGGCAATGCTGTCACTCCTTCAAAAGATGACTTCGAATCACTTTGGGCAGGAAACTGGGAGGAAAGCAGATCCTACAACAAAGACGCATCTTGGCTTTAATCTGAAGTTGATGCTGCAGTTATAACTCGAGAACTTGTGAAACAGAGGAAGATGTTCACGAATTCCCGGGAGTGGACCTCTACCAAGCAATTAAGAACATGGCAATCTGGAAATCACCCGGGATTGATAAGATCCAGATTTATTGGATTAAGAAATTAACAGCAATACATTCTGATCTAGCAAAGGCTGTTAATAAAACTTTAGAAAACCCAAAGGAACTCCCGGAATGGCTAGCATGCGACATCACCTATTTGCTATCCAATGAGGGAGACAGCTCTTCGGCGAAGAACTACAGGCCAATCACTTGCCTGCCAGTACTGTACAAAGTTATAACTGCAGTCATTGCTGATAAATTGTACAGACACCTAGAGAAGAACCATCTGATACCAGTTGAACAAAAAGGATGTCGTAAAAGTTCTTATGGCAGTAAGAATTCTTACTACGGAATAATGTCATCTTGAATGATGTAAAGAAACGAAAGCGTAATTTGAGCATGGCTTGGATTGACTACCAAAAGGCTTTTGATAGTGTAACACACAACTGGATTATTTGAAACAGCTCACATTTTGCGCTAAGTATTGTAGAGGTACCGACAGACCCTAGATCTACTCCTTAGGTAGCTGGTTGCAACCTGGAGTAGATTTTATACTTAGCAGACTCATAACATCTTCAGTCGTGATACATAATAATAATAATAATAATAATAATAATAATAATAATAATAATAATAATAAATGAAATAAGAAAAATCCGGTGAAGTAAGTTATAAGTAATTCATGTGGTGTAGAAATCATATTTTCAGTGAACTTCTATGCATTCACGTATAACGAGATAACTTTTTGAGAAATTTAACCAATTGTCACCGTATTTCATTAACTGGAAAATAAATTACGGTCGCAATAAAAGATTATTTACAAGTAGAAAAGTTGAAGTCTAAGATGGAGTAGGAGCAAACAGAAAAAAATTCAAAGAAAAATCTTTTCCTGTTAAAGAGACACAAATATAGTATATTTTAATCTAAGTATTACACGTCAATGTGCTAATAAAAGAAATGTGTTCAATATCATCACGAGACTTGTTAATATAAATTTCGTTCCTCATCTTAACGTCAGAATTGAACTAAATTTGAAAAATATTCCGATCCAGTTTTTATCATGTACTCAAACATGATATTAATAAAAATAAATTATAATTTATTCATAACGGAGAAAATATGAATTATTTCTAGTATTTATTTATAATTCTCGTCTTCAAAGGGAAGATTATGAAATTACAAAATTATTATTTCAAAACATATCCTAGAAATGCACATAGATGTTTTTCAAATCTCTTTGCGCCTACTACACAAGGAAAGAGCTACTGTTTTCACAAACTACAGAAATCACAAAGGCGGTAGTATCGACAATTATCTATGGTACATCACTCTATGGATGTGAGGACCCATGAAGATTACCATCACAATTGGTTTGTACAGGCAATTCAAATCTCAACTATATTTATATGCCTCTTATACTTTCAAGTTACAGGAAAAGACAACGGACGTAAGAAATAAAGAAAAAATTGTAAGAATTGTAATATTGTGGAATACATAGAGGTAAAATGAAAAGAATATCGTATGTGTTCAAAACTACACAAAAAAAGTGCGAGATATAAGAATTAAAGAGAATTTAACATACTTAACATTGACGGGTAATGTGAAAATATAGGGTACTACCCAAAATTAAAAGATCTTAGTGGTTAATACAAACTGCATAGAAACGCCAAATGTAAGTATTTTACAAATGTTTTCTTTTGTAATTTGTAATGTTGCATTTCGAAATATTTGATTTGCAGTTTTCATTTTGAATATTTGAAATTGACGGTGTGAATGATATACGAAAGCACTGTTATAAAAGTTTACACATAGAATTTATAAAAATTGTTATGTATGTTCATGTCTAATAAATTTTATTTCTAGGAATTTAAAAAAAAATTAAATCCATATACACCATTTCATGTTGCATTACAATTCCTTCCTTCCTTTTTATGTGTCAAGTCACGCTAAAAATGTATGTTTCGCAAACTCTTCTTCGCAACCGTGCAACAGTATTTCTCTCATTCCTGAAAATAAGAGAGAAGTGGAAGGCCAAAGTAATGAAAGCGGAGTTTCACTTGGCGAAAACTGGCATTGAATTTATCCGTCTCTTTGAGTCCCGTCTCTCGGCATCCGGTGTAGATTCTGTGGGATCAGCAGCGAGTCAGATTACAATGAAAATCTATATCTCATAGAATAAAGACGGCTGAAAGAAAAATACATTAAGTTTCTTCTTGCGAAAAGCAGAAGTTGCTCCTTATCGAAGTTTATGAAACTTCCTAATATCCCAATATAATTATTTTCCGTAGATTTAGAGATACTGAATATCCAGTTATTAACGAAAGTCGAGACGAACGGGCGACTTCAAGAGCGGCTGATCTCCGGGCCAAAAGAGCGAGAGCGCGATAAATTCCATCCGCAGCCGAGTCTTCCAGAAATGCACATCCAGCGAGTTTCTGCTAAAAAACGTGGCGCAAGGAGTTATTACGCACGTGCGGAAAAACGCAAAAGCGGGCACACGCGAGGGCAGCCGTTGAAGCTGCACGAGGCGGCCGGAGGGGAGGAGATGAGGGCGTGGGGGAGGGGGAAGGGAGGGGCGGGGGCGGCTACGTCGAGGAGGGAGCCGCTCTCAGGCGCGGTTTATCTGTTGCTGGTCCATTTAACTGGCCGAGCGAAACTGCCGACTCAGACCTTCGCCTCGCCTCTCCCCCCTCCGTCGCCCACGCCGCTGCCCTCGTCGCCGCCCGCAGACCCCTAGCGGCACCTCCCTCCGCCCACAACCTTTCTGACCCGGCACCTCCGCCGCCCCGGCGCGGCGCGGCGCGTCGTCTCGCTGACACGTCATCTCTGGCCGCGTGGCGCAAGCGGGCTCGCCGACACCTCGTCGTCCTCCGTCGAGCAACTCCCCCTACGGTACTCACACGTCCTGGCAATCCTTCATACATTTCACCTTTTCCACATCTTTCTCCTGCCCTTCGCTCATTCACCATCTTTTTCAACTTGTCCTTCCGTCCGTCTGCCCTACGATCTCCAGCAGTTGCTAACCCTCATCCGTCCATCCAGTAAGTCCTTCCTCCACCTTCGTTGCCACCGCCACCTCATCGTGGACGTCTACACGAGCGACCGGCCGCTAGCCTCCCTCGCCCGCACCCGCTCTCTCACATCGCCCTCGGAGCACGAGGGTCCGCTTATCGCGGGGAGGAAATATATTTTATTTCCCCGCCCCCTGCGCCCCCTTCGTCGCCAGGTGCTGCTGAATCCCGCACCTGGACGCTCGCTGGGCAGTCGACTGGACCAAAAAAAGGCGGAGCGGAATGAGAAGAGAGATGAGGAGACGAGAGAAGAGAGAAGAGGGAGATGAGAGAAGAGAGAAGAGGAGATGAGAGAAGAGAGATGAGGAGATGAGAGAAGAGAGATGAGGAGATGAGAGAAGAGAGATGAGGAGATGAGAGAAGAGAGATGAGGAGATGAGAGAAGAGAGATGAGGAGATGAGAGAAGAGAGATGAGGAGATGAGAGAAGAGAGGATGAGGAGATGAGAGAAGAGAGATGAAGGAGATGAGAGAAGAGAGATGAGGAGATGAGGAGATGAGAGAAGAGAGATGAGGAGATGAGAGAAGAGGAAATGAGGAGGACGAGAGAAGAGGAAATGAGGAGACGAGAGAAGAGGAAATGAGGAGACGAGAGATGAGAGAAGGGGAGACGAGAGAAGAGGAGATGAGGAGACGAGAGAAGAGAGATGAGGAGACGAGAGAAGAGAGATGAGGAGACGAGAGAAGAGAGATGAGGAGACGAGAGAAGAGAGATGAGGAGACGAGAGAAGAGAGATGAGGAGACGAGAGAAGAGAGATGAGGAGACGAGAGAAGAGAGATGAGGAGACGAGAGAAGAGAGATGAGGAGACCGAGAGAAGAGAGATGAGGAGACGAGAGAAGAGAGATGAGGAGACCGAGAGAAGAGAGATGAGGAGACCGAGAGAAGAGAGATGAGGAGACGAGAGAAGAGAGATGAGGAGACGAGAGAAGAGAGATGAGGAGACGAGAGAAGAGAGATGAGGAGACGAGAGAAGAGAGATGAGGAGACGAGAGAAGAGAGATGAGGAGACGAGAGAAGAGAGATGAGGAGACGAGAGAAGAGAGATGAGGAGACCGAGAGAAGAGAGATGAGGAGACCGAGAGAAGAGAGATGAGGAGACCGAGAGAAGAGAGATGAGGAGACCAGAGAAGAGAGATGAGGAGACCGGAGAAGAGAGATGAGGAGACCAGAGAAGAGAGATGAGAGACCAGAGAAGAGAGATGAGGAGACCAGAGAAGAGAGATGAGGAGACCAGAGAAGAGAGTATGAGGAGACCAGAGAAGAGAGATGAGGAGATGAGAAGAGAGAAGATGAGGAGATGCGAAGAGAGAGAGATGAGGAGATGAGAAGAGAGAGATGAGAAGAGAGAGAGAGAAGAGAGAGATGAGAGATGAGAGACGATGAGAAGAGAGAGATGGAAGCGGAGAGGATGAGGAGACGAGAGAGAGAGATGAGAGATGAGAAGAGAGAGATGCGAAAGAGAGAGATGAGACGAGAGAGATGAGAAGAGAGAGATGAGAAGAGAGAGATGAGAAGACGAGAGAAGATGAGAAGAGAGAGATGAGAGAGAGAGATTGAGAAGAGGAGATGAGAAGAGAGGATGAGAGAAGCGAGATGAGAAGAGAGAGATGAGGAGATGAGAAGAGAGAGATGAGAGAGGCGGAATGAGAAGGACGTAGAGCGGGGAGGACTGGGACTACGTCCGAAGAGATGAGATGGACAAGCGGAGGAGGAAGTAGGTGGGACGGCGATGGACAGAGCGGAATGTGTGGGAATAAGGCAGGGCAGAGAGGTGCAAGCTGGTGTTCCTTCACGAGTGCGGTAGTGAGGTGAGGTGTACGGAGGGGAGGGGCAGGATTTGTCTGGGAAGAGCTGAACATGATAGAATGTAGTATAAATTAGAGTGAATGAGCGATCAAGGGCCGGCAGAAGAGGGGTAGGGGATGCGCAGGGAATAAGAGAGGAATGGGATAAAGGAGGAAGAGAGGTGAACGTAGAGGGAGGAAGAGGGGAGATGAGGGAGGTAAAGGGAACGAAAGAATGATGCGGATAGAGGATGAGAGGAGTTCTAAGGAAGGAGAGGAAAAAGAGGAGGAGGAAAAGAGGAGGGTGGTAAGAGGAGGAGGAAAGAGGGGGAAAGGGAAGGAGGAAGAGGTAGGAAAGAGAAGGGGAAAGAAGAGAGTGAAAGAGGTGGGGAAAAGCGAGGTGGGGAGGCGAAAGGTAAAGCAGGCTGGGAGACGATAGGAAATGGTCCGGTACGGATTTTTGGAAGCTCGTATCGTTTATTGAATTTTCCTCTCATAAACCGTGGCGAGCAGAAGGCTTTTCGTGTGGAATGGAGCCCCGTTGGCGGGCCCGGTGGAAACGGAGACTGTTCTTGGTCGAAGAATGTCAATGCTGGAGAGCGAACTTGACTTATAAGATTCGTCGACAGATGTAAAATGAAGATGTTGTGATAGTACCGGAGACAGAAAGTCAATAAGATAACCGGCACCATGCGAAGTTCAATGGAAGTGTTTCGACTCGGAATTACTGTTTAATTGTGTCTGTATCTTACTCTCAACTTTTGATGGAAATTTAAAAATTAATTTATTGAATGTTGTTGCACACATTCATTATCACGTTCAAGACACCAGAGCATAGTATTTTTCTAGATCTCGAACAATAAAAATGCTTTGAGTGTATAATAATCCCTCTAAATTTTGGTTAACGTTGTTTTCTTAGTAATCAATTATTTCCTATTGATTATGACATTGTCAAATGCCATTAATATATTCTCTTTAGAAGCAGCAGCCTGACTTGGAATGAAATTGCTTGAAAGTACTCTGATATGAAACCCACGGATGCTCGAAATTTATGTAATGTTGTCATCTTCATCCTAACGTAAGTTAAACATCTCTTCAGTGTTCGGAAATTGTTAATTTGTGTTGCCAGAACCCAGTATTGTCGGTCCTTAATACATAAAAATTGGTTTATGACAAATCGACCTACGGTCTATCTTCGAACAACGCTTGTGACCACACTGTAGCCCGGATTTTTAGCAGAGTTGAACTTCTCCAAGAGAGTTGGAGAGGCCACTTGAATTCGAACCTGATGTTCTGAATTTTGGATATACTTTACGCGAAGCCCTATCGGCATTATCAAAATTTTCTCAAATACAGCACCAAATTTGAAGTTTAAATATTTCTTCGGGTGTAAAGCAACGCACATAAATGTGGTGCATGTCTCATTTCCACTAAAATATCTAAATAATCGAAAATAGTACAAGTTTCCACTTTTTAGGGCGTTTTCTTACAATTGCAATGTTGAAGATAGATATTTTTTCTTCAAAATGTATTTGTTCTCTACAATTAGAAATTAAGTAGTCATTGCGCAATATTGAGCGGGAGAATACATAAAAATATGTTTTCAAAATGCTCCAGATTTTTCCTTTAAATGTTTTGTACGGATTGTATTAAATCCGGCGGAGGCTGTCATCTAAGATCCTCCATTTAAAATGTTGTTACTCATTTAAGTACTAAGTCCAATAACGACACATAACCCAGAATTTCCTCGAAATATGTATTTCAGAGACAATAAATTATTACGTTAATATTGACTGTTGAACTGGGGGCCCTTCTCGCAAATGAAAAAAACAATGTTTTAACAATTTTCGAAACCTCCTTTCTTAATAAAATAAGTAATATTTGATTGCAAAAACATCTCAATACTTTTAACAATGTTCTTCACACGATCTGTCAACAAAGGAGAAAAATCTTAATTTTTTAGAATCATTTCACTAATTATTTCCGTCTTCTCATTTTTTATCTTAGCTCCCATCCCTAAAATTTCATACTACCATACTCAATCTCGTTTTCCTTCTATTTTTTGTGATTGCTCTTCTAAGAATTTGTTATTTTAGTCTCGGTTTATTCGCCCGATCTCCCATCCTTATTTTACTTCTCATCTTTGTTTTAATCGGTGACATTTTGTTTCTCCCTGATGACATCATCCTTCCTTTCTTACACGTCCTTGTCATCTCTCGTGCCCTTGCTTTTCTTTTCAACTCTTCTCCGCCTTCGCAACTATCTACGTCAACTCTCGTGGCGTGAGCTTCTGCAAAACTTCCTCCGGTGGCTCCACAGAGGTCCCACGTTGAAAAAAAGATCCCACCAAGCGATATTTATTCGTCTTGTGGCTTTATGGCCGAGACTGGGGCGGAGGCTCTAGTCTGGCGGCCACCACCGACGGCTGGGAGAGGGGGGACGATGTTGCCAACCTCAGCATAGAAAATATTGTGCACGGAGTAATAACAAGTCCCAAAAGTTGGTCGGAAGTTTCGCAACTCGTTTTTGTAGGCTCGCGAGATTAGTTTCAGAAACACCCAAACGCGCGCTAAGGCTGTCAGAATCTCCTTCCGGCGAAAACTGAAAGACAATGAGATCCGCTTGGAATGTTTAATGTTTCGGTTATGAAACGCCGGAAATACTTTACTGCTGTGTTGAGAGTGTTTATTTCATGCTGCGTTCAATTTTCTTATTCCAGTAATGCGATACGTTTTGCTCAAGAACGAAATAACTACAACTCTTACCACCAAAGTAACAACGGAGAAACATGCAACAAAAATGTGTCAGTTACTGCTCATGAAATGGCACTGCGCACGAGATAGAGAGGGAGCGAAAGATTCAAAGATACTATCTAAAATAATATTTATTATCTAAATATTTATTATCTAAAATATTATATTATCTAAAACACTTATTTATTACAAATTGTTTGTTTAATAAACATATTAACAAATGATAAAAGCGTTTATATAAAACGTAACTTATAAATAAAACGTTTAATTATGTCCTATAATTTTCATCTTAACTTTAAAAAATTCAAATATATGTAAGTGTAATATTTCTACCAGTAAAGCAATCTTTGATAATAGATAGCAACAGGTAAGACAAGTAAAGCAATCTAAATATGAGTTGAAACGATGAAAATATAACTTTACGGAAGAGTCTCGCGAATCTGTGACTACTAAACAATTTTGCAGCGAAAATGAAATAACAAATTTGATGTTAATTAATGAGCTCAAAATCATTTTTATTCGAGTAATATCCCGACTCATCTTCTTAGCGGATATGATTTCAAAAAATGTACGTTATATTTGGAAATACCCAAGCGTTGAATATTCAGCAATCAGAAAGAATGTATTTTTTTGTAATATATGGAAATGCAGAGAATCATAGGAGAAACCATAAATATAATTATTTCTATCTTCAGACAAAATTGACCTTCAACTAACATCTTTATCCGTTTGAATAATACCACTACAATTTTGAATCAACAGATACGATTTCTAATTCGTATTTTTAATTAGATTTACGTCGCTTTATAAAATAGTTACACTTATTGTAATTATCTTCCACTTTCTGTGACTTAATTTTTGTGTGATCTATGTATCATTTAAATCTCTTGTCAATATCATATAGCGTGTCTCTATCATCATACAAAACCATGAAACTTGTATGATGCACACGTAATGTGCTCAGTGCGCCTTTATTAAATTAGAAGCGAAGGCAACCTGTCACCGTTGCCAGCATCCCGTGCATCTCGCGGGACGGTCCGCGGGGCCACCAGACTCCGCCGCCCCTTGGCAACTCGCCCCAGTTAGGTGAATTACAGTTTGCCCCGCCTCCCTCCTCCCCGCCCTGCCCCGCCTCTCTCCGCCCCGCCCCGCCTCTCTCCACCCCGCCCCCGCCCCGCCCCGCCCCGCCTCTCTCCGGCCCCGCCCCGCTCCACCTCTCTCCGTCCTACCCCGCCTCTCTCCGCCCCGCCCCGCCCCGCTCCACCTCTCTCCGTCCTACCCCGCCTCTCTCCGCCCCTCCCCGCCTCTCACCGTCCTACCCCGCCTCTCTCCGTCCTACCCCGCCTCTCTTCGCCCCGCACCACCTCTCTCCACCCCGCCCCGTCTTTCTCCGCCCCGCCACTTCCCACCTATCTTCACCCCACCTCGCCCCTCCCCGCCCTGCCCCTCCCCGCCCCGCCCTTCCCCGCCCTCTCCCCTCCCCGCCTCGCCTCTCCCATCCCATCCTCCCAGCCGGGCGGTGAGTTACAATCCCCTTGCAAGTTGCCTGCAAACGCGTTGTAATATAGAGGTGGACGCCCGGAGACGGATGCGTGCCCGCGGTAATTCTCGAGGAAGCGCATCACGGCGTAAATTGCGGTGAGGATACGCCGCTCGAATTATGCGAGCGCCAGGACGCCGCCGAGGCGAGGCGAGGCGAGGACGCTGCAGGAAGCAACGCGCGCACTGGGATTACGGAGTGTTTTGAATGTTCTTAGACTCACTCAAGACGTATGGGTAATCTCTGCTAGAAGGTAGAGCGGGGATCTTCATTATTCAAGAAAGTAACGAACACAGTTCTTTGAAATAAAGAACGTATGGTATTTGAATTCGTTGTCTCCCTGAAGATGGGTCTTCAATACATTTAAATGAAGTTCAGTATAAACTTAGTAATATTTGTTAGCGCTCATAAATTATATTGACTCTTATATTCACTCTTGACTTCCATAATCGCGCATTACTTTTAAAATGTTATTCGATTTATTAATTACGATAAATCTTGTAAAATATAACTCTCCTCCAGCTCAATGGAATTAAGACTCAATCCAGAATCTTTAATTGACTTTCTTAAAATACGTCAAACACTTCCAAATATCCAAGAAATTCCTAAGAATGATATATTATTAATTACACAATATTACACAATTAAGTGTTTACTAACCAAACATAAAAGTAGCTCTATTTTTTGTAATGGTTTAAGTCTGTCCCATTTTAAGTCTGTCATAGAATTATCTATTCACTTAACTTCCACTATTGTAGTTTGGCATATTTCTGTCAGTTTATTCCATCAGATCCATAACAATTCAAAGATGTAATTTTTTGTCTTAACATGTTGGTTCACTTCCCGTAGCTTTGCATACACTTTAATACTTTGATTTCTTTATGTATGCGTAAACTCCGATGGACTTCGGCTTATTTTACTCAATGATCTGTACAGTACCTACAAATGTAAACTCTGAGAACTTGTAACCAATTTTAAAAAAAGCGGCCTGGGTTCGGTTAAATGTATCAGTTGTCCGGATGAATTGTACGAAGTGACAAGTTTTTTATACCATAGTGATAATTTTTTATGAAAATGCTACCATTTGATAAATGTTGAAAACAAATTCTGGACACTAGGTATGTTGCAATTTTGCATTTTATTTATGTATATTATTTGTAATTACATCATTTTATTAGATATTTTTTATAATTTTATTGTTTATTCACCATCATCTGATTACAATTTTCATTATATATTTTAGATTTTTAAAAAGACTCCAAACAGGTCCGAAACGTTAAGTTACATATAACAATAAATAAATTGTTATAAAAATACCATGTCTGTTTCATGGAGGTCAATAAACCATTACAAAAAAATTGTTGGTCTTTGGTGGTCCTTTCAAGCAACTTAGCAATAAGTGTCTCGTTTATGTCTTTTAGGTCGCATAGACTACAATATGTTTGATCTCTGTCTACATCCATTAACCTTTCTATCTATGTGCACGTTTTATTAATTTTTTCGTTTCTTACAAAGTCCAATTCTTAATGTATTAAAAAATATTACACAGATTGTCTAAGTCTTGTGTTTTTTGTTTTTGGAATGTTTTTTTTCAATGAAATCTAATTATTTATCAAAATTAATTCTTTACATTGATTCCTAGTTCGCTATATCATAACTATCCAATAAAAAATTTGAAAAATAAGTTTTTCATACTACGTTACTGCAATTCAATCTAACATTGAAATAACAGCCTTTGTAGCGAGGTAAAATTAACAGTGATGCGCAATTCAACTCGCATCCTGTTTGTGACAACACAATAAATTACAGATTTGAAAAGGTTTTGTTTCATTTATTACAGTTTTCATAAACGTGCAATCAGAATACTCTTACATCTACGAGAGCTATTCGGATTAATTTAATGATGAAATATTCGTATTTGCTCCATATACAATATGAGTGTCTTAAAGGTGGCGAAATACATCATTTGGACTGCAATAATAAATTTTGAAAATAATTACTTCAAGTATGGAGTCTCATTCATCTTTACATTGCAAAATCCTCGGTTTAAAATAACTCGTTAGATAACAATTAGCAAGACGTGAATTTATATTATTTTACAAATATCTTCATACAATAATGCAAATGACATATCTACCTCTTTACTATGTATCTACCACGCTAATGCAATTACCTAACCAAAAATTGTCCTACATTTAAATCACATATTTCTTATAAAGCCCATGGACCGCAATAGAAACACACATGTCTACGTGTCTACTGTCCACATTACAGAAACAATATCTTCATCCGGACGAGTGGAACGCGTTTTTCTGCCGTTGGCAATCGTGTCACATCTTATATTAATAAAAGTGAATTAGAGTACCCGTGCGAGAACTTTTCTATATTAAATTCCACCCTCTTCCCTATCCTTCCATTTCCATATTAAGACAGAAATTTGTTAACAAAAGTGTTAATTTTTTTGTAAATGTATAAAAGGTAACTTTCAGTGTATTTATAGAATATAATTGACGTTTGTAAACAAATTTTGAATAAAGATTTTTTTCAGTATTATAGACAAATGTCTCTTAACAATTCATAACACTCCCATAAAACAATATTTGAACTAATTATATAATATTCCTTGACAGCATTTCCATTTCCTTGATAGTCACAAAACTATTACAAAATGTTTTTACTTTGGAGAAAGCTACGTAAAGTTGGTTAAATACAGCATCCCGAAGTACTACTTTACTCTTTAGAATATTATCTAAATTTATTACTGAACTGGGAGGCAAACCCGAGCAATTCAATCGCCTAGAATATCAATAAATTAGTTTAATATTCACATTAAGTTGCAGATTCTCCGAATAGGTGGGGTTGTATCGAGAAGCGCCGGACCAGCAAAATGAATTAGAATGCTCTCGTCCTATAGATTGCGGTACAAAGAACGTTTCAGTAAGGCCTTTGGTCCCAAAATTCCACGTTTTAAGTTCATTGTGCATCAACTTCATTACGTCGTAGAATGGAAGGAACTACCACTGCAACTTCTCACCTTAAACTCAGGAAGCACGGTTGTATTTTTGCTTTAAGTATTGTACCATGTTATACATCAAAGGAAGGTCAGTGTTTTTTTGTATTTATGTATTCATTTGTCACTCAAATTTCTATGTAGTAATTCAATTTAAACTGCAAATTATCACTTATTTCAGTTACCGCCATTCACTTCCTCATTTCTTCACTAATCATTTTGTTTTTATCTGAAACCTCATTTCGTCAGAACTACCAGAGATGCAAAACAGCAACCTTAAGTCAATTTTTATCATTGGCCACATGGCCACAACTGCAATTTAGACAAAACATCGGTCCTCATGGCCTAATGTTAAAACAAACATCATTAATCCTCCCGATTCAAATAAGAACATTGTTCTTTCGGGTCTCGAATGCATTTCAGATAAGAACAGCATCGGTGTAGCTTGTTAGAGCCTAGGCGAGGCAAAAGGTTGTAAAATACACGGGGAGCCGCACATAAGCCGGTTTTGCGCAAAGCGTGCGTTGGGCGTACACCTGGTGCTTCCAAAGATCCCTTGCAGTATATGCACGATATATCCTCATCCATATGCATACTTTCAGAATTACGCAAAGTGCTTACGTGCGATACTCTGCCAATTAATATCGATCGGGTTCCTGAAGCACAAGTTAACAACGTTTACAGCGTCAAGTTCTTTAAAGGCTACCACAACCCTTGTAGCAATTTTGAACGTTTTCATTGCATAAGATAGAAATTCAATATAATTTAATGTAATCGACTGGGTACGTTCTCATGTTTTAGCTGCTTTTCAAAACTTTTATTACTCAAAATGTTTCTATGAAACATTTGCAAGTTGCAAGAATATAATATACGGCACTTTATTTACATACACAATCGTATTTGGAAATAAATGCTAAAACGAGTTCGAGGAATACTGGACGTTTCTAAGCAGCGTGAATATTGGAATATCCAAGTACTTCTGTAGTAGGCAAACACAATTGTCCCCGAAACAAATTTCCATTCCTGTTCGATAATACGAATACAAACTCCCACCGTATTTTTCGTTACGAATTGAAATCCATCGAACACGGAGAGAAATAAGAGCCGTAAAAAGAACAAATCTAAATGGAGATTTTCGTTTCAACCGTAAAATTTGAATCAGATTTTACACGAATATTTATGTGTAACTGAAGAAACTCATTTCGCTTGCGGTGAAAATGAATTATTTATTTATATATTTCATTCGTAATCCATTTTGAGAAAAATGAAAATACGCACTAACATGCAAATTTGTATTGTATGTTCCACAGAAATAAGCTTATGTTCTACTTAAAAGATTGCAAAGAACAATGCTTGCGTACGATGGACATACTCAACTGACACATTCATTACAAAACTTTGAATTTATTTATGTGAAATGAGACAATACGTAGACGTCATATTGAGAAAGCTGGAGAGACAAAGTTTTCTATTAATTACGTACGATTAGTAAAATTATGTCAACTATTCACAATGGTCAAAAAATAATAATCAAAATCCTTGAACGAAAGTACAATAACAGTGTAGATTACCGTAAACCCAATTCACATACACATAAACATATTTTTTTCTTTAAATGATACTACAATCCTTGTAGCAATTTTGAACGTTTTCATTGTATACGATAACAATTGAATCGACTGGTTACGCTCTCATGTTTTAGCTGCTTTTCAAAATGTGTACAACGCAAAATATTTCTATCAAACATATTAATACTGAACACTTGCAATATTACAATAAACTGTTATATGAGCCTAGTATACTCCTCAATGACGCAATGCGCATGTGAATTGTTTTATCCTCAGGTCTTTTAGAATTGAAAATTATTGATCTTCTGTAAGTATAAAATAATAACTTATCGTTTTCTGAAAAAATAAATGTTTTACTCACTCACGAAGGATTTAACTGTGAACGTTTTCTTCGTTCTAGCCGTGTTTTTGTGAAACCCTTATAGCGTTTTCCAGGGTGCACTCGGGGCGCCTGAACCCGCACTGACGAGCTCGACGGTGCAGTCCATTGCACCGGGCCATTTTGAGGTTAGGTACGGAAGTTATGAATGTTGATTTGGATTCGTGATGAAATAGTAAGGCAATTGAGGATCTCCTCTCACACAGGGACACTTTGAATGATGGAGTATACCATGTTTTACAAGAAATGCTTTAAAATAACAGTGACATACTCGAAGTTCGGAAAATCAGTTTGTTTTCGTAAAATTCAACCGAGAATTACTGCATGTTAACAAATCCAGTGCTATTCAGTAAACAAACCTATACCCTTACAAAATCATTAAAATATACAATGTGCCAAGAAGAGTTTATTGCATGCGCAAGCGGAAATGCTCATATTCATATTTTAATAGTTTTCAATACCCAAATAATTCTGCAGAAGCCTTTTGGTTCGAAATGTAGTGCACTGTGTTCGAAATCAATCACTGGCAAATCTCGAGAAATGAGCTTTCGACAGATTCGCTTTTGAAGTTTTCGATAGTCTTTAAATAAAGAATCACACGTTAATACTCTATGAATTAAGGAGTAAACAATTACCAAAAGACTTCGTACAAGATGTGTTCAAATAATAATAATTATTATAAAAATTATAACAACGATCACAATTCCAAAATTCTTATTTTTCGAGTTATGTCAGTGTGTCAGACCAAGAACAGCTGTCTATAATCTCATTGCGTAGCGTACACGCACCGACTCAGTTCCGAAATACGATTCATTCGTGGCTGCCCCACGGTTGCCCTTCACGCGTGTGGGGCAGCACAGTGCCCTCTGGAATACAAAGCCTGGCGACGATTTTGTGACGTAAGCACGAGTAGGCCCACGAAGAGACTCTCCGGCCGGATACTCCGTGTGTTATGCATGTTGCTATGTTGTGTTGGTTGTGATTTTTCAGCAATTTGATTATTTTTATTTACAGAAATTCGAACTTGGTAAGTACAATTTATTAACAGTAGTTTCTGATTAAGTTAACTTTACGTCTTAGACCTAAAATTAAGGCAAATATAAGCAAATGATATATTTGTGCTTCAATTTGTAAAAATGTGTTACGAGGCTTCTGGGTTATTGTGCATATTGATCATACAGTGTTTAGGAGTTAAGTGATTAGACAGTAAACATATGTTAAAAAATTCGTAACTACTCATACCCTCATTGTTTCATTTACAGCTCATCACAATAATGCCTTTCAAGTATTGTGTACCCAATTGTAAAGGCAACTACCGAAACGGCCATGCTGTTAGTGTGTCCAGCTTTCCCAATGAGAAAGAACCAAGGAGTGCGTGGATCAAAGCCATTTGTGGAGAGAAAACTTTCATACCCAACAATAACTCAAGGATAGGTATTTAAAAAAAATGTTTTAAACTTGCAAACGTTGGTGACAGTGATAGTGATAGTAATAGTTGTGGTGATAGTTATTGAATTGTTGAAAAATGAATTCAATCTTTGCCTCATCAACAATTAATATCGTCTCATCCACATATTTAGCACAAAATATTACTTCATTTTGACTTAAGATGACTGTGTCTGCTGCTTAACTGATTCAAAAAAGAGATAACTCATGGGTCCCCTGTTTTGGTTTGTAACAAGAATCATTGAACTTGAAGAATTTGTTATTCAACATTAATCTACTTGCTAGCAGGATCTCCTCATTCGGCATTTTAAATGTATTTTCCTTATCAAGTTTTTCGTTCAGAGCTTCAAATATTACGTTATGTGGAATGTCTTATGTGTTTTAATATTTACATAATTGTTACGTGATATCTCAACTCGAAATCTAGTCTGCAGCATGATTCTACTTCTGTACTTTTCTTTCCCAAAATATTTTAAATCTCCTATTCTGTAAAAATAATGATTGTGTGTATTAATGGAGAAATATGTATGCATATGTACTGAGAAACTACTTAAATATTCTTGTTGTGTTACACAAACTATCTATTGAGTAATATATGTAAAATGTGACATGATTTTCTTCAAAATAAATCACTATTTCTAAAATTAATCAAAGTGTATTTTTATTAACTTCTGATTTTAATTTTGTTGATAGTTGTAGGAAAAATTATACTTTTTTTTTCTTTCAAAGAAACATTGTCCTGAAATAAAAGCAACATATTTCTAAAAATATGAATCCTTCAATTTTCGTTACCCAAATCTATTGGTGGAAAATGAAGTGCCAGGGAGTAATATATTGTGAAATGCTGTTGTTATTAGGTTCAAGTTCAGCATACATCGTAGGCCCATGGCGGGGCTGTTGGGCCTATTCATCGTGACGTCATTGGCAAGATGGCTGCCCGTCGCCAGGCTTTGTATTCTAGAGGGCACTGGGCAGCACTGTTGCGGAGCGATGACGTATTTGCCCTGCACTAGGGTGGGTTTCAGTGCAACGAATGGAAAACGCTATTAGAGAAATACCAGAAGCTCAATACCATGAGTTGTCTGTAAGAGAATTCAATTAACAAATATTGATCTTGTGTCAAAGATATTGAAATTCAAATAGCAAGGACCATAAAGTACTAGTTTAATACAAATTGAAAAGTTTGAATGCAAATAATTAGTTGCCGAATTTTTGCTCCAAAAAGGAAGGATTCAGTATGGATAAAAGAGAATGTTTATCATTCAAATCAAAATACAACATATTGGAAAAGAAAATATTAATTTTCTTGTACCAAACGTTGTAGTCTGAATGCAGTTCCCAGGGGGAAATGGATGTTGAGGGGTGAATTCCTAATGAAACAATATGAGTATGTAATTTAAGACATTGAATCTTATTCAAAAGCACCCCTTATTATTGTGAAATGAGTTATCAGTGACTATATATAAGGGAGGTAACTGTCACTATCACATTAGAGACCCTGAACTGGAGGCATTAGGCAGCGCAAAGAATTGGTTGAAATGGAAGTATTTAAACAAGTGGCGCCGTGGCGCTGCAATGGCGGTTAGTAATGCATTTCTGCCACCAGCAGCGCAGACGCCCTTCCGTGCCACCACCAGCTGATGACTGTTTGAAATGCCACTCGACAGCGTCCCAAAACTCAACTTCTATGCGGTCGCTCATGCCCACGAATCTTTCCTTTCCCACGCTCAGTGATGCTACGTGTGATTATACCCCTATCCTGCGCTCACTTCTTTAATGGAAAACGATGGCAATAACTTCATGGAATATTGTGAGTTTGAGGATTGAGATTAATACTATTAAAAGGTACACCAAAAACACAGAGAGTACAAAGGAAGAGTGCAACTACGAATGTTATCAAAAGCAAACAAGTCAAATTTGACGATCTTTGTAAAACAAAAATTCGTGGGTAGACTCCTTGGTCACACAAGCACGTTTCGGATCACTTACGGAAGCACTTCTTTCCTATTCATGAGGAATGCTCCTCTGTAACAACATATTTTAAGCAATCGCTTATTGCTTAAGAATCCCTTATTAATGTGTCAACTTTGAATTCGGATGCAAGACATCTATACTCAAAGAAATATAGAAATAAAGGTAAAGACGATTGTGACGTCCGAAATACAAAATATTTTTAAAATTGAAAAACATTTATTTACGAAATAACTGAACTTTCTTTTCTTGGTTACAAAAAAGAAACGACCTGTATTAATAGAAACATTTTTTATTCTGAAGGATAAGCAACACGCATAAAGTATTCTAAAAATATTTTATTAGCATTGAGATAAATTGATAGGAATCATTAAATGGAAAATTTAGAGGCTAATATTTGAATATTCACTGAAAAAAGGTAAAGGGAATGTTATTACTAATATAATTTGTTCCATTTGTTTAAAATGCTTTCTTAAATGACTTTCAGAAAATACGTTGAAAATAATTACGCTACTATTGGCTCAGGGTAACCCGAACATTTGTATTGTTCGTGCAAAAACATCACACGTTTTAAACTCCGATCTATCGTGAAACTTCAGAATAAATAACAATGTCACCTTGCTTATCAATGGAAGCGCTTAAAGCAGTGTAGTCAAGGTCGACGACACGAGCGGGAGTCCCTGGCACGAATGCCACGACGAAATCGTCCCTCCACGCAGTTCATCATCCCGCCACCAGTCAACGCCATCCCTATTGTAAAACGGCGGGGTTACGAATAGTTTCCTTCCCCGACGCTAGTTGCGCAGAGAAGCTGGTGGCTTGCTAAGGCGCCACGAAGCGTGCCACAACCACCAGTAGAAGCCCTTGGCATCACTGGCCTTAAAGGGCCTCCCGCATCTCGACTATTTCCCCTGCTGCTTTCGGTGCGTCCTCCTGCTTGAAGCGCAGGGTGCTGGGTCGCCAGCTCCCGACTGCGAGCCGCTAATAATTCAACGCCGGTCCCCGTTCGAGGCCCCGCACCGGCGCGGGCCCCGGCGGCGCCCCGCGCATTTCAATTTCCTCGCTCTCCCCGCCAGGGTCGCGCGCCGCCGCCTCCGCCCCCGACCTCCGTCTCCCCCAGGGAAGGGGGAGGAGAGGAGGAGATGGCGGTGGAGATGCAGGACAGGGACGTGTGGAAGTCGCGACGAGTCGCTTAAATGGTTCCGGGCACGGCAACTGCTCATTTGCAACTTTGACTTACCACGTTCTCAATGTCCTCGGCCTTAAGCCACCATCCTGATTGAGTTTTTTCTGGGTTTACTCATTCGCTTCAGGCTTCAGGGATGGTCCCTAGTGATGCATCCCAGACGTAAGTGTAAAATGTACCCACCTTTTGTTCATTGCTCATAGTTTTAAGACACTTCGGGTATAAATAATGGCAACTGACATTTCGGACGAAATTAAAACGATTGATTCTAGGTGGGGTAAGTAGTAGCTCCTTTTACCTCATTTTTAAGAATGTTCCTTGCATTATGTCTTTCCATTTTGCAAAATTTCACGAATAAACGAAAAACGATAATATATTTACTTGGTTCGCATAGATGATGTCATGTAGATGAGAGTCTCTAATTGTTTTCTCTGTGACATGAAATGTCAGTTAATATTACGTCCGAACGCCGCAACTAAAATTTTTGAAATTGTAAATCCATTAAAGAGGTTAGGCGGAAGAGCAAGCCTTAAGGCCTGAGCCTCGTCACAAATAAAGACCATTTTATTATGATTTGTTATTATTATTTTCCCTTTAGTATGGCGTTTTTAAGCCCGGGAAGTGGCGGTGTTCCTACTCCGCTGGATGGTGAGATCCGGTGCCGATCTTCACGTAGACTTACGGGGATTTCCCCCTTCACCCATCGCCTCCAGCGGGGCACCATCAGCTGGGAGATACTTTAACCTACCAACTGGAGGAGTACAGAAGAGCAGTAAATATAAGCGTGTGTGTGTGTATGTGTATGTGTATGTGTGTGTGTGTGTGCGTGTGTGTGCGTGTGTGTGTGTGCGTGTGTGTGGTAGAAGAGGGCAGAATAAGGACGAGAACGGAAAGATCGCACTCGGTCCATGGTCCCATTGGCAGGTCATTTGCCTGGTACTAAACGGAAAAGCCACGAAAGAATACAGATCAGACCGATATTCTATCCGCCCACTAGAATTCTCCAGACGTCCTATGAATTCAATCGAACTATTGTCGAAAATCCTCCACTATGGAGACTCGGAACCTAGGACCTCGCGGACAGAGTCGCTATAGAGACAGTAGTTAGTATTGCCGGTAAGGTGTTCTGGACGCAGTCGGAAAATCCAGACGAGTCGTCTGGAAACAAAATGAAAACAGTCTGGTGGTGAGGTGTGAAGTAGGACCTTGGCAGGATTTAACCCTTTAGAAGAATCTAGCTGATCACTCAGAGAATTTATTTATCTATCACATCCGCCTACGTACGTTCACCCGGTACGCCGTCCAACTCCGCTCTACCTACCATGCCCCGCTGTGTTGCTACGTTCATGACTGCTACCGCAATCCTACCAACCATCAGCTCTCAAGTATTGGATGCATTGCCTGTTGAGCACATTTTATTTTTGTATCCTGCAGTTTCCAACACCACCAAAGGGAGTTTGTTTTCAAGTTTAATTCATACGCGCAAGAAGTCCGATTTAAATTTTTGGAGGCGCTGCAGTGTTGTAATTGAACACACACACACACACACACGTTCATACAAAAGCCATTTTTATAAAGAAAATAAGTTATGGTAGTGAATTATTACTTCTCAGGGTGAGCGTTTTTGCCATTTCAAATCCAATTTAAGTAGCATTTCTTTCTACGGGTTCAGAAGCAACGCAAACGTCTAATAAGTTGCGAATTAAAACTTTAATACACGAGTAATAAACTTAAACACGAGTAATAAAAGTAGAAAAGTAACGTATACTACATATAAACGAACTGAACACTTGTAAAACGATATGAGTGAAGACTAGGGGATAAAACTCTACGCGTTTTCTACCTTCCAAGTCTAATGGTTTCGATGGTTATTGATCTATAAGTTAATTTTTAATATTCATTTAAAATGCTTAATTTAGATTATTTATTTTCAATTTATCACGTACGTTACGTGCAATGAGATAATTAAGTTATTCAACCCCCTGGCTTAACAACTGCCCCCAAGTTCTTCCCAGAAAATGCAAGTAACAGAGAGGTGAAGTGAAATAAATTGAAATAAACCAAGTATAGTGAAGTGAAGTGAAGGAACGCGGAGAGTACGAGTGGGCGTGGTGAGTCTGGGCACGCGACAAAACGCCGAAAAACGCGCGACACTGCGCCGATTTGAATAATAACCGAACCGAGCTGGCGATAAGGGCGAAAAACCCGCAGTTAGCCGTTTCATTTACAAATCAAATGCCGGGGTTGATTGCCCACCAGGTGGGTGTGGCATAGAGGGAGGGCGGTGCGGGCAGCGCGGCGGCCACTCGCAAACCATTTCGCGCCCTTCACTGGGGCGCCGACGCCACGCCCCCGGCAAGCGCTGCCGTTTCGATAAAGCCATTCGGAATCAACCTCGCCATTCCTACTGCCTCCATTGATTGAGATTGACCGACCGATTGCTTGACCGACCGATTGCTTGACCAACCGATTGCTTGACCGACCGATTGCTTGACCGACCGATTGCTTGACCGACCGATTGCTTGACCAACCGATTGATTGACCGACCGATTGATTGACCGACCGATTGCTTGACCGACCGATTGCTTGACCGACCGATTGCTTGACCGACCGATTGCTTGACCGACCGATTGCTTGACCGACCGATTGCTTGACCGACCGATTGCTTGACCGACCGATTGCTTGACCGACCGATTGCTTGACCGACCGATTGCTTGACCGACCGATTGCTTGACCGACCGATTGCTTGACCGACCGATTGCTTGACCGACCGATTGCTTGACCGACCGATTGCTTGACTGACCGATTGCTTGACTGACTGACTGATCGATTGACTCATGGATTCCGGGCGCGTCAACTGCTACGGTCATGTCATGTAAGTGTAGTGCATGTTCTGTCGCGGGAGATGGTGGTGATCGATTCCCGAAAAATGTGGTAGTGTTGTGCATGTGAGTGTGGGTGATAAGGGGGTGAGGATAGGACAAGGAAGAGGAAGGAAAGACCGCGCGGTCCGTGGCTTGTTTGATAGGATACTGCTGCAACATTCGCCTGGAGTTGATCGCAGGGTCTACGTAAAATTGGCAATCAGAGTTGTCAGCTCTAGAATTCTCCTTCATTAGCAGCTGAGTTAGACCCAATTGTTTAGCTGGGGTCGAAAATCCTGCCATCATCGAAATTCGAAGCCTAGAACCTCGAGGCCTGAGGCTCTTCATTGACATAAGTTGATGCCCTGAGCAATATTTGCCGGTCCTTCTTCCTCGAAACTCACGACCTGGCTCTCGTTCCCACTGGCATTAATGCTAGAACAATCATTAAGGTCATCATTCCTATACCCTAATTTTCAATGTGTTTGGAGCTTCATCTGTATCGCGGTTACTATTAATGTATAAGATCAGCATGAAGTTGATCGTCTCATAGTGTCTTCACTATAGGTGGGAAGCTTTCCCGTCAGGTCATCTCTAATACGAACAGATCCTTAATTAATTAATTAATTAATTAATTAATCTTCACCATCACAAATATCATCATAATCATTACCATCACCACCGCTGTCGTCGATGCACAAATTATTTCGTATTTCCGTGTGGACAAACTCTAAATTCACTCCTTTCAAGCCCCTGAGGGCCCTCGCTAACCATCCGTCCAAACTGTCCGACCCTCCCGCTCGCTTTGTCTCCTCTTCCGTTCCATTTGCCTTCGCTTCTGCCGCCCGCGAGTCCCACTTCCGCAGTGGCGTCTCCATTGTCCCTCATGTCATTTCTGTCGCTTCAACGCACCTCTGGCCAGCCCTCCGCCGCCACAGGAATTCGCATACCATTTCCTCAGCTCCCTCCACACTCCCGAAACCCTTTCACCTCTACCTCTCTCACGCGATCACCACTTGCCATCACCGCCCGCTGGTGGTACTTACGGCATGATCCCCCCTCCCCTTGGCCGTTGCAGGCCCCGCTTCCACCCCGCGGGCTAGCCAGGCCGCTCGCCGCTGTCACCGCCCCCGCTGCCGCCGGCACAATAGCCGCCCCCACCCTCCGCCCTCCCACCGCCGCCCCCGGCGTGGAATTATTCATAGGCGCCGTCGCTGGCAGCCTATTGATTCCGTTTGTTATTCATAGCATGTGTGCAGTGTCCGGCCGGGGCGGCCCGGGACACCCTGCTGGGGCCAGGACCGCGGGGAGCGGGACGGAGGCAGCGAGGACAGGGATAGCGGGGACGGAGGTAGCGGGGACGGAGATAGCGGGGACGGAGATAGCGGGGACTGATACAGCGGGGACGGTTGTGGAGGGGACGGTTGTGGAGGGGACGCCACAATACTTCCACACGTAGAGAGAGAGAGAGAGAGAGAGAGAGAGAGAGAGAGAGAAGGGGCCAGTGGCAATGAGAGGGAGGACGATGGGAGTGAAAAATTGAGGATATAACGAGGAGAGGAGTTAGAGGTAGGAGCGGCAGCGGTAGTTGAGAGGTGGGAGAGGATATGAAAAGTTGTGAAAGATCATGGGCATCACACAGAAGAGAACGTAAACAAGAGGGCGTATTAAGATACCATAAACAAGAAAGCGGAGAGAGAGAGAGACTAAACAAGTGGGGAAGAGCAAAAAAGAAAACTAGGGGTAGTGAAATCGTGTAAAGTCAAGAGGGGATAAAGCGGTGAGGTTCGGAAGCGGAGCGGCGGCATAGTGATGGACTCCGACAAGGCAGACCGTCTTAATTGCCACCGACATCCCCGCCGTGAATCCTGCGAGCGCAGGTGCGTGGGAATTTGCTGCGTAAACCAGATGCGATGGGCACCATCGCTGGGGGGCAAGGGGGGGGGGGAGGAGAGAGGTCGTAAGGCGAGAACGGGAGGCAAGGGTGGAGACAGGGGATGGAAACGAGGCTGGGGAGCGGGAGTTGGGGCAAGGATGTGGGCGAATCTGTGGGGAGGAGTGGGCGAGGGCAACAAGAAAGGTAAGGGCAATAGCGAGGGAAAGTGGGAGGGCGGAGGAGAGAGCAAAGGTGTGGAAGAGAGCGACGGCGAGGGCGTGGGCCAGGGCGAAGAGGAGGATAGAGAGGAGAGCTGGGCCAGGGCGAAGAGGAGGATAGAGAGGAGGGCTGGGCCAGGGCAAAGAAGAGAATAAAAAGGAGGACGCAGGTCAAGGTGAAGAACAGGATAAAGGGGAAGGAGTGGGCTAGGGCGAAGAGGAGGATAAAAAGGAGGGCGTGGGCCAGGGTGAAGAAGATGATAAAGAGGAGGGAGAGGGTAAGAGCATTGACAACGGCGATGGCGAGGGCGAGGGCAAAGACGAAGGCGAAGGCGAGGGCGAGGGCGAGGGCGAGGGCGAGGGCGAGGGCGAGGGCGAGGGCGAGGGCAAGCGCTAGGGTGAGGGCGATGGCGACGAGAGCGTTGGCGAGGGCTGGTGTGAGGCTGGCGGTGGCTACAACGAACGCGCGGCGCCGCCAAAGGGTAAAGAGATCAAACGCGCGGAATGAAAACAAACCGCAAAGGGCTGCAAAAGTAGGTTATATGACGCGAGAGCGCGCGGAAATAGAGCACCCGCCCGCGTAAAGAATGAAGCGAACGCGCACTGGAGCCAAAGCGCCGTGCGGGGGGCTAAGTAGCTTATGTTTGCGTGCGCGGGTCTCATTGGACAATAATAGTTCGTTTGCAATGTTGTATCCACGGGAGTTCAACTCTGGGAACAACTTATGCGAGGCAGATATTACGGGTATTTAAAGTCAAAATACGGAGAAGAGTTTCTTCATTCTTTTACAATTATTCATTTATTTCTGAATTCTTATGTATTATTTAGAAAATGCTTTTCGATAATACATAAAAAATTACCTTTCTTTAAAGGTGAAACCTGTCAAGATATGTTCACATTTCCAGTTAAAATGTACTACAAATTGAGTTTTATGACTTAGTTATTCGTTTTTGTTCATATATAGTCTAAAGAAAAAAGTAAATTAGAAAAAAATTAAAAATCAAAAGATTTTAGTATACAATTTTTGAGGAAATCATGACATGAAAATAAAGATATGAAAGAAATTAACATAAATTTATTATTATTTAAGTATTTAAGTAAACAAAATTAATATTACATTTTACGAGTATTATTAATATTACGTAAGTATTAAATGCTTCCATTTCTCTACATCCAGACAGACCTACACGATTAAAATGGCCTCCGTTTTCCAATAATTAATTTCTTTCCAATTGATATGCATGTTATGCACCTCTGTAAATCGAGCTGCGCGACCTTTTTCAATGTTTATCAATGTCCTGCATAGTAATTTCACGATCAACTTTTGACCATTCTGAGCTCAGCATCATGTATATGAGAACGACGTTCATGCGGTCCGCCTTACATGACGTTTGCAGTTCTTCAAATGGGAACTCTTCTTATAACGTCTTTAACGAACCTTAGATTCAATTGCAATATTCGTTATAGGGGAACATTGCTCCCTATCATCCCAATCTACAAAAGGGATATGAAAGTAGAACTGAAGTGATATCCAGCGAGTTAAGAGGGCACGTTTGAAGAAAATCTGGAAAGCTAATACAATATACTAAAGCATGAACATAGCTCTCATGGTAGAAAAACACGCGAATACATTTGGAACTAAAGTTCAAGAGCATTTTGTAAGGAGAAGCCATCGAGCAGACGGAGAGCTATGATTTTATCCTCTAAAGAGATGGACGAAGCAATCCGTCGTTTATGTCAGAGAAATTAATAGTATGTTACACAAAAGAATTAGCTTTGTATTCTCAAAGAAAGAGATCAAGAAAATTATGGAAATATAGGTGCTGTCAAAATCGACAGAAGAATTCGGAAGAGAATAAATATGGTGACGAGGAAAGTAAGAGGGAGTTGAATTTTGATGTTTTTGGCAAGAAAGAAAGCTAAGAGCGAAGGAAAGCAACACAAGGAAAAATGGTCGAAAGAATTGAGAATGTGTGAAACTTAGAGATAAGATGAAAAGCAAAATCTAGTGGTGCTACATCAGTACATTCCTTCTCATATTACTTGTAAAGTTTGCAATTTTTGAAAATTCAGGGATGAACGAAAATTGATCCTGCGGCATTTTTGTATATGTACTTTGCTCTATTAGAAAAAAGGAGAAAAAATTGAAGCTGTTTTTGAGATATTTTTTAATTGTCTTCATTTCAAGAAAAAATACGCAAAAATTATTAATATTTATAATACTGAGGCTGATCTTATTAAAAGATCTGTTTGGAAAGAATAGGAAAGAATAATAGAAATTAAAGAAATAAGTCAGTAGTATAATATAGTAGTAGGAATACGTCACAAAACATTGGCCTTACCAAATTTTCGAAAATTCAGAGTGTTTAAGGGTAATAAGTCTTGTGCCATATTTTGCTCTATCCAATATAAAAATTATACACACATTTTTGAGAAATCTGGAGCCATTTTTGAGAAAATTGCGAATTCATATGAAGTGGCTCCAAAAATTAAAATTACCGTTGCAGGGCTTCGAGATCGACAAGATCAATTGCGGAGAATCACAGACAAAATTGTTTGAACTAATTAATGGCTAGTGTTGATCACAGACGGAGGCAGAAAGACGAAACAAAGGAGAAAGAAAGACGAAATAAAGAGAAAAAGACGAAATAAAGAGAGAGAAGGAAAGACACAGATGTTTTATCGAAAAACCAGTAAGACCAACACAACGGGTTACGGGTAAGACTACACAACAATAATTACAACGTTAGGGTGAGTAATTATACAGAAACTAGAACCATATTTATTCACCTCTTTTATATCAAGGCCTCACAATACACTTTTCTGAACAGAAATTGCCACTTTACTCTGCAAAATTGCAGTGCTTTCTCTTTATTACGTAAGTAGTACATAGTAGGCAAGAAAATGAGAAGGAAAGAAAGGAAGTAAGGCTAGGAAATACATGGAAATGTATAAAGAAGGAAAGTTTTGAAAAGGAAATGGGTAACTTGGGAAGGAGGGTGAAAGGGAAAAAAGGGTGAACAGAAAGGGAGAAAGAGAGGTAAATGCAGACAAAATAGGCTCTATTAGCAAAGAACGTTTAAATCTCCTCGACCCGGTCCGTGTGAAGACACAGAAGAAGGCGCTGGCTACAGAGCGGATGATGGAACGTCGCCTAGCGATAAGGAATCTCCGCAACGGCGAAGCGCTCGTCCTGCGGCCTGAGCCATCGCACGAGCACGAGCCAACGCCGGGGTGAAGAAGGGAAGCGGCGCGCTCTCGCAAGTGAGCGAACGGAGCGCACGCTTCCCCAAGGGGACACCTACGGCCTCTAAGAGACCCCGCCTGCACCTCTCCCCTGTCCCCTCTCCCGCACATAGAGCGCTCGCCTTTCCCCCACCCCGCCGTTCTCCGTACCCGCCTTTCCTCGTCTTAGCATTTCCCCCACCCCCGCCTCGCCCCTCTCACGACTTTCCTCGCTCCCACACATCCCGCCTCCGCCTTTCTTCTACCTAGCCTCTCCCCTCTGCCACCACACCCGCAACCCTCTTTCCACGTTCCCGCCATTTCTACGTTCCTGTTATTTTCGCCGCCACCGCTTTCCTTCCGCCCTCGCCTGCCCCCGGCCTTTTCCCTTCCCCGCATTTCCCTGTATCCGCCTTTCCCCTCCCCATCTCTCGCCCACACTCGCCTCTCCCTTCTATCCCTTCTCCCGTCTTTGCCCGTTCCGCACATCCTCCCTTTCCCCGCCCAGTGTTTTGCCTCTCCCGCGTTTCCCAACCCCGCCCTCTGTTCCCGCATCCACCGCCCCTTAGTTGCCGCCCCCGCACCGCCGCTGCACCTTCTCTCCACGGCAGCGTGAGTCGCGCCCGCGGCTGATAACAGCGGAAGAGACGCTTTGCCCACGGCTGCACCGTGCCCGCCCCGCCCCGACCCTCCCCCCACCCTCGCCCTCCGCGCCGCGCACACTGCAACTTTGATAATTACTCGAACACTTGATGAACTCTCTGTTAACACGAACCCACCCTCACCCCATGGCGACTCACAGTGGAACGCATGGGGTAAAGCCTCTTACACATTTCATTGATCTCATCGTCTTTATTTTGTGCAGAAGAACAGTAACTGACCTATTACAAGCAAGTTTAAATTGATAATTTTTCATTTATTTATATATTTCATTGAATGTTAAAAACGTATTTGCATTATTAGATTTTCACAATTTTCTTTTAGAATTATTTTCATACTTCCAATTGTTTGAAATGCATATTATGCTGCAGTCAAATTTTCAAAAAATATAGCCTATTAATGAAAATATCCCTTAAGATGTTTTCAAATAATAAATAGTGGTAATTAGAGATCGGAAAAATATTTAGCATGAAACGTCAGAATGTTTACATAAATATGAAATGAAAAGAGTAAGAATACTTAATAAGAATGTAAAATGTAATGTATATTATATGTAATATTAAAATTCACTAGTTATAAAGCATATTCACATAATACAAAATTACATTTATAAAAAATTCTTAAACAAATTTTAAAAATAATAAAACCGTCTCAAACTTCATTTGGAGTTACACAGTTGGCACAGCTTAATGCACACTTTGCACCATACAACGTTTCCGTCAGAAGTACAAGCTTCATCTACTATTACGCAGAACCGTAGTTTTCAGCCAGACTAGATGCAATACTCATAGAAGACATAGTACCAAATGGCGATATCCACGACCAGCAGTCACTACAGTGTAAAGCACTCTCATTCAAGTGTTACATTCGGCGATCGCCAAAGTTTCTCTGAAATTAAGGTTAAAGGTCACGATCCACCGCATCAGAGACACTTTTCACACCCAAAGGTGAAAAATTAACTCAGTCCTATGTTAGTGGATTTACTGCATGTAAAAGACTCTCAAGTCAAAATGAAGTCTCTGAGCTAAATTCAAATAGCCTGTTTCGTCGCCCAAGAAATACCTACTTTCTCTCCACTAATGGGAGAAAGGAGCGTAGCAAAATTTGGGTTTGCAAAACTCTTAAATTCCAATGATGCTCGCATAAACCGTAACGATTGCAATGGCCGACACAGAAGTCTTCTTTCAGATAATAGTTGTAATCTAAAAGTTTGTTAAACTCAAGACTTTTAAAGAATATGTAAACTGAACAAATCAATCGCTTCATTTACAATTTACACCCTTTGACCCAATTACACTCATCTTAACTAACACAACTAACGAAATACTTTGGGAAATGAGTAAAAAATGTATGTAGAAACCTCCCACGTGTGTGTCATCTATAATTTTATGGCCGCATTTCCACCGCATTCGCCACACTGCTCCCGCCCTTCGCCCGCGGGCGACGCGAAGTCGCTGCTCGCCGCCCGCGCCCACGCCCACGCCCCGCCCCGACTCACCACACCCTGCGCGGCGGAGGCGCGGCTCGGGGGTCTTAAAAGAATCGATCCGACTAATTACTTTACTACCTGGGCGCGCGGAGGGGGGGCGCGGGGGTCGGAGCCCCCCGCCGCAGATTGACTGGCGCGATGAGATGCGCCGCGGGCGGCGGCCGCTGCCTTTGTTCTCCCCGAGAGCGGCGGGGAGGGGAGGAGGCGTCGGATCAAGTGCTCGAGAGGGGGAGGGAAGGGAACGGGGGTTGCGGAATTAAATGAACGCTTCATACCTTTGGTCAACTCAAAGTAACTGTCGTATTTAAAAAGAAAAGTATGGGTGGTGAACTGAATATCCCTTAAATACGACAAAAAGCAAGTACCCTCTTTTTAAAAAATGTGTGGGGCAAATTGTTTCAAAATGAAAATTTTGTTTTGCAAAATTTTTGTTTTGCAGTTAGTTTTTTTTATATTCTATGTCGCGGAAAGACACCGCTGGAACTACGCGACATGAAGTGATAAAGGAGGAGATCAGGGAAGAGGGGCGCCGCTTCTGGGATGAAGTGCTCGCCAGGGACGGGGGAGGGATGGTCGAAGAATGTTCGGCTTCGGAATTGAATGAACGCTTCACGCATTTGGTCAACTCAAAGCAAAGATCTACTTTTTTCAAAAGTATGGTTGGTGTAATGAATATCCCTTATATACGACAAAGAAACACGTACGTACTTTTTAAACAATGTTTGGAGCAAATTGTTTCAAAATGATTTTTTTATAAAAATTAGAATTGTTTGCCACATCCGGTCGCGTTTTTAAATATTCTTTGTCGCATAAGGACACCTCTTCAACTACACCACGTGACCTGGTGGAGAGGGGATCATAGAAGAGGGGCGACGCTTTTGGCATCAAGTGTTCGCGAGGGGGAGAGGAGGGGAGGGAGGAAGAGCGATCGGTTGCGCAATTTAATGCACGATTCATATTGTAATATACAAAGTATAACAAGAAAACAAACACCGCGCTTTACTGTGGACGGTGCGAAGCGGTTGCTGGGTGACGGATGTTTGTTGACAGGCATCGTGGTGGTAGCTGCGCGAAGGTTGTCCGAGTAATTTAAGTGGGACATCGCCGAGTTACATGTAAAGGGAGCATAGAATTTGGAACATTAGTGGAACAACTCTTATAAGGAATTAAATTCAAACATCAAGAGAGAAGCAGATGACTTCGGCGACGACCGACGTGAAGAGGGATTTTCGGCGAGAAAGGCAAGGGTGATATGAACTGTGTGGCCTCATTTCACAACGCCTAGACAATTCGGTACCGTTATTAATTAGATGCTGGCAATTGCAAGCAATCAATCACACTGATACTGCTAAACAAAAGTCAAAGTCATTTCAATAAATGAAATTACTGTTGTGCCAAATCTCACGCAATTCTTCGTAATAGTTAGAAATAATTTCAGAATTCAGGCTTCTCTGTACAGAGGGCAACCTATGACAACCAGCCTGCAGGTAAGCGTGGTGTCATCGTATTGAACCCAAAAACTGAGCTAGCAAAATTAAAGTAAATCATTCATTATTTTATCACAATATCTTCGGTCAACTCAAACAACGTTCGCCCCTTTTTTTATGAATGGTGTACTGAATACCTCTTAAATACTCCAAAGAAACACGTTTGCCCTTTTTAAACAATGTTTGGAGCAAATTGTTTCCAAATGAAAATGATCGTTTAAAAAATAGATTTATCTGCCGCATTCGGTCTAGGTTTTTAAATAATCCATGCCACATAAGGACACCGCTGCGACTACGCCGCTGGCAGTGGTCGAGGAGGGGATTAGAGAAGCGGTGTCGCTTCTGGGATCAAGTGCTCGCCAGGGGATGGGGAGGGAGGAGAGTTCGGCTGCGGAACTGATGGAACGCGAATCTTTCGTCAACTCAAAGCAACGACCGCCTTTTTTTAAAAATAGTTTGGGTCGTGTACTGAATATCCCTTAATTACGCCAAAGAAAGTCGTATAATTTTTTTAAAACAATTTTTGGAGCAAATTGTTTCCAAAGGAAAATTTTCGTTTTTAAAATGTTATGATTATTTGTCACATTCGGTCTGAGTTTTTAAATATTCTTTGCTACCAAAAGCCACCGCTGTAGCTTCGCCAAAGAGGGAAGGAGAGAAGGAGAGAAGGAGAGAAGGAGAGAAGAAGAGAAGGAGAGAAGGAGAGAAGGAAGGAAGGAAGGAAGGAAGGAAGGAAGGAAGGAAGGAAGGAAGGAAGGAAGGAAGGAAGGAAGGAAGGAAGGAGGGAAGGAGGGAAGGAGGGAAGGAGGGAAGGAGGGAAGGAGGGAAGGAGGGAAGGAGGGAAGGAGGGAAGGAGGGAAGGAGGGAAGGAGGGAAGGAGGGAAGGAGGGAAGGAGGGAAGGAGGGAAGGAGGGAAGGAGGGAAGGAGGGAAGGAGGGAAGGAGGGAAGGAGGGAAGGAGGGAAGGAGGGAAGGAGGGAAGGAGGGAAGGAAGGAAGGCACAATATTCAATTTCGGATTTAATTGAAAGCTTCATATCTCTGGTCAACTTAAAGCAACGGTCGTCTTTTCTTAAAAATCGTATGGGAGGAATATATACGTGATAATAAATACGTTACCAAAAATACGTACAGTCTGGTCTTCATTAAAGAGCGGCTACAAAAATCGATTTCAAACTGAAATGTTTTGTTTTTAAAGAATCTATGATTATTTGCCACCTTCGTCTAGATTTCTAAATATTGTATGCCACAACAGGACACTATGGCAGCTACGTCACCTGTGGTGGTAGAAGAGAATAGTAGTCGTGTCACTGTGCGGCGGCTTCGGCGCTCAATACTGCAAAACTAGAATATTTATACAATAAATCGTCTCAGATAATTGGATAAAGTAAACGGTCATGAAGTTCCACAAAAGTATCAATTTTATTTGGCACGAGTTGTATATTTTCTTTGGTATGGACTTTGCTTGTTTTGATATTTGTTCACACAGTTCAATAAACAAGATATGAAACACGTAGTATTTTTATTTTGTTGACTTACATTGGAAAACTAGACACAACTCTTATGGTAGATGAAGGAAGTATTTTCGGTGTGAATAATGTAATATAAATGCAAAACTCACCATGAAGGCGTTGAGAGCAGCATCGTGGGAGGAGTCGGTATTCGGTCAGCGTTCACGAAATTTCAGCATCGTCACCGTCAAGTTCCATCGACGCCACATTTTTAACAAAAAGCAGCCAGAGGTCGCGCCACTGTTTGCGCTCGTAAACGGTTACACCGCCGAGCAAACACAAAACGGCCATTGTTTCGATTGCTACCTCAACGCAAACAGAAGGGTCACAGCGTATTCGCCCTCGCGTTTTTTGCAGATAAGCTAAATATACTACAA
The DNA here is from genome assembly GCA_031308135.1 of Acheta domesticus. Classification (NCBI taxonomy): domain Eukaryota; kingdom Metazoa; phylum Arthropoda; class Insecta; order Orthoptera; family Gryllidae; genus Acheta; species Acheta domesticus. The sequence goes on along the minus strand of JAHLJT010009419.1, from coordinate 22,174,876 downwards.
CATTTAAAGGGTTACGAAAAGCTGAAGGGGCCGTGTTTCGAGAAAACTACGCCGTGTTCGTGCACAGTATACAGAACGTCGAGGTGTATACACAAGGGTTTTAGAATTGACACTCGTATGAATGCAAGAGAGGTTTGAAAATGCCTAAATAGGCATTGGGTGTGATTTTAGAATATGACCAAGTATTAAAGAATTTAGAGATGTAAAAAGACGATATAATGTGTTTCTAATATGTTTGTCAACCACAGAATTTCAAAATCTGAAATATCATAAAGTGCATTAACTTTAATTGCCATTAAACCTTCTTTCTTCACAATAAAATTAAATTAACAAGTATTAAGGCTTATTTATTTAAATATTACATTTTTAATAACATTTTGTAAAAAGGGTTTTGTCAATGATTCATATTAAAAGTACCTCGAAATATTATATTGTACTAATTTTATTTCTAATGATGAAGGTAATCTAATCTTTTTTGTTATTCAGAAGATAGGACAACAACCAATCTCTCATTTAGGTCATTTCAAATCTCTTTGCTTGTTGCCATCAGTTCTATAAGATAGTAGGACATTACATATGAGAATGAGATATTAGAACCAAGATCTTGTATCTTGTTAATATTTTGTTTAATATTGTCTATTTGTTTTCTCGAAATACAAAGAATGGCTTCACCTAACTATAACACTGTGTCAAAAATACAGATATACAAATGCAATAGTATTTTACAGTTTTCTATTGATTTAGAATACTTTGATCTTCATTTATATTCATTGGTTGTATCAAATACAAGTTAGCTAATGGAGATGATCCTACTTAAAAATATTAGTAGATTTTTGTTGTTTAAAACAACATTGCCAGCTTGCATAACACCATTTCCAAAATTTAAATAATTGCAAAAGCGTCACGGTGCATTTAACGTCGCATGTTTTGCAGATAGGCTAGATATACTACAACTTTCAAAGTGTTACGAAAAGTTGGAGGAGCCGTGTTTCGAGAAAGTTACTCCGTGTTTGTGAACAATATGCACAACGCTGAAGTGTGTACACATGGCAAACCAGGGTTTTATTTCTGACAATTGCCACTCATATGAATGCAAGACAGTTTTGAAAATACCTAAGTTAGTTTATATTTATCTGGCTCTAGAATTAAAATTAAATATACCTGAACAGCATATTTTAAATTCGGTTTCTCGTTCCTTCAACCAGTTCATGCCCCCGGCCCCATCTAATGAGTCTAGCCAACAAACACATTCATTTACCCGCGTTTCGTTCGCCGTCCTACACCGGCCTTTGCCGGCCCCCGCTTAAACGCGAGCGTTTACCTTATGGAAGAAGGCCATTAAAGAAACCTCGCAAGCACGAAGCCATACTGCGCGTCGCCTTCTTTAATCCTGCTTTAAATGGAGCCGGCCTCAGCGATGCCGGGGGCCTTTCCCGCTAACACTTTCCGCCCCCCCCCCTCAATCACCACCACCACCCAACACCCCCTCCCCCGCCGCCTACTCCGCTCCGCTCGCACCTGCTCTTCCTTCAATGTCCACACCTGCAGGAGTTCCCGTGCGTGGCGCTACCTCTCCGATTTCATCCTGTGCCCTCTCCCCTCCTCGACGTCCCTAGGCCCCGCCCCTCCTGATTTTTCGCTCCGGTCTCGTTCCTTCCTGCTCGTCTAATTTTCCACGACTTCCTGTGTGGTCGCTTATTGCATACCTCTCAATAGAACTTGGAATGTTCATTTCCCATCTACAATATTATCTCTGAGGATGTCATGCATCATTCGATAAAAGAAAGTTTAGTTTTTATTATGAACTTCTAATTTACTACCTCTCCGATTTCATCCTGTGCTCCCCCTTCTCGGCATCCTCAGACCTCACTCTTTCTGATTTTTCGCCCCGGCCTCATTCCCTTCAGCTCTCCTAAATATTTTTCACGAGCTCCTGTGAGGCCTTTTATTGCTCACCTCTCAATAGTACTAAGAATGTTCACTTTTCATCTACATAATTACCTCTCAGAATGTCATGCATTATTCGATAAAAGAAAGGAAAAGAAAATTTGATTTTTTATAAAAAAAGTTTAATTTATACGGAAAAGTTATTTCAAAGAAAATGATATTAATACCTTATTCTTCAATGATTAAACAAAAAACTACATCCGCTACCTATCGGAAAACAAATAATGAAAGTCAAATCGAACACAATGTTGAAATGTTAAGTCTTCTCATTTAAGAAATTTTTGTGCGTCTAAACATGCTACATAATAAAACAAAAAGACTTAATTTTTAAAAGAAAAATTCTAAAATTTCTCTACAATAAATCAAAGTTTCTTTCATTTCTCGTATTTTGAAACTTTTGAACCACCGATAAAAAATTTAAATGATACTATGCTCTTTTGAATGATTATATGTTATATCTTTCTTCTAATCTGTTATCTCTTTCTTCTAACGTGTTATCTCTTCTTCTAATGGTTATGCGTTCCTTTTAATTATGATCATATAATGATTTTATGCTCTTTTTAACAACGGAAGATTCCAAAACGTAACAAATTGAAATATATTATGTAATTCCGAGATAATCTTACGAGAAATGAAATTTTGATAATGTGTCTCTGTTGTAGATACAAAATATAGGCGATATCACAAAACAATTTTATTTTAAATCATGGTATCAATAATAAAATATACGAATGTATAATCGTTCCCTAAAAGTGAGAAGATGAGCAGGTAGACATATTCTAATTATTTCCCCGACTTGATAACAGAACAATATGAGAGCTATATAGTGAACCTACATTAAATTTAATTTTCTAATCAAGAATCCTTTTTTAAGGTCCGCGAAATTCAATATGTCAAATCTTTGAATTTAATGCTTAAAAAAGCTCTCGACTAAGAATTCTACGAAACTAGTGAATTTTGAAATTGCTTATCTACTCCTTTCTTTTCTTTAGATATGTCTTAGCAAGACGTGAAGGAAAAACCCTTCTACCACAAATGCCCTGTGGAAATATAAACGCAAATCCCGTATAATTTGCCGACATGACATTCATTCTTAGGGCTCAGTGCCACCAACTTGTCATGTTCCCTCGATGAGACGGCCAGAGGGGTCACGAAACGAAAATTTTACATTAATAATTTACGAGATGTATCCAGTGAAATTCAAAAAATCTGTAAGTGAGACTGAAAATAATATCTCTGGTATTCTCTTATCTACAATGACCCTTTAAGAAAAAAAAGGAATAGAAATATCAAACGTGCGTTACAGAGTTCATGAAAAGCAGACGTAGTTGTTATCCAACTCGTGGGAAAACTGCCTAGTGGAGACAAATCTTGATATAAAATTTTTGGTTTATCGATGTGTATGAAAGTAATAGAATAAAAGTTTTTTGCCGAAAATTCGCCATTTTCCAACGCACAATTACATAACTTTCTCTTCTTACAAAGTTCCTTCGTAAGGTAAGAAAGTAAAACAGAAATATGATAACAATATAGGAATGAAACTGTTTTAAATGTAGAAAAAAATATTTTTGGATACCTTTTTTCACTTCGAATACATTTGTAAAAAACACGTCACTAAACTTATCGTCACTTCCATGTTTCACCAGAATAATTACTAAATATAACTAGCAAGAAAATGTATCTATGAAAAAATATAAAAAGGAAAAAATATGCCTGCCATAAAAATATATCGCTGCCATAGCCGACACTCATACTTGCCGCATCCGTCCCACCGTTCCTCACACTATTACTGTAACTCTTCACCATCGCCCTTCCCGACATTGCCGACGTCGTCGTCAGCGTGAGTTGGTAGCCAGCAGATCGCTACACAACGCTACAAAACACTAAACATGCCCAATCGTGTTCGTCATTTTTGTCCCACGCCAGTACCGGGGTCGCGAACCCCGTTCCACGTGTTTATATTAGTATCCGACATATGGCACATTGGATGTCCATTATGCAAAACGCTTATCTGAACCCATCGGATATTAACGAATAAATTATTAACAAAATAGCGTATTCCATTGACCCGTATGTTTATTGCTTTCAATTAGATTTTCATAGCGCTTTAATTGGCACAGGTGCTGTTTTTTTTGTCGCTCCGCTCGTCAGGCAATGGATGCAGTACCTGCGCAGGCAGCGGTTACATTAAAATTGAATGAATTGAAATTAAAATATTATTCCTTTCGATTACAGACGCTTTAAATACGCAGTGATGTGCACGTGGGCTATTACGCATGCTCTGGCTCAAGTACAGGAGCCTAATAACTCTTTGTATGATCAATGTTCAATCTAGAAGGTCTGAGGATGGCAATATTTGCAAAGAAGAATATGAATGCCTCACTTAGATTTGAATGTGCACTCCACGCAAGTTGAAGAAACAGGAACCAAATGTATTCTACATACAAATCTAGAAATGGACAAAGTTTAAGTAGGTAATAGTTGTGTCACTTTCTACAGTGAAGACAAATATAATTCAAGCGCACGTGATTTGTAACTGTTCTCCAATGTCTCTACTTGCTATGATCTCATTCGTAACTTCTTAGTCTTTTAGTGCTCTAATTTATAATAATGTACGTCTTTTTTAACATCAATACAACGTCTAGTTCTGCTGAAATCTCGTTTGACATAAGAAGTAAAGCTGACCGTTAAATAAATGAGACTGTATCATCTTAGTAAAACTTGTTAGTAATCTCCGTTAGTGAAAATTAACAATGGTTTACTGAGAATAAATAGCAAGTACGCATAAATCCATACTCTACATCACTGAAGTAAAATATGTGTTACGTATTGGAATTGCTATGTTGCATGTTACCTCTTACTCTACTTTTACTGAGACACATCAGAAACAAACTACTGCGATTTGTTGCTCAATCCATTCTTCCAGCGAATACATTGCTTCGCAGAACTAACACTGATCATTCAACAGCTGGGATAACTTTCGTTGGCGGGAAAGGTCAGATGGTGCCGAGTCTGCCAAGTGTCACGCAGGCCATATTGAAAGCAATCTGCTTCCCCAAAGAAACTAAAGAAAGTATGCTCAACCATCCAAGGAGACATGATAAATAAAATGCTAATTAGAGTGTGGTTGAAGCTACGGATTCATTAATTAACGCACTTACCACATATGAGAGAGATGTATTAGACGTCACTCCGCTATCCCAGGGTTAATGATGTTAATACTGTATGGTTAATGATCTTAATATTGTAATGGTGTCTTACAGTGTAAGTCCGTAACACTGTAAAACATAAGCATGAATCAATTCGTTTATATTATTTCCTTGCTGACGCACTTATCTAAATTCACGTGCATTAAAACATATTGCTCTATTTGTTGAATTTGAGAAATGGGCACACATGTAATACTCGGGCTTCGACATTTTTATTAATTCTTGATGTAACGCATTAACTGAACGATTACTTCCATCGTGGACCGCCGCCAACTCGTCGTTATACTGCATGTGAACTGTAACGTAGCTGTGTAATATACTGACACACACCAGCAATAATTCTCACAATTCAGTTCATATTTCCCTTAAGATATACTGCGACAATCTGTTAGCCTAAACGGTGAGTTTAGCACTGACCGCATGTCAAGCAGAAACAACCCAGCAGGGGAATATCTCGCCAATTGTATGTAAATTTCCATGCACTTCACCCGCGGTTCATCCCCAAATCAGATTCGAAGCTTGACAGACGTCCGCCACGGCCATTAATGTAAATACTAATCGGCGATACTCATATAAATACGAGCTGGGTTGGCGTTGACAAGCACCGCGTTTCATGAAGGTCGTGGATTTACATAGTGATCAGAAATATCATTTCGTCCGTCCTCAGTATAGAAATTACTGTGCAAATTAATCGGTTGTGTACCTCGATCACGCGGCAAAGTCGATTTAGGTACAAACGCGCGTCGACAAACGAGCCGAACCACGCCATGCGGCCTCTGGGCGATCCTGCGATCTCGTTTGCTCTTGCGAACGGCTTTTGTGTGTAGAGTTCTAATTTTTCGGACAGTATCATTTCTATCGATACCATTTTGCGCAATTATTGTGACTGTGTACACTACTAAAAGACTGAGAGATATAAAAGTACACTAACCACTAGTGATGTGAAAGTAGAAATTTAAGGATTATTTGGAAAATTCATAGGAAGATATTAAATTAATATAGCAACAGACAACCGAATCAGTGAAAAATATATTTTCAACCTATAGAAAACTGGAATAATAACTTATCATACATTAGGATTTTGTAATCTCGAAATTAGTTGTTTGAAAACATTTTGCTACAAAGTAATAATTGTTTATCTAAAGATGTTGATTCAAAATTGATTGATATTTGGCAAAGTAATCTAGCTCTCGTAATGAGTAATCAGATTCTCCATGGTATCGCTTTAGTGCACACAAAATAATCAACTGGGCAAACAATTGTGTCAATGCAGTGAAACGTTTTCTATTGGCAAGAATTTAACCTAGCACGGAAATTTCATTAGCAACGCTGAACGTTCCTGTCATTTATCAACCTGTTATATTCTATTCATGTCATTCACGAATATTAATTTTTATATCTTACATCAATTAACCTTCCGGCGGGCGCGCAGCAGCACTCCGTGTTGCCTTCGTGTTTTTATTGTTCTCAAAGGGTGTGCTGCTATTTGGCATGTCAGGGAAAAACTGGTTTTGTTAATTTTTTCGATTTCCAGCAGTCTCATTTTTGTTTCTCTTCTATGAAACTTGCGTAACAAGAAGAAATTAAGCATCTCCTTGAGTAACTGGAAACGGCTTGTTGAAAACCAATTAATTATTTTCTGAAGTTAGGGGACAGTAGACTGCTTCATTTACTTACATTGTCTATTTAATAACAATTTTCTAGTTAATTTTATTTTGATTTTTCTTATTATATTTTGTTCCATGTTTTCCGAAACAATTTGTTATTTATTATTCTACACGTAAAACTAGCTACATTTCTGTTATTTGTAAAATGTGCTAAATTAAAAATTCAATGATGAATAATTGTACGATTTTATTCTTACTTCAATTAATTAATAGAAGTTTTGAGGGTGCAAAAGACTTATCTAGAAGCGGCATGCAGTGCTCCTACGCGCCCGCTCAAGTCAGTATATGTCAGTATCAAAGGCGCGCCCACCGGAAGATTAAATAGTAGTTTATGCAATTAGTTTATAATGTTGACCTTTTCTTATGAGTGCAAAAAAGGAACATTATAAACGAGTTGCATACGCTACTTTTTTGTATAACATCATTATAAAGCTATAAATGAAACGAAGTAAGTGTAAGTAAAGTTTTATAGTTGGCAACATGGACGATGGTATTATGACGTCACAACTGTGACAGCGGAGAGCCGATTCACGCGCGCATTCGAATGAAAGATGGCGTCGTTACCAATGGTAGTTTTAGAAAAAGCCTCGAAGGCAGAAGAAAGTTTAATACCTAAAAAGTCGAGTGCATTGTATGAGAAGAAATATAAAATTTAGGAAGTGGATGGAAACAAATAATGTAAATATTATAAGCGAGACCGTTGTTCTGGCATATATATCTGAGTTGGTAAGTTTGTCATACTTTTTATGATTAATACTAGTGTCGAGTTCTCATTTTCTAATTTATGTTATTTTGAAGTCTGCAGTATGTAAGGCATCATCTTTGTGGTGCAGTCTTTCAAAATTGAAGACTATGCTGAAAATTAAAGATGGAATTGACATCTCTGCTTATAACAAAGTTCAGTTATATATGAAACAAGCTAATGTCGGCTACAGATCTGTCTTTCTGTGAACAGTAGAAGTTCGTCATGACGTTATGTCGCGTTTAATAATGGCGATGACGTCATGTAGCGTGCGATAAAATACTGGATTATGCACGATTCGGGATATCGAAAAGGGTCGTTTATAATGATGGTATACAAACAATTCATTTATTCAATTCTTTTTCTACCTAGGAAATAGCAGGGACGAAATCCCTATTTTACTACATTTTTGCTATTATTTCTTTGGAGCCTTCAAGTCTTCGAGACACCGATTTCCAAGCATTTCCGCTAAGCTTCTCAAACATAGTCTTTACTGTACCTTTTTTTTATAATCCATATTAAATGACACGCGTGTTACTCTAATGATTAACATTCCGTTACTAAAATACTTCCGCGCTAATGAAAATGTGTGTGTTGTGTGTGTGAACGTGTACACAAAAATGCGATAGACATTTTATTTGTGCCTTTTCTCCTAATTTCTTTCAAATTCTTTGACAGGTTGCTTTCTAGCGTTGAAAGCTTATTCTCTTTCATTTTATCCTTTACCAACATTCAATTAAGTGAATATCAGGGATCTATAAAATAAACATGTTTTCACAATGGCTTCTCATTGAATATCAAGTATTACCTCTCCTGGCACATTTCCCTGCAGCACTTTCCTATTTGCAACCTCACGTAGATATTTAAGTATCGTAGTTTATTTAAAAAAATATACACAACTTTCTTTCCTTTTGTATGGAGAGATAGAGACCAAACAAAAGCCCTGGGCAGCCTGTTGGTTTTCCCAGCCCTGTTTCAGTTCCAGGAGTCCTTTCTTTACAACGTGCACTTCTCTTACCTTCCCCAGCAGGACCACGCCCGCTATACTCCTATTTCACTCCGCCCCTCCCGCCATCGCTGCCGATACCGCCGCCGCGCCGCGCCGCCCTGACCGCTCTCCACGACGGGACGGCCAGGGATTGAGTCGGCGATGCGGAGGCACGCGGGTGGCCTCGCCCGCTGGATAACAAGGCGCAGTTGGAGGGGGAGGACCGATGGCGGGGGTGGGGGTGGAGGAGGTGGCGGCGAGGAGACAATGGAACGGCGGGCCAGGCGTTCTCGGTATCCCCTTACTGCCCAGGAATTCCAGTTTTACTTTTTCCTTAGGTGAAACTCGTAGATGAATAAGAGTTGCGAGAAATTTACCACAATTGCTTTGCTTCTACATTTACGTTTCAGTCTTTTTGGTTAACACTACCACTGAGAAGTCTTTTCCTATTAACTACGTAGATCAGTAACTACAATATATAACGTAAAAATAATAATATTATTAATAGTAATAATAACAATACTTATAATTATAATAATTGCCGATCCGGTGGCCGAGATCGCTAAAGCAATAGTTCAGTAGTGATCTCGTACCAATGGATCACTGGTTCGAGTCCCGCCTTGGGCATGGTTGTGTTGTGAGTATGTCTGTATTTTGTGTGTGTCTATTTCATCATTCATCATTCATCATCATAATTTCAACCCATCACCCAGGGCTAACAACTATGGAGTGTAAAAATGGAATCAGCATTAAATTGCTAATTCCTCCCAACAGAAAAAGTTAGGTGGTCTTATCCCGATAATGTCTGAGCCCCGGGGGGATGCACGTATCCTGTGACCCCATGATGGCCGAAAAAATAATTATTATATTCCTCGAGTGTCAGTAAGAATAGCGGAAATGTACAATACTGTACATTTTCTTACAACACATTACCTGAAGGCCTTAAACAATTATTGTCAAAAAACAAGTTCAAATGCTTTGTAAAATATTTTGTATTGGGTAACTTTTTATATAATTCCATACAATATTAAGTGAAAAAATGAAAACAATATTTATTTTACAATAATAATTTGTCAGTTACCATCCGTATTTGATAATAATTCTAAAGGTCTTGGTATGTTCGTAGCAAATGTTAAGTTTGATAGTCTTTGATGCCATCCCTAATGAGCTTTTTTTGTCTGATTTCCTAAATACATGAAGACTGGGGACTTAAATACCTGATCTTTTCCACTCCACGAAGTGACGTGCATATTTTAATATTTTTGACGTTTTAATGTTTTTGATATTGAACGTATCGACAAATTTATCATGTTGAACGCAAGATGTATGTACGATAAAAGATAAATTAACAAATAATATTACATTAGACATTAGACTTAGTTTCTCAATAACCCAAAGGCAGTTATTACTGCCTTTAGTGACTAATAATGAAGAATATAAACATTAATACCGCACTTTTTTGTTAATTTATGTCCAATCCATCGCTGAAATTTAAGTACCAATTATTGAAAACATTTCCGAAGAGTACTAGCTTATGTGTAATGTTCCGTTCCTGATGTACTTATTCAAACATGTTTGATAAACGTTTTATTCCATTTGATCTAAAAATCTTATGATCGACTTGAACGACGAAGCACGCGTGACCGAAAGAACAAACATCGTATCCAGTAATGGGGATCAACACGCGTCCACGCTGGGATCCGAGATATTGCCTCACGAACACTCACACGAATGAACGTGGGTAAAATAGGGTATTCAATTTCTTCCTGAGGCACAAAAATACGCGTCTATGACAAACATAATAATGATTCTATATTTTTATGTCATTGCATTATTAATATACACTGGGCTAAACTGAGCGTTTACATTTTTCTAGCGCAGTAATTGTTATTGAAGTAATATCTACAGAAAATATAAAAACTCCTCTTCAAACTCCAGTACCAGTAATGAGAATTGAAAATGATAACGATGAATGTCCTCAATGAACATCAGAGGGAAGGCATTTCTGAAAAGTTAATGAGTAAATAAACTTACATATTATTATCCTGTGTAAAATGTTCTAAGACAAATTTGAAAGGCTAAATCACTCCACTCACTGATAATATGCCAACATGTTTCAAGGCATTAGAAATGCTCGAAAAATACATTTTCGTTGATAAAAGGTCAATGCATAAAAATAATTTATTACGAACAAACCGAGAAATGTTCCATTTTTTTGTTGAGAACTCTCTCCTAAATGTGACTATTTTCACACAACTTTCTCGATTTCACTTGTCCATTTATTTGTTTAAGAAAATGGAAATTAAGAATTAAGATCTAACCATGAACTCAATGACAACTTTGAAGCAACTTATTGGATTTCATTAAATAGTAAAATAACTCTACAGAGCATTACTTCGCTATGATGTCCTAGTTTCTATACAATTGAAGGCCTCGGAAGTGATATGCCACTCTAGGTAAGTTTCGAGCAAAAGGGAAGGAAAGGTTTAGACATTGTATTCTACACATCGGAATAAAGAACATTAATTTATGAATGCGGCATAGCATGTTATTACCCCAAGGTCTTCAATTTTATGACAATTAAAGCAACGGGACAATCTATCACGTTTATTATGTGCTTGAAAGACCAGAACTGGAGAGTTAAGGCCGAGATCCTGGATCCTTATTCCTAGACCTGTTAAGTTACATGGTGTATGAATCAATCCCTTCACTGTTAAAATCCAATAATTTGTCATTCACGAAACGGGCTACTTAATTTTACAGTAATTCTTTTTCTATCCACTATAAGTGTCTTCCTTATGATCAATCATCATCGCAATTTTGTCAACATTTTGTAATTAATGATGATTATTATTTTCTGTGTCATGGACATCATTGATGTGGCAGAGGAATATATTCAAGAGATTTTGAACATCTTAAGGTATATTAGTTTACGTTTTTCATCGAGAAAAGTTAGAAATAGAAGAACTGTACTTCATTAAATAGTTTGAGATTATATAGTGTGTTTTTAAGAACGCTTTGCAACTCTGGGATTTGCAATTTTAGTGTAGAGTAATATAATACAACCTTTGAAAAATAACTACATTGTTTGTTGCATACATCCTCTTCAAAAAAGTACCTTATTCATCAAATTACTTTGCAAACATACTAGTATTCGAATCAATCTACGAATTTTGAAGATCTTTTACAAACTCTGAAACCTATGAAACCTGTGAAGGAAATCGAAGACAAATTGGTACAGAAAATATCGAAATAATAACTCTAAAAAAATTAGATAGAGATCAATGCAAGTCTTGAGGAAAAGAAAAAACACTTAAAATAACTGACTGTAAAAGTGCTGTGCGACGAAGAGATAGAAGGTAAGGTAGAAGAGAAATAAACAGAATTTTTATTTTAATGAATGTTTCCTTTATATTTTGAATGGAACACGAAGATATAAATAAAAACACATAACAGAAATGGGTAAGAATCCGTCTGCGCCCTGCTGCACGACATTTACCGAGAAGAAGAAAATGTTCTGAGTGAAAAACAAGCCCCATTCTCATAAACAACCGCCCGGAGATAACGGCGGGTTTGAACCGCTGTACGTTGCTTCTGTACACACCAGTTGCTCATTTAATTTCTCCCGAGAGCGTAGCGCAGGTCCGGTGCTCGAGGGGGAGGCCCAAGTACGCAAAGCAGGAGGGAGGGGGGGGAGGGGGAGGGGGAAGGCAGTCTGGAGCGCGAAGACGGAGCACTCGGTGGAATAGAACACGCCCGGAGCAACGTCGCCGCCGGAGGCACCCCGCCCCCGCCCCCACCCCCACCCCCACCCCCGCCTTCGTTCCCGCCGCCGGCGTTCCATCCGGCGAACGAAAAGAATGATAATTACAACTTAATTTTCCGTAAAAAAAAAACTCTCCACTTATCTTAATGCAAAGCATTTGTCTCGAGTCCGAGGCCCGCGCGCGCGATACAGCTTAATACAAACAGGAAGGAGATTAAAGAAGGTTTTTAATTCAAAGAGAATTTTTGCGAAAAGTAATCACAAACGCCCGCCCCCCTAGGGAGGGGAAGCGAGGGGACGGGGCAAAGAGAAAGGGCGAGAGGGAGGCAGAGACCTTGAGGAAGATCGATGTTCCGGATGCCCGAGCTGCCACCTCCCAGAGGATAACAATCCGGGGCAGGATGTGTAAGAATCTTACGGCCAACGCTGCGTTGTGCGTTTGCTGGGTAATCAGCATGAGTTAATCTCCTTCAGTACTTTCTTCTCTGAGCCTGTTTGCCCATATGCTACATTGCTGGAGACTTAGCCTACCCAAGTGAACCTTGTATGTCGATCTTCAATTAAAACTTGCAATTGATATGAGAATTCTCAGAGGTGATGAACGGACGATAAAGTGGCTTGGACTGCTATGAAACACCTCTATTTGAAGAACTCTATTCATAAATTATTAAACGTTCTTTGCCTTTGTGTGTAAAATAATGCACAATTAGTACAAGCGCAAGTTGGTAGTGTGTTTTCATTAACTGTCTATACAAGGTATCTCACCTAAGAAATGTTTCGTTCCACGAAGAAAATACTGATATTAAAATCACGGCTTGTTATTCTGTGCGAATTAACTAGAAACAGAACTCTACTACAAAAAGTGAAGAACTTTATTGGAATTGTATTCTTGGTACTTCCACAAAGAAATAATATAAAGGAAAAGTGCCTGCATTTACCCCACACAAGAGTTGAAGGAGAGATCTCGTAGTATAATGACTACCGCATTTGTCTACCTCCACTGGGGCTCGGGTCCGATCCCAGACAAATCATGTGCATTTGTGGAATCATAGAATCACAAAAAAAAACACACCCACTGAATCCATGAGGCGTAGGAAGATGGAAAAGTATTACTGAAATACAAACTAAGTAATGTAAAAAGGGAGAAAAAATAATAAAAACAAGAAAAACAACGACCTTTTAAACTTTACTGCATCATCGTTTACATCACACATAATGCAGGATAATATTTTATAAGAAGAATTAAACAGCAGACACAAATGAGCAATCAGTAGTCAAATAGAGTTTCACGAATTGCTTAAAAAGAATCCGTTGCCGCTGAGTTATGTGGGTTGCGATCAATGGCGACAACGTAAGCGACCTCAATCTATGGATCGATAATCCGGAACAATCGGACGTCGCAATCAGCGCGGGCTTACGCACGTGTGTTGTCTTTTGTCTTAATAAACGGCTGCCTCGGCTCGGCGCGGCGCGGCGCGGCGCGGCGCGGGCCGGTGCGGGGCAGGGCGGCTGGGCAGATTTCCTTGTTCAAATGTTTGCCGGTCAAGACAAATTCAACCCCACCTAGGTCGCATTAGAGGCGAAATCGATAGAGGCTGTTAGCAGGCATTTGTTTAGAAACGGACTGGACCCGCTCGCTCCCACGCCGCCTTGTTTCTCGAGTGTGCCCCGCGTTTACTGATTACTAGGACTGACTACCGCTGCAATACGGCAACGTCTATCAGCCTGAAAAACACGTACGTTTTTATCAATTGATAAGACGTTCTTTATATATTACTTGGAAAACCCGACAGACGATGTTCTGCCCTTCATTTCCCTCTTTCCCCTTTCTCACTGTCTGTCCCTCCCTCCCTCACCCTGTCCCTGTCTGTCTCTGTCGCTCTCTGTCCCTCCCATTTACATTTAATTGCAGATTCTACACATCTCTGAGCAGGTGAGGTCATATTGGGAAGCGCCGGACCAGCAAAAATATAATAGAATGTTCCAGAAGGTTTCATTCTGTAGACTATGGTGTGAGAAACGTTTCTTTGAGGCTTTCGGCCTCAAAATTGTAGCTTGTAAGGCCATAGAACGCATTGTTTAGGAGTTATTTAATGGTAGATTCAAAATCCTTCCGAATGTGTTACGGGGTGTATTTGACGTAAATATTTAGTTTTCGTCTACAGCGCCATGTAGTGGAGTTACAACAGATTTAAAAGCACATGAACCTTCTCGGTGAAAAAACACGTAGAAGTGCCAACTTTCATGGAGATTAATCTCACGGTGTCCGAGTTTAGCTATTATATACCAACATCTATTTTTATACATAGGGTTTTAAATGATCGAGTTTGTTCTGAAGTTTAAAAGTGAGTAATAACAAATATTAATTTTACAAGTAAGTACAGTGATCGAGAAATGCCTTATGGAGTAGAAATCTCGCACAAAATATGACTCATAACGCAAGATTTTATTCAAAATTGGTAGAGAAAGTTCTGTCCGTATCGTTATGATTCCGTAACAATGAAAATTAAATGATTATATCCACAATCCCATTGTGAATTAAACGACTTTCCATTATTAGGTTTCATTTATAGCAAATAAACGTTTGTTTAAACCGGATTAGAAAATATTTCGTTATAATTTCTTTAAAAAATGGATATTTCAAGTTAAAATACTAATTTCATAAAAGATCATTAATTTTAATGCAACTTAATCCCCTGCCAACACGCGAGTTAAATCATACATAAAATATGATTATAAAAATCATACAATCTACATTATATCAGATTAAATTACATTGAATTATAAGTTAAGATGATTGGAATCAAATCGTTCTAAATTAGAATAAAATCACACTTGTGAGAGTAGTTGATGCCTGGTATTGCCCGGATATTTATCCATTATAATCTCTACTGAGCATCTGCACTCGTCCAGCTCGCGCCACCCTCTTGCTCCGACGAACCTCCCTGCTCGCTTCAGTCGCCAAGCCTCCATCGCCTGGCAACACCACATAGATGCTTTGTGAGTCACATTGTTCTTGTCTTGTAACAAAAAAAACATTTTATGTAACATTTTGAATCGCAAAATGTAGGTCCCTCTCCTTTTGAGACGCTGATAAGTATTCGTTGAGAGCCATCACCCAGTGCCTCCAAAATGTTTGCGGTAGAACCATGCACACAGTCACACACACTCTTTTAAATAACAGATTGTTATTATGATCTTACGCATAATTTGCCGTATTTTACAATGTCATATTTAAATAAAAGCCGATACAATCGACTTCTTAGGACGGAGGGAATTTATTTTGTTGACCGTCGATTCAGTCTTTTAGTTTACATTAGGAGTCAACAAATTGGAAACTACCAACCTTCGACATGGGAACTACGGCTTTTGTGTTAAGTGCTTTCATTGTCACATTTTCTCAACCATTGCACAATTATTTAATTTATTTATCAATTTCACAATTTTCACTTATTTTCTTTCGACAAGTGTCAGGCAATTTACAGATGCCGTTGTGAAAGTAAACATAATGGCCTCCCTTGAAAAACAGTCAAAGAAATTAAAAGAGACAGTGGAATTCGGAGAACGAATCAATTCTCATGAAAATACACTAAAGCATTCAGTAGCACTTTCACACGAGTGATATCATGTTTTAGCGATTTGATGATAGTTGTTCATAAAATTACCAGGAGCAAAGAACCTTAGATATATGTGATTCTTCTAAAATCAATTTTTCCTCTTTCAGAACTCCACAAAATGACAAAACGTGCACTGCAGTGAAATTAGTACCTGAACTGGAAGATTCATAGTGATTGTAAGGGAATAAAAAGTCGTCCTAAAAATGATAACGTATTTAGAAAGAAGTTAATAAGCAATATGCGCACGTTGGATGAAATATAAGATGCCAGTAAGAATAAAAAATAAGTTTAAAGTGATGCTTTTCAAGGAGAGTAATTTGTCTAACCTTGCGATAATATGTAGCTTGTTGTTTTGTCGCTTTTACGTTACGTTCAGTCGAATTGTAGTGTAGATTACATTCATAATGTCGATTCTTTTAATTTTATAATACCAAACAACCACAAAATCCAGAGTGAAAATATTGACTTTCTTTCAAAATCCCTTCAGTCCTATAATCGTCATTTTATTATTGACGTGTAAATCTGACAAAATTATTTTTCGTACATTAATGTCTAGGAAGGCGCGTAATTCATTTAGATTTGACCCTACCATATACATACATACATATATACATACATATACACACACACACCTTTCACAGAGATCCGACAATACAATTCCAGTCACTTATTGTGGACGATATGTAGGTTGCGACATCATTTCCTTTTGTGCTCTACATTTCCCTTTATTTTTCGTTCTAGTAATTATTTATCATTCATTTATTTATTAAGAGCATAATCTCTATTTATCAAGTAATTCATCTACACGAGGACCGGGAAACGTGGCTCAGGACATCAACTGATGTCACTGCAGTACCTCTGACCGGGAGGTCCTAGGTTCGAGTCCCGACGCAGGAGAGCTAGGTCGAGTTCACTCTCTGTAGGGAAGAGAATTCTATCGGCCGGCTGCGCTGATCGTTAGTTTTCCGTGGTGTCTCCGATTAATACCAGGTGAATGCAGGAGAAGTATCCTAGCAAACGAGCCACAGGCTGCGCGCGATCCTTCCTTTCCCTTCCTTAACCTATCCTGGCCCCTTACACTCATACTAACACGCGCTACACTTCCACCCCTGCCAGGAGGCCTATCGGGATCTTAGAGCTTGTCCCGGCTGAGGCGGTGCCCCTGAAGGGAGAAACCTGGTGCATTAACCTCGCTATCCGACGGTAGATCGACGCCGAACTTCACATCTAGCGGGGAAAGATCACCGCCACCTCTCGAGGAAAACAAATATGTACTACACTTTCGGGAATAATGACCTAAGCAGTTCACGTGCCCGGTATCACCAATCAATCAGCATGCTCAGGTAGCAGAAATATATTAACTTTAATGCCATCCACTTCGCTCTTTATTGATTTAGCTCTGTCAAATCATTGTAAGTGGATGTACCTCATTTAGGAACGTATTAATTGCATATTGGTGCTTGCTGACTGTAATGACAAACTCAATGAAACCTTTTCAATAGAAACGGCGTAAGTCTCCGCTGTTCACAAGACGCGAGTGACCGTCCGGAGCAGGAAGTGCCGACTGCACGCTTCCTTGGCTCGCTATTGACTCTCGGACGATTGCGATCGATTGTCAGGTTGCAGGGACAGCGTTGGACAAATATTTTGGACATTGTTTGAGCGTCGAGCGACGACGTAGTCGACAAACATCCGATATTGAAAATCCTCCGCAGACATGTTGCGACCCTTTACTGGGCAAAAGTAAACAGAATCGTATTTTATTATTCGTGTTGCGAGCGAAGTGGGAGCGGACTGACGTCTAGAACGTCCTGTGAAACTTCATTTTGAAAATAGCAGTTGTCCTCGAGTGATCATTTTATATTAGAAGTGTCACTCTGAATCGAGCTCTCACTAAATTATTAGGGCAACGAATATTTGTAATTGGAAGTTCAGTAGAAAATGAAATTTAGCCTGTTACAATTGATTTTAGGAAAATATATAATATTTCCTCACGTAATGTAAGATAATGTCACTGACAATATAAATATTCGAAATATTTAAACATCGTTATGTCAAGGGTTAAGTTTGAATACAAGAAAATTAAAAATTCTAGCATATATATATATATATATTGAGACGAAAATGGACGAAATCCATTCGTCCCATAATAAATCTACAACCAGCCCGAACACCATAAGGCGCAGGCAGCTTTGAAAGCCGCGCGCCGTCGACGTCAGCGGATGACGAAGGCGTCGAATAATTTCGAAGCCTACAACCGGAACCGATGGTCGCCAATGAGGAGAGAGCCGAAAATCCCACGATAGCCATTGGTCGGCGTAGGTCACGCGAGGAGAGTAGGACAGAGGCAGCCTGGTAACCGATGTAGAATTTTGGTCTTCTAGAAAGAGTTTCCGACGAGGCAAGACGGGTCTTCTAGAAAAAGTTGTCGACTAGGTGAGACGTGTAGGACGTTTCTTCTAGGAAAAGTTGTCGACGAGGCGAGACGTGTAGAATGTTTCTTCTAGAACAAGTTTTCGACGACGTGAAACGTTGTTTTTAGAAAAAAGTTAACGACGAGATGCGATATCCGCTAGGAGCAGTTTTGTTCTAAAGCAGAATTCATGACCAAGTACAACGTGAGTCGGTGCGTAATTCACAACTTCCAACGCCACCAGAACTTTCAAAGTGCACGGGAGCAAAGTGAAACGAGCCCGATGTTCAAATCAAGAATTATTTAATGAACTGTTGTCCGGAATGGGTTTGTGAGGAAGGAAATTAAAGACGTCTGAACTTTCTGAACTGACGTGTAATTCGCATTGAAGGAGAACGAAGAAAGAAGAAGGGAGAAGATAGAAGAAGAAGGTACAGCCGAGAAGTTGGTACGTGACGTGGAATACAGCGAGTACGAGAGGCGCCGCGGTGCAATTCACCGTTGCATCCCGAGGTCGCCATCGGGCCCGCCGCTACCCCACAGGCTCGCCGAGGCTTCCATTTGTTCGAGCGGCCGTGAAGACAGCGAGGTCATCGCTACGCCCTTCCCGGCTGCTAGTGGGCGAACGGGAGGTCTCCGGAACGCGCGCGAGAGGGGGAGGTGTAACGGTATTTCACCGCCATGCAGCAAACGAGAGTGAGTACCTGTAAACTTTGACACAGTGCTGTAAAAATACAAGGTATTAGCAGAAATAGGAGAGGCTAATGAGGACAATTCTAGATTTGGATTTGGTCTTTCTTTCATGTTCAAAGGGTCGTTCTAAACAGAATTTAAAATAGAATACGATGCTTACATGCATCTAAACCAGAACAATAAGTAACTTTGTTAAAATCAGTCTTTTTCTTTATCGAAAGAGTCAGTGTACATGTGCTTTTATGTGAAAGGCAATAAGTAATGCCACACTAATTTAAGTAGTAATGAAAATCTTAAGAGAATGTTTAGGTAAATCCAGCTGGAAATAGGATTATCGAAATCTCTCTTAGGTGTAATGTGTACAGGCAGTGTAGGGCAAAGCAGTGGTTTGCCCGCTGCATGTTGTAATGTTATGTAATCAATTTTGGTTAATGAATGAGATATAAAGCATTTGTGGATTGTGATTTTCCCTGGTCACTAAACCATGTAGGATTTCCTAGGGAGGGAGCATCCTATAAAAGAAAATATTTTGATAAACAACCGGCAGGGCCTGGCGACGAGGCGGTGACTGGAGCGCCGTGACGTCCTGGTGATACCCACGCCAGAAGCATTTGATTCTCGTGGGGTATATCCGCCCTAGCCCATCAAAGGTTGGTTAGTGCCGGCATGTCGAGAGATGGCATGTTCCGTTGCATTAAATGGCGCCCGAACAGGGACTTGAAAGTTAAATTAGCATTAACTAATGATAGCAGGAGAGAGGAAATTAATATTTGCATCATTAATAAGGCTAAAATTTAGGGTTTCCAAAGTCCCATATAAGATTGTGTAGTGACTTGTCAAATCAAAGAGGGAACACACACAATGCTATGAATAAAATTAAAGTTAAAAGGAAATATTGAAAGGAGAACGATACTTGTGAATGATGTACGGTGTTCATAGTTGTTACAGTGTTACAATTTATTGCAGTGTACATGTCATGTTTTGTGTTTTATTTTCAGCAGTGTGATAAGTTCTATTTCTATGTGATTTTGTTGTGGAGTGTATAAATTATTCAGTGTGTTGTGAGGGAGGTAATTTCGTTTCCAACAAATATCTTTTGTGTAAAGAATTGCTGTAAACGGGTACTCAACCTCGTATCATGGCGGATAGATTCATGCAAAGTAGAGGCTTAGTGGGGGCAGAGGCCGCTAACAGTGACGAGGAGGAGGGGCAGCGCGAAGTGGAGGCAAGGCCGACCGTAGAACGAACGCCGACCGAATCTGCTCGCGGAACAGAGCCATTAGAATCGTCACCGGAAATGTTAGAAGGGGAATCACCACCCGTTAGTCCGGATGACCCCATGCTAAACCTAATGAGGGCATTGTTAGGTAATTTCCATACAACCCTTACCAATAAGATAGAGAATATGCAACAACAAAACCACGCAATAGCTGCAGAAATACAACGCGACATTCAACATGTACAAGAGAATGTTCAACGCGACATGCAACAGGTACAAGAAAACATCCAACATGTACAAGAGAGTGTTCAACGCGAGATTCAACAACAAAACCAGGTGTTAGCTACGGAGTTGAAAGAACAGCAAAATGCTTTAGCTACGGAGTTGACAACCAAAATAAGTGCTGTTAACGACAAGGTCGAAGCAATTCAGCGAGCACAGGAAACGGGGGCAGCCGAATTGAAGAATGAAGTTGACAAGAAGTTAGAGGCACAAGCAAGAAAAGTAGAGGAACAATCTGAGAAGATTGAAACTGTACAAAATAAATGTGAAGAAATGAACACGCGAATTGATTCAATAACTGAATTCGTCGAAATTCGTACGAAACGACATGAAGACAAAATCGCACAAGAACTGAAAGGGATTTCAAATCAGGTAGAAGTGGGCACACAAGAACGTTTGAAAGTGCTAACAAAACTAAACGACTTGCAAGCAACGGTAGATACCATGCCGGCAGCTGTAGGTTCGACGCACCCGTTAAACTTAAATGTGCCACCTACCTTGAAGTTTTCGGGATTGCCCGAAGAACATCCATATTCGTTCTTAAAGGCACTAGATAGTTTTATGGCTCTTAGTCGCTTGCCAGAGCAATATAAAACGCATTTATTGTACCAGATTTTACAAAAAAATGCAAGAACATGGTTAGAAACGCTTGAACCGTTTCCTCAAACAATTCAAGAATTTAAAATAAAATTTTTAAATAGATATTGGAGCGAGGAAATTCAACTCAACCACAAGATGACAGTTATGAATACGTACTACAAGCCGACGCTAGGAAGCATGCGCGATTATGCGGCGGGGAAGATTGCTGCACTCAAGTTATGTTCGCCACCTATGGAAGACAAAGAAATTATTTGTTTATTAACAAGACATTTCCCATACAGCATACAGAACTTGATAAGAAGCATAGCTCCGCGTGACATTGAGGCATTCCAAAGCTTGCTAGGTAATTATGATATTACAGCAGATAATGTCATGAAGGGAGGCAAGACTAGTACGACGATTAATGCCATCAGCACGAGTGTGGGAGGTCAAGAGGCAAAATCATCGAAACAGAGCGATCAACCAAACAATAAAAAGAATGATCGAAATACGGAAGAAAATAACTTTCGGAATGAAACGAAAGACCGAACTTCAAAACCAGGAGGGGAGAAGACTAATAAAACATACCCTCAAAACAAGCGCAAGACTAAAGAAGAAGAGAATAATGAAGAATTAGGGGACAAACATCAATGTCAGCCATCAACATCGGGAAACTGCCACAGTTCGATGTGAGCGGGAACCCCATGTCGAACAACGTTCAAGCTGAATACAACGTGGTTCCTGTAATCTCTGTAGGTGATCCACCGACGGGTGTCATATGGAATATGGTCACAACGAACGAGTATCCATATCGTTGTCCGGTGATTGAAGTATGCTGCGGCGACGTGGTGATGAAGGCGTTAGTGGACACTGGCTCCATGGCAACCATAATGGATGAAGACGCCTACAATGCGTTAAGGGAATCGAAGATTGAACTACCTCAATTGCCAATTAAAAGTACGCGAATTACAACTGCGATTGGAAACAAGTCGAGCCCGATCAAAAAACAAATTTATGCACCATTAGAAATAGGAGGCAAGGTCTATGACACGCCATGTCTCGTAGTAAAAGGACTCACGTACGCAGTAATTTTAGGCATTGATTTTCTCGTGGAGAATGATGTAATTGTAGATACCAGAGCCGCGAAAATTCTGATAGGTCGTGGAAACGCGAGAATTAACACAGTGATGAAATTTGATGAAGAAAAGTTAATTGAAAATGAGGATGAAATAGATTTATGTTCGTCCGCGACAAATGACTTGATTGAATCAATTGAAGAGAAAGTTAATTCCGCTGATCTCCTCGACAAAGAACAGAAGGCCAAGTTATCGAAGTTACTCATCAGCGCCAAAAGGGTGTTCGAGAAAAATCGCGAGCCAGTGAAAAATTACGTGTTTCGTATCCAACTCACAGACGAGACGCCGTTCAAAGGACGCAGCTATCCTATACCAGTGGCGTACCAAGAAGCAATTTCAAAACAAATTGAAGAAATGTTAGAAGAAGGCATAATCAAAAGGGCGACTACGGCGTATGTCAATCCAATTGTAATAGTGAAAAAGCAGAACGGCACATTGCGCTTATGCTTAGACGCGCGTTACTTGAATTCGCTGACAATACCGTATAGGGATGTACCGCCCAAAATTGATGAAATATTGTTACGATTCGCCAATAAGGGGTACTTCTCATCAACGGACTTCAGCAAGGCATATTATCAAATGAGGTTGCATCCGAAGGATCAGAAATACACAGGGTTCGTCTACAAGGGGCGAAGCTATGTATTTCAACGTGTCCCATTTGGATTGCGTAACAGTGGAGCTGCGCTGGTTCAATGTTTGGACGAGATTATGAACAATGCTGGGTTACAAGACACCACTCTTTACGTTGATGATATCTTAGTTCATTCGACAGATTTTGAACATCACCTTGAAGCATTGGGAAAGTTATTACCATTGTTGATTCAAAATAACTTGGTATTAAATCTTGAAAAATCCCATTTTGGTGTACCACAAATCAAATTTCTGGGATATGAAATCACGAAGAATGGAATTCAAATGGGATTGGATAGAATTAAAGAAATCGAAGCCATACCCCGACCAAAGAATAATAGGCAACTAAAGAGAATTTTAGGAGTCTGCAATTATTTTAGCAGGTTTTGCTATAATTATGCTCTAACGATAGCTCCATTATATCGATTATTGCGAAAAGATCAGAAATGGGAATGGACGGAACTTCAACAGAAGGCGTTCGACGATCTTAAGCATATGTTTTTACAAACATGCACGATTTCACATCCAGATTTCACGCAGCCTATGTATCTACAAACAGATAGTAGTGATTTGGGTGTGGGAGCGATGTTGTACCAAGTCATTGATGGGGAGACAAAAATCATCAATTTGGTCAGCACTGCTTTAAAAGGGCCGCAGATCCGTTTTACGACATCGGAGAAAGAAGCCTATGCCGTTGTTTGGGCCCTAACTAAATTAAAGAATTACTTAATGGGGAGGAGTTTTGTCATCAAAACCGATCACAAAGCCCTAATCTTTTTAAATCGTTGCAATTGGCAAAACGATAGGCTGATGAGGTGGTCACTGTGGCTACAACAATTTGACTTTCGAATCGAGTATGTCGAGGGGCAGAAAAATGTATTACCTGACTTACTCAGTCGTCAGTTCCCAGCTCCAGAGACGAATATCACCCATAAAGGCGTCGAACAAGTCAATGCAATCGATCTAAAAATTCCTCAAAGTTTTCTATGGGATTGGTCCACATTGGCAGACCTTCAAAATCACGACGACGAAATTAGTAAAGTCAAGCGTGTGCTTGAGGGAAGAGGGCAAACAGAAGACGAAGAAGTCGTGACGAAATTGCAGAGAGATCCCGAGAGGTGGAGATTGACCAATGACATGGTGCTGATTCGATTGAACACCGCTCCAATTACCTACAAAATTTGGATCCCAAAAGCGCACGCGGAGGAACTAATTAACTATGTCCACGCTCAAGCCGCACATTACGGGTCCACAAAAATTAAAAGCATTATAAGCGAACTATGTTATTGGAAAAACATGGATAGGGATGTGAAACGAGTAATCAAGTCGTGCGAGACATGCATGAGGACAAAGTTTCCGAATCGATCGTATGCGGGTACAGTGACACCGATCATTCCCGAAGGGAAAAATGATATCATTGCAGTCGATTTGTACGGGCCATTACCAAAATCGAGGCGCGGGAATAAGTATATCATGGTCATCATCGACTTGTTTACAAAGTTTACACAAGTGTACCCCATTAATAAGATCACCACTAACCAGTGTTTACGACAGCTGGAGAAATATTTAGCAATAGCAGGACAGTATCGTAGAGTCTTGAGTGACCATGGAACTCAATTCACTAGCCAACTGTGGAAAACAGCATTACAAGAGAAAAATTTAACTCCAATTTACTCGTCCATTCGCCACCCGCAATCAAATCCAAGCGAACGGGTGATGAAAGAAATGTCGAGACTGTTCCGAACTTATTGCAGCCAGAAACATGACGATTGGACCGAGTTAGTGCCCCATGTGAATCGATGGTTGAACCACGTGCCGCATGAAAGCATCGGGATGAGTCCATACGAGGCCCATTTCGCCCGCAAACCACCACATGTGTTGGGATATCTAGACCGTGAAGATGTGACCGGACCGGAACCCTACCACACGGAACAACAAATTCTGGATAGGCTCCGCAAGGCTGCCGAAGAACGGAAAAAGAAAGTAAAAAGCCGACCATATGTGTTTAGGGTGAATCAAAAAGTCATGCTACGAACTCCAAAAGTATCAGTACCAAGGCTAAAATTATTTGCTAAATTCTTTCACCTGTACGAGGGACCGTACACAGTGACAAGATTGGTAGCTCCAAATGCAGCCGAATTAATAGATGAAGACGGAAGAGTAATAGGAACATATAACTTCTTCAACTTGAAACCTTACTAAATAACGGGTTGCTGATTCGAATGATCAGGTAACAGAAAGATGAAAAGTCGATGGGAAAAATAAAAGAATTCTTGAATAGTTCTCGTTGAAGATTCTTCTCCATCATTTTAAATGACCGTCGAAGAATCTTACCGTTATGGGGGCAATGAGACGAAAATGGACGAAATCCATTCGTCCCATAATAAATCTACAACCAGCCCGAACACCATAAGGCGCAGGCAGCTTTGAAAGCCGCGCGCCGTCGACGTCAGCGGATGACGAAGGCGTCGAATAATTTCGAAGCCTACAACCGGAACCGATGGTCGCCAATGAGGAGAGAGCCGAAAATCCCACGATAGCCATTGGTCGGCGTAGGTCACGCGAGGAGAGTAGGACAGAGGCAGCCTGGTAACCGATGTAGAATTTTGGTCTTCTAGAAAGAGTTTCCGACGAGGCAAGACGGGTCTTCTAGAAAAAGTTGTCGACTAGGTGAGACGTGTAGGACGTTTCTTCTAGGAAAAGTTGTCGACGAGGCGAGACGTGTAGAATGTTTCTTCTAGAACAAGTTTTCGACGACGTGAAACGTTGTTTTTAGAAAAAAGTTAACGACGAGATGCGATATCCGCTAGGAGCAGTTTTGTTCTAAAGCAGAATTCATGACCAAGTACAACGTGAGTCGGTGCGTAATTCACAACTTCCAACGCCACCAGAACTTTCAAAGTGCACGGGAGCAAAGTGAAACGAGCCCGATGTTCAAATCAAGAATTATTTAATGAACTGTTGTCCGGAATGGGTTTGTGAGGAAGGAAATTAAAGACGTCTGAACTTTCTGAACTGACGTGTAATTCGCATTGAAGGAGAACGAAGAAAGAAGAAGGGAGAAGATAGAAGAAGAAGGTACAGCCGAGAAGTTGGTACGTGACGTGGAATACAGCGAGTACGAGAGGCGCCGCGGTGCAATTCACCGTTGCATCCCGAGGTCGCCATCGGGCCCGCCGCTACCCCACAGGCTCGCCGAGGCTTCCATTTGTTCGAGCGGCCGTGAAGACAGCGAGGTCATCGCTACGCCCTTCCCGGCTGCTAGTGGGCGAACGGGAGGTCTCCGGAACGCGCGCGAGAGGGGGAGGTGTAACGGTATTTCACCGCCATGCAGCAAACGAGAGTGAGTACCTGTAAACTTTGACACAGTGCTGTAAAAATACAAGGTATTAGCAGAAATAGGAGAGGCTAATGAGGACAATTCTAGATTTGGATTTGGTCTTTCTTTCATGTTCAAAGGGTCGTTCTAAACAGAATTTAAAATAGAATACGATGCTTACATGCATCTAAACCAGAACAATAAGTAACTTTGTTAAAATCAGTCTTTTTCTTTATCGAAAGAGTCAGTGTACATGTGCTTTATGTGAAAGGCAATAAGTAATGCCACACTAATTTAAGTAGTAATGAAAATCTTAAGAGAATGTTTAGGTAAATCCAGCTGGAAATAGGATTATCGAAATCTCTCTTAGGTGTAATGTGTACAGGCAGTGTAGGGCAAAGCAGTGGTTTGCCCGCTGCATGTTGTAATGTTATGTAATCAATTTTGGTTAATGAATGAGATATAAAGCATTTGTGGATTGTGATTTTCCCTGGTCACTAAACCATGTAGGATTTCCTAGGGAGGGAGCATCCTATAAAAGAAAATATTTTGATAAACAACCGGCAGGGCCTGGCGACGAGGCGGTGACTGGAGCGCCGTGACGTCCTGGTGATACCCACGCCAGAAGCATTTGATTCTCGTGGGGTATATCCGCCCTAGCCCATCAAAGGTTGGTTAGTGCCGGCATGTCGAGAGATGGCATGTTCCGTTGCAATATATATATATATATATATATATATATATATATATATATATATATATTAAAAACGAGTAATTTTTTTGGAATATGTAACACGTACATTCAGATTGTAAATTTACGTAATGAAAGTCTTTGAAATGTAATTGTTATTTAAGTGTACTTTGTCCGAAAAAAGTGATTTTCTTCATAAAATTGTCGTCGCCCTTCAACAAGCAACACTAAGCTTTAGTTATCGAGTAGGTACTAGTCAATCTAATCAAATATAAATGAAAATTAAGATTATTAGTATTTAGATATTTTGCACTCGAAATATAATGAATAACAAACATACTGTCACTGCCATTAAATATTTATCAAAATGTAATTTTAAACGTTGAGAATTTTCAAACATACGTCACTCAAATGTTTCCACGAGAAACATTGATGAAAACGGTAGTTTCCTCTTTTGTAATACAAATAGTATTTTGAAAATATTGTTTGTCAAATTACAGACCCGTTTACACAAATTACAGACAATATTCATTCTGCACTACGAAGTTAAGGTTTCAATACCACAATTTTTTTTTTCAAATATTAAAACTACAAAGAGATATTACATATTTTCCAAGGAATTCGTCATCCGACTCCTCAAACGCTGGCTGGAGTGGAACCGCATCCATCCTATCTCCGCAGCAAGGAACGTCCCTCAACACAACTACGCAGCCCATTATCCCCCCTTCGGGAACCCTTCCCACCATGTCCATACATCCAAGTACGGGACTCCACACGCTCGATATAAAGCGAACTCCTTCGAGAGCGAATAAAGGATGCCGGGAGCGTCAGTCCGGGTGCAGGACATTCCATCGTACGCGACCGAAACCCACGGCCTGAGAACTCCGCACAGCCCAGCGTGCGCGCCGAGACAGACTTCTCCCTCCCCCCATCCCCCCTCCAAAGCGACGGTCGTCGATGCGGAAGCCTTGCGTGATAAATGGAAGCAACCCCCTCTGTTAAGCCGGGTGTGTTTTATGTATAAAAATGCTAGAGAGGTAGACACGCGGCTGCGAGCCTGGAACACGACAATACAAGAAAGCGCCCCGCCCTCTTCGATAGGGGACTGCCGCCGCGGTAGCGGCGGCGTTCGCGAGTTCCACTCCCCGCCGCTAGGGTCGCCCCCGCGCGCATTTGCAGGATTTAAAGCCCGCTGGCAGGCGGGGGAGCCCTCCACTTGGCCCCGATTGACTCGCAGCCCGCCGCCTGTAAATATAACCAGCTTGTCCCGAGGATGCTTATGAGGACTTTTTTCGGGCTCCAGTGGGCTGGAAGGTGGGGGTTTGGGGGCGAGGGGTGGGGGCACAGGGGGTGGAATCCACGAGCGGCGTCGAGTCGCCCCGCCCCGCCCCGCCCGTCCCGTCCTACCCCTTCCTGCCGCGCGCCGCTCCGCACCCCCGCCGCCTGACAGATTGTCTAATGGAGTGTGCAGCATTAGATAGCTGGCGTCGCCGGGCCCGCCCCGCCGGAGTATATCGCCTCCGCTTCTCTCCTTTCCTCGCGTTGCGCCGTGCAGTCTTCTTCTGCTTTCACGCCTCCCGGGTCCATAGACGCCTTACAACGTCGTTTCCGGCCCCTGCCCACCCCTCTCTTTACCAGCCGCTTTGCACTTCGTAGATTCCTGCTATCGTCTTCCAACTTTATTCCTCATTTCTCCTTTATTTAACCTGTATTACCAACCACTTTTATTTCACCAGTATTTTTGGGTAGATTTATTCATAATTTTTTTTGTGTCATCTGTTCACTCGCCTCGTCTTAAATGTCCCTTTTATTCCCAATTTTCTTCGATTTATACACATTTTTTCTCCTTTCTTTCGTTCATTTTCTGTCTTATTCTCCATCACCCTCCTGGGTACTTTTCTCCCTTCCGATTTATTTTTCTCGTGATAAATATTTTGCCTATCTTTTCCTTCCTCACTCTCCTATTCCGTCAATTATATCTGCATACCTGCATTTTATGAATATTTATATTGTTTCAGTTCAAAGTTATTATAGAAAAATTAATAATAATAATAATAATAATAATAATAATAATAATAATATAAGAATAATAAGATAATTTTTATCAACAAGGCTAGATCGGGTCATTAGGTTTGACTCTACCTAAGTTCGATCCCCCAGTGTACCATATGTAACATGAAGTCTTACAAATATATGCATCAGTCCCCTCTATACCTCATTCGCTTACGACGCCCTCCGCACCAGTCCCCTCCGCACCAGTCCCCTCCGCACCAGTCCCCTCCGCACCAGTCCCCTCCGCACCAGTCCCCTCCGCACCAGTCCCCTCCGCACCAGTCCCCTCCGCACCAGTCCCCTCCGCACCAGTCCCCTCCGCACCAGTCCCCTCCGCACCAGTCCCCTCCGCACCAGTCCCCTCCGCACCAGTCCCCTCCGCACCAGTCCCCTCCGCAACCAGTCCCCTCCGCACCAGTCCCCTCCGCACCAGTCCCCTCCGCACCAGTCCCCTCCGCACCAGTCCCCTCCGCACCAGTCCCCTCCGCACCAGTCCCCTCCGCACCAGTCCCCTCCGCACCAGTCCCCTCCGCACCAGTCCCCTCCGCACCAGTCCCCTCCGCACCAGTCCCCTCCGCACCAGTCCCCTCCGCACCAGTCCCCTCCGCACCAGTCCCGTCTATACCTCATTCACTTGCGACGACCTCCGCCCCCCCGCCACGTGGCATTTCTTCACGCCCTCCGCGCGCGCACGTCCGCACTTTTTCTCGCAATGCTCCTTCCAATTGCCTCCCGGTCGCGTCTTGTTTCGCCTCCGCTTCCCCGCGTCCCCCCCCCTGCCCCCTCCGCGCCGCCCATCGCATCGACCCCCCCCCCCTCATCTCGTCTCGCGCGGCGCGGCGTTCGAGAGTTTCATCTTCGGCCGATGTAACGACCCCCGCGCTTCCAAACGGACAATTCTGCCGCATATGACGCGCAGGAACAATTGTCTCGGGCGGTAATGGACCATCTGCATTGACCTGCGCGCGCATCGATCCCAGATCTCCCCTCCTCGCGCATGAATATCGCAGGGCCCTTGGCAGAACCCGACGCGCGGGCGCCCCTCGATACAGTTTACATATTGGATTACCGAGGATCGCATACGAGATTCTGAATCTCGTTACCGTAAAATTTGTCGTTCTATAAAAAAGGAACACGCTGTAAGAGAGCGGAGCTTCGGAGTGCAGATTCTTGCTTTATCATTTTTGCCTTTTTGAATCATCAGCACTTCTGAAGAAAACGCGCAATACCATGCCTACTTCTTGCACTGTACATTTTTAAGCGTTATGCGTATTAATAAAATTTAACAATCTTCTAAATCTTCGTGTTTGCGTTGAGATTTTTTTGCATGTATAGTTTTGGAACCTATAGACCACTTCCACCTCCTAACGTAGCCACGTAATTTTAATCGATGACCTCTTTATCATACGAAATATTTTCTAACATTACGCCTGAATGTTAATGATAGATTGATTTCTATAGTAGCTTTTATTACATGGCACATAATAATGATAATTTTATCAATGCAGAAAGCTTGAGTGTATGGACCATTATTATTTCATCTTTAACACGTAAATGAAGAGCATGTAAAGACGATCTAAGAATATGAAACAATAAAGACCCAAAAATATAAATTTGACTTCAATTTTCAGAACTGGTATTTTTTCCTAGATAACTATATAACTTTCTATATTGAAAGTCCTTGGATTAACCATCTGAATTAGACCCATTTATTTTTGTCTTATACGAAGTGTTATTTCTCATTATGAAACTGTCTTGATGCAGGTTCATGAAAACGTTATATTAATGCATTTTATTTATTTATTTTATAAAATAATTTCTGTTGGTTTGCGATATATGAAGGTGTTCGCATTGCAAGAGGTAGCTACTATAAAATAGTTTTCTAAAGAAGTAGCAAAAGTAGACATTTCTTCTTCACACACGAAACAATTGCACGTAGATCGTGACTTTGCACGTGATCGTAGGCTTTGGCCCAAGAGAGTCCTATGCCTTATCGGGTTTATTACGAGAAAGAAGAAGAAATCTTTTTCAATGAGATATTCCTCGTCACAAAGTCAAGGTGAAATGTATCCTTAGTACGGCGACATTTTCTTACACTAGTACTACAATTCTCGCACAAAATGTAATAATCGGTATGTGGAATATGTTAGTGATATTATCTTATTTTTGTCGAAAATTGAGCTTTGTACTAGAAAAGAACAGAGGCATTCTATGAATATATTCTTCTGTTATGTTCTTAGTTTTGGTAACCAACGTTAGGGAAAAGTATATTAGTATTTAAAAATAACGTTCATCTACTATTAAAAAGCCGAAGCAACGTTCAAATATTGATTGTCCTGTAAACTCTCTTCTAAACTTGTGTCTCTTCACACCACGAGACTCCGGTAAATTGATCACAGCCTACCGTCAGTTCAAAACTGAAGAGGTTCCCAAATCCGCAGAGAACGAACCATGACTTCAGCAAGCGCTATCCTCTTTCCTAATCTCGAGGCACCATTTTTCTCCTTTATCCGTCACTCCAGCGCACGTGTGTGTACTCCCTCTGTCACCTCTGCCCCAAATTTTTAGAGCGAGTAAGTGAGAGAATGAGAGAGAGAAAACAGACGTAGGAAGAAAATAAAAAGGGAGGAGGGAAGGAAAACGGAGAACACCAGTCGACCTGCTCACGCCCCCCACCCAACACCACATTTCCCCCCTCCTCCACCCACGGCGATTTACGACCCTCCGCGGGCGGTCCCTCCCCTCCCCTCCCCTCCCCTCCATCGCTGGGGCGGGAGGCGGGCGCCGTGGGGCTGCCAGAGCCGGATTTGTTATCGCCAAATCCTCCGCCGCGCTGTGATTCTTCCTGAGGGCGGTGCATGGGGCGAGGAGAGGCCACCACGAGGGAAGAAAAAGATGGAGGTGGGTGGGCGCGAGTGGCGGAGGGCGCGAGTGGCGGAGGGCGCGAGTGGCGGAGGGGCGCGAGTGGCGGAGGGCGCGAGTGGCGGAGGGCGCGAGTGGCGGAGGGCGCGAGTGGCGGAGGGCGCGAGTGGCGGAGGGCGCGAGTGGCGGAGGGCGCGAGTGGCGGAGGGCGGCGAGTGGCGGAGGGCGCGAGTGGCGGAGGGCGCGAGTGGCGGAGGGCGCGAGTGGCGGAGGGCGCGAGTGGCGGAGGGCGCGAGTGGCGGAGGGCGCGAGTGCCGGAGGGCGCGAGTGGCGGAGGGCGCGAGTGCCGGAGGGCGCGAGTGGCGGAGGGCGCGAGTGGCGGAGGGCGCGAGTGGCGGAGGGCGCGAGTGGCGGAGGGCGCGAGTGGCGGAGGGCGCGAGTGGCGGAGGGCGCGAGTGGCGGAGGGCGCGAGTGGCGGAGGGCGCGAGTGGCGGAGGAGCGCGAGTGGCGGAGGGCGCGAGTGGCGGAGGGCGCGAGTGGCGGAGGGCGCGAGTGGCGGAGGGCGCGAGTGGCGGAGGGCGCGAGTGGCGGAGGGCGCGAGTGGCGTAGGGCGCGAGTGGCGGAGGGCGCGAGTGGCGGAGGGCGGCGAGTGGCGGAGGGCGCGAGTGGCGGAGGGCGCGAGTGCCGGAGGGCGCGAGTGGCGGAGGGCGCGAGTGCCGGAGGGCGCGAGTGGCGGAGGGCGCGAGTGCCGGAGGGCGCGAGTGGCGGAGGGCGCGAGTGGCGGAGGGCGCGAGTGGCGGAGGGCGCGAGTGGCGGAGGGCGCGAGTGGCGGAGAGCGCGAGTGGCGGAGGGCGCGAGTGGCGGAGGGCGCGAGTGGCGGAGGGCGCGAGTGGCGGAGGGCGCGAGTGGCGGAGGGCGCGAGTGGCGGAGGGCGCGAGTGGCGGAGGGCGCGAGTGGCGGAGGGCGCGAGTGGCGGAGGGCGCGAGTGGCGGAGGGCGCGAGTGGCGGAGGGCGGCGAGTGGCGGAGGGCACGAGATAAAACAAGTGAGAGAGTGCTCGTGAGTTTTGTGAACAGAGAAGAGAGCGGTGACGTTGCTGGAGTCTCTGCTCTCTCCGAAAATCTAGCGATTCTCAGTGTACGGGCACGTTTCCCCTCTCGTTTCGAAACAAAATGAGGTTGGATGAGCTAACACATTCAGAATTACAAGAGAACGAAGTGAAGTGTTGTTTTATCTTAGCCGATTTTGGTTGGTGCATAGAAGTCAAGTGCGCGTTGTTAATATGAATTACGGTTAATATTTGTTTACGACGGCACTATAAATACTGAAAACGAAAGTTTCAGAAATTATTAAGAACACGTAATGTTAGACTGTTGGAGCAAAGTTACTAGAATGTTTCTAAAGCAGAGAGAACATTCCTAAATGAAAATTAAATAATATTCTCTGAGATAAAAGGAATGCACTGTAACATCCTTGCGCAATGGTAATCCTTAAGTGCTATACATTGTAAAGTGGGAGGAAGAAAGAGAAAAAGTAACACGAATAATTTGGGGAGGGGGGAATATGGAAGGGCTAAAAATTGGTTTAACTATCTATTCGTATATAAAACGAAGTAAAATGTAATGTATGTTTAATTACTTTTACCTCCTGTGTTCCATAATGTACTTTGAAATCATCTGATTTCAAGGATTCTTCTATACTTCATAATGACCAGACATATCACAAGAAAACAACTGCAACCCTAACGTACGAAAATCACAAATATAGTTTGATGACCGATTTGGCGGTGAACATTTGATAAACTATTTTCTTCTAAGTGTGTATTATGCTAGTTATAATTGCACTTAATACCTCATTACAATTTACAAACAGACTAAAACCTTTTTTCCCAAAACATTAATTTTGAAATGGAAAAACGCTGCGAATTCAAAGACCACAGATTAGTAAGTTTGATTGCTAATAATAATTGCATGTTACAAATTAGGAATATGAGAGATAATTTGTAACGAACATTTTAGTGCACAATAACATTCAAGAATTTTATCGCGATATGTCTACAAATAAGTCAACAGTTTGTAAAACTGCCATTTGATCGAAAACTTACGCACAGGCGTAATCACTCGCAATATATTACACGGTTGGGTCGCGTTTATCAATAAGTTGAGTTCCCAGCGCTTCCTTCCCTACGTCTCCATCCTGGGCGATACATGTTATAGTAGTTAGACACCTCACTTTCCTCGACGGATTACCAGGGTTCACAAATCCCGGTCCATTGGACGATAGATGTGTAATATAAGTCAGAGAAAGAGGGTTGGGTAAGGACATTCTCTCGTTTCTCCACCTAATATTCCACCACTGATATTTTCATTCAACTTATATAATTACGAATCCATCAAACCACTCACATCCGGTATGTCTATTGTCCCTGCAGCCTATTTCACAGTCTTGTAACGAACAGGTTTTCATACACCTGCGGTGGACGTCTAGCTTTGAAACTGTTATTCTCACCCCCATTCTGGGGCGTAAACAAGAACCGTCGGGCTAACATGTAAACGGCTAAGCGCGAACCTCTTAGAGAGCATCTACGCATAATCTGGGTAAGGCCTTCTTCGCCCGCTCGAAGCCGACCAGCTTTCCATTGATACTCGAGTTATACGCCACACATTAGTTGGGCAAATGCTCAGTTACACCTGAGTGAGAAGCAATGCCACAACGAATTCAGGACCTATATGGGAGTCACCCTGACTTACCAGAAGGACGGAATCCGCACTATGTCCTTCATGAGGACTGTAAGAAGAAGATTGAACTCCGATGGGGGAGGGTGTATGTACGAATAGCGTGGCCAGCTAATCGATTAAACTGACCTCAGCGACATCACGCAGTGTTTGAAGGGACCTTTCACTGCAGTTCTTGGCCAACGGCAGCCAAGCTCGTGTGTCGGTAGTACGGATTTTTTACTTACACTAAAGCGTAGATGGCGTTGGACACGTTCGTGTAAGGGCTTCGTAATTTGCCAGAAAAGCTCATAAACGTTCCGTCATTTACCGCATAGTGTTGCTGGAGTTCAATTTAACCAATTTGCTGCTTAACCGAACTGCCGAACTGATGAGTTATTCATAAGTACTCCCAACATAGTCTAACGTCGGTGTTGAGTCTCGTCCTTACAATCTTAAAGACATCGATTTTTGCACTAATGACGTGGGTCATAACGAGAAATAGGTCACACAAAACAAGTATTGTCAGGTCTTTTACACGGGACGAAGTCCCTCCGGTATCCCAGATATGGCTGAGAAGGCTAGGAAATAAGGATTATAGTACCATGTTACCATTGAAAACATTAGTAACGAAAGACTGGAATTAACGGAAGAAACGGAAGACGTAATCGTGTCCGTATCTCCGATAATGTACTTTCGCATAATGTACTTTCCTTACCCATTTCTTACATTTACACTAACACGCACTATACTACCGTACATGTCGGGAGCTTAGAGCTTGTCCCGTCTGAGGCTGTGCCACGCAAGTGGGTCATATTTAGTTGGGGAAACTCCCCGCACGCCGACAGGTTAAGTCGGCGCCGGATCTCGCCATGCAGAGGGCTCGCCCACAACACCGCCACCTCCCAAGATAAAAACATGCACTAGACTTACGGGACTAATGAGTTAGCCGTTGACGCACACGGAAGCACGAAATAACCAATCGCAGTCGCAAAAGGAAGAAGCGTCCGCTCAAAGAGACACCGCGAGGGGCGCTAACAGCCGCGTGCTGGATCAGGTGGAGCTTGGAATTCCTCGAGCGCCCCCAAAACTGGCATAAATCTTTCAACGAGTAAACCGGCGGTTGAGGCGGACGCGACGGCGGCGGCTGCTGCTCGGCAAACAGGCCTGCTTCGCGGCGCAGTGGGCGGCCGGGCGGCGACACCACGCACAGGCACAGGCACGGTATAGACTCCTTTGGCCGACGGCAGTAAGATTGATTGATTGATTGATTAGGAATTACGGACGCGTCAACTGCTAAGGACATTAGTTCCGCAAGTGCGGTGCATGCTTTTTGCCCGGGAGCAAAGGGTGATTTTCTCCCGATGGTTCGGTGCCGACCTACGGCCAGCTACCGGGGATTTTCCCCGCCCAGGATTCTCCCATCAGCGGGCACTGCACAAGCTCTAAGCTCCCGACCGATGTCCCGGCACGTGTGGTAGTGTAGTGCATATAAGTGTGTAAGTAAGGGGTGAGGATCGGACAAGGTAGGAGAAGGAACGATCGCGTGCGGTCCGTGGTCCGTTTGTGAGCATACTGCTCCAGCAATCGCCTGGTACTGATCGGAGAAACCACGGAAAAATATCTATCAGAGCAACCGGCCGCTAGAATTCTCCTCCAGACAGTGATTGAACTCGGCCTATCTATTTAGTCAGTCTATGGCAGTAAGAAGAGCCATACACAGGGCTGAAATAGTTCGATGCTACATGAGAATTTGCGTATCACCATCTATTCAACAGGAAAAATATCAATATAAAAAAATTAGTAATTCTATTTATACTGAATTTGAAGTTATTTTAGTACCACGTAGTCATTCCTGATCAACAACGCTAATCGTTTTTTTCAATTTAAAAGGAGTAATTTAAAGATCATCGAAACTAGCGAGAGATCTCTCTCCCGTATAGTACTTAGTATACCATAGTGAAGTGCTGCAAGAGTAAAAATACTAATGGAATAAGAGTAATTAAAGCAATATCAGAGGAACAGTAGCTCACATGAAAAGGAATTGTCCATTGAGGTATAAATAATTTTAAGGTATATTATTTTCAGCCGCAATCAGCGTGGGTTAAATCCTAAGAGAATTCGTGAAAATATTTTGCTGTGAAGCAACCTTCTAAACACGTACATGGTTAATGACTCAATAGAAAAACGCTGGTAATAATGCCTCAGAGAAATCTAATAAAAATGGTCTGTTCAGTGAGTTCATTTCCGTGGTAAAAAACTGTATTTGGAAATGAGTGTTTAGTGTCTTTTTAATTGTGAAATATATCACATATTTCTGTCGGGTCTATTTTTTCAAAAACTGTGCGCTTCGCCTGACCCGTTTCGGCCCAGTGTGCGTCCCGGCTCTCGCTTGTTTTCCAGCGCGGCGGCCGGGAGGAAAACACCCGACCGGAGCGCCCTCTCCCCAGAGGCCACTTCCGCAGTTCGGGCGTCTCCCGCCCGCGGCAGCACCGGCGACGCCCGCCCGCCCGCCCGAGACGGATAGATGGAAAAGCGCATGATGATTTTTAAAAGCACGTCGCAACGGTCCAGGCGGGAGCCTTGTTTGGGTGCGGCCGGCGACGGCACGAGCTGGGGCGGGAGCGAGGGCGTCTGCTCGCCCCGCGCCGTCCGCGCTCCGTCCGAATTGCCTCCGTTTAGAATCCGCACGACCGAAGAGAGCGCGCTCAAAGCGGGGCCAGGCGGGGAGGGGGCGGGGCGGGACGGCTGCAGAAGAAGAAGTTCTCTGAACAACTTGGGCTGGGCAGGGTTCGGCTCGGCTCGGACAGCTCCCCAACCCCAAGGAGGACTATTCCCTCTCCCACCTTTCGTCCTTCTCTTCCATCCTTCTCCCCATTTATCATCTCCACTTTAATCCTCTATCCGTCCCCTCCCTCCTAAACCTCCATTCTTCTCTTCCTTCTCCTCTCTCGAGACCTCCATTCTTCTCCTTTCTCCTAAACCTCACCCTTCCCCTCACTCCTATCTTTTTCTCCCACTATTCTCTTCTCTCCACCCACCACCCTTCTCCTTCCACACTCCAACTTCCTCAACACCTTCATTCACTCTGAGTTCCTTCAAAAAACATACAAATACTATGGGATCGTAAAGATAGATTTAACGCTTCTTAAGAAAGAAAGAAAGAAAGAAAGAAAATACAATAAGAAGTGGAAGGACGCACGTATACCTCAAATGGCTTTTTTTCCCTTTAGCGTAGAAAAATATGAGGCAGCATATTCATCGAGTCGGCGCACATGACGTGTAACAGTAGCATCAACTGTTACTGTCAGAATCGCCTAACGAAATAATGAAGTAGATAATGAAAGAATCGGATAGGAAACTCAAGAAACAAGCAACGAAGGGAAAGGTCAACATCGCTTGTGTTTTTGAAGGTAGAGAACCATGTGATGGCAAACTGTCTTCCTCTCACATTTCTCAAAAATCAATCTCGAGAAGTTCTAGTGGATGCTAGAAGTACTATTAAGTTGCAGAATATACAAATATCTTCACTAAAATATTCAATGTATACAATTTGTCCAAAGAAAGCTTCATATAAATATCTACAATAAAAAATGTATATGCAAACCGTACTTATTGTGATATATACGCAGCATTCTGAAACAAATATTTAGGTTTTATCTTTCCCGTACAACATCGGTGGAAAAAGTTTCATTTCCAGTGACAGCGACACAAAATATAAAAACATGTTCATCTTCTACGCTGACCTTAACAGTAATTCCGCTCCACATTTTAACCGCTAACACAAACCAACGCAAACGCAAACACGAATATAACACGCCTTTTCCGTCCACGCAGACAGCCTTTGTTAACCTTCAAACCAATTAAACACAATGCACTAGTAGCCAGCCGTCATTTCCACACAACACCAACGTCGCGGGAATTGCTCGGTTGTCCCGTATCAAGTCGTCACGTGATCCTTTACTTAACGGACGGCGGAACCAAGACGGCGCGGCGCAAGCGACATGAAGCGAGCAAGGGGACGCTTAAGAAATACGAGACTATTCATCCGCGTGGTAGGCTGGCGCCGCGCCCCGCTCCACTCCGCCCCGCCTCTCCTCGCCACGACCCGACCCGACCCGACCCGTCCCCCGTTCCGCCCCATCCCGCGCCGCGCCGCGCCGCGCCGCCCGCCCCGCGCCGTCTCGTCGCGCTCCACTCTGCCCCGCCACGCTTCACCCCGCCTCGCGCAACCCCACTCCGCGCCATCCCACCCCGCCCCGCTCCGCGCCATCTCGTCCCGCGAAGCTCCAACCCGCCCCGCTCCGCTTCGCGCCACCCGCCCCTCCCCGCTCCGCGCCACCCGCCCCTCCCCGCTCCGCGCCACCCGCCCCTCCTCGCTCCGCGCCACACGCCCCACCCCGCTCCGCGCCACCCGCCCCTCCCCGCTCCGCACCACCCCGCACTTCCCCGCGCCACCCCACCCCGCCCTGCTCCGCGCCACCCCACCCCGCGCCACCCCGCCCCACCTAGCCCCACCTCGTGCCACCCCGCCCCTCTCCGCGCCGCCCCGCGCTGCCCTGCGCCGTGCTGCACGCGCAGTCGGGCAGCCAAGCGACTCCACCGCTAACAGGCGACAACGGCGCGCGACACGCGACGGCGTCCCAGGTACCAATTAGAACGTGGCTTCCTCCGCAAAGAAGCCGGCGCAGCAGCGGGAAGGCCCCGGGGATGGAGCGGGTGTGAGTGATTGAAAAAAGTGGTTAATTGTCGGGGGTAATAGTATATTATGCTTCTAGTTTATAATGTTAAGCTTTGTCGCACAAGTACAAATTTCGAAAACGAGCGATATTATACTGCGATGTTCGTAACTTTGTCCCTGACAGGAATCAGTTGTTTCGGTGCCATCCAATCAGGAGCTTCTATTTCGTGACAGTGACGTCACTATGGTGACGTTCAAGCTTCCGATTGGATGAAACCGTGAACAGTTGATTTGTCAGGGACTAAGTTACGAAAATCGCACTATAGGAACGGGTTTTAAAATTTGTACTAATGCAATAAAACAAATATAATCGAGTTGTAAGCATTTTTTGTATATCTGCATTACAAATTTATAACAGAATCAAAGTGAGTTTTTGGAAAGAACTTTATTGTGACGTCATGGGTATTTGACATTTATGCGAAAAGCGGTAGTCGACTGTTCCGTTTACCGCTACCACTATTCTCTCACTGCTATTGGCTCACTGTGTGATGACGCAATTGTTCCTGCAACAAATGGCAAATACGATTTAACTGTGCCGTAAGACGTAATTTTAAGAACAATTTTTGTAACGTAAAAGATCGTTTACAATACTAGAATACAAAAAAAAACATTACTACTCGTACTAGAACCTCCATGCAAGAA
This sequence comes from Acheta domesticus, assembly GCA_031308135.1. NCBI lineage: Eukaryota > Metazoa > Arthropoda > Insecta > Orthoptera > Gryllidae > Acheta > Acheta domesticus. The sequence goes on along the minus strand of JAHLJT010009419.1, from coordinate 22,134,968 downwards.
ACTGCATTCGGAAATCCACCTCATTCCTCCTACATCCCTATAAGAGAAAAAAATGTTATCAAACGGAATTTGTGAATGTAATATATATAAACCTAACGTTTAATGTTCAATATGTAATATAAGTCAGTTGTGCATACATTTGGTTCTTGTTCCTATTTACGTTCTCTTTCAACATTCTGAATGGTTCTTTACATAGCATGGCACCAAGATTCGCAATTTATGGAAGTTCAGAAAGTTTTCATGAAAATCAACCTTATCTTTACAAGAGGCCTACACTCTATTCAAGAAAAAGAATGAATAAAACCAATTTATCCTCCACGTTCAAACCTCCACCACGTAAAATTGCGTCTTTCAAGTTAGAAAGCCTACTAGCCTACCACAACGTCTGCTAATAGTCGTTTGTTAATAGGCCATGTGAAGAAAAAGGAACATTTGCATTTCAAACTTTTGAGATTTCAAGAAAATCCTTTTCATGGGACGAAGTCGGCCTTACAACTGAAGCGAAAAGTAGACGAAACGGGAGGAGTCAGATAAAAAAGAGCATTCCCACACAACTTTTCTATATTATTTACTGTGTAAAATTGATGGTAAAAAAAGCACTCACAACAAACTCACAAATAGCAGCTCTGCTCATCACACTCATTTGGGTAGAACGAAGACTGCGGTACGAAGAGAAATTCCCTTCCCCCTCGTCGTGATAGACCTTAGCTAGTGACCCTCCGCCGGTAGAGTGTCGGGGTTGCAGGATGTGCATGGAGTGGCGCGTTGGCGGCGGGCGATAGTGACCGTGCCATGAGGGGGGGGGAAGGGGGGCTGCGATAGGGCGTCGCGGCGGCCGTGAGCTACGACGGGGCCCCGCCCTCGGGGGGCCTCCGAGCACGCGACGCCGCAGGGGCGCCCGCCCAGACCACGCTGGGCGCCAGGGCCTTCAAGGGCCGTTCGCAATGAAGACGTCAGGACAAGCATGCAAATTCCATTCACAATTATAGTATATGTAAACTTCCATTCAGACAATCATCTATAACGATACAATAAATACAAAGCAAACAATATGTGTAATCGAATGACCTTCATAATTCATTCTGCAAGATTTGAAACCTTCCTATCCTTTGCATCCATTGTATACCAAGGCAAGGATAAAACAAAGCTATCCCATAGAAAATTCACTGGATACTTTTACCATAACCTCCGTAACATTGATTTGGTCAATGAGAATAAACATTAATTTGAGTTATTGGAACGTTTTTTGACGATATTTACACTACATACTTCTAGGTCTTAAAGTATTTTTTGGAAGAAGAGTCCGTAACATCACATTAACAATGTCCTGCTCTTCACATAACCTCAAACCACATTTCGAAGTCGTGATCCAAGAGGATTAAGGAAAAAGAAATCCAAACGTTAGAGCTTGGATTTTGTGAAATTTTACGGTTATGTTATATGTTAATTTTTAAGTTCACTTTTGTTCATGTCTCTGAGTACTTTCTACAAAAATAAAATGATCAATCTTTTGCAATTGCATTTGGTTGCGTTTAAGTTTTATATTGAATGAAGGCCTGCGTTTTTCAGTGCCGGTGCCGATAAGTAATGGCATGAACGTGGAGAAAGGCGTATTTCTGAATATCCATAATTTACACGGGACTTTTTCGACTTGTTCGACCAACGAAACAATACTTTTCAGTAAAGTGCAGTTAAGTGGATTTTCAAGCAAATAATTATTCGGTTTATAATATAATAGTCCAGGAAAGACTTCTCTTCTGCCCTTTTCATAATACGATTTGCAACAGCTCTCAATACTGTGTTTCTGAAGCTCTTGGTAAAAAATGCGCATTCCAGGGTCCTCATCTTTAAATTAGTTTCCAACAGGTAGGGTTCTTTACAGGCACGTCAAACCGCGCCCGCACAATCTACTTGCCCGCCTGGGGAGCCCCGCGCTCCCCAGCGAGCAACTTCCCCTGACCCCGCCCTAATTTCCCCTTAAAATTCAGAAAGGGGTGTACATGCACAAGCTGTAGCGGTGCGAGGCTGTGAATAGTGGCTTCAAACGAAAATATGTTAGCCAGATTTTTTCTATTATATAACCGAGAATTGTATTATGGTTATATTCTTTAATTAATATTTGATGTTTATTTTCTTACTAAATTATTCTTTATATAATCATCTTCACTAAGTTATGTTTCAATGGCGAATTTTTTCCTCGTTTTTGTTTTGTGTTACGTTATGAAATCATTCGGTTATTGATTGTATTTAGCAATAATGTGAAATAAATTAACAAGGCTCTTTGTTGACAATTCTCGCTTACGGACAGATAGCACTTTTAACAGACAATATTTGTTAAATATTCTAACTTTAACGTATAAAGTTCATCGTTTTATATCACTCTTAAGTGAACAGGATTACAACTTCAAGATTCTTTTGATTCATTTTTTTAAATTTTACTCCAATTGAAATTTTGAAAACAGACTAATGTATTATTTCATTTTAATGGATGATTTCTGCCTAAAGAAAATTGGAATTAATGTAGCTATGGGACGACATGTCAAGTAACTTCTCCCAAAAACCGTTTTGGGCGAGGTATCCAGTGACGTACCGCCACTCCGGGACAATTTGTATAACCCTTACTTCTAAAACTCACGCCAATTTCTCTAGACGCAGGGTCAGCGAGCTCTAGTAAGCTTGCTACGTTGCCCGTGACCTTGTCATGCCTGTTTTAGAACATGTATGAGATACAGCATGTAACTACCAGATTTGTGCAAGTTCGCTCTCTATCTTCGCGTCAACAAGTTGATTTTATTACACATTTAAGGCAAGTATGTTTTTCTGTGTCAGAAACTTGCGTTTCTGTACGTCATGTTCACTAAAAGCGTCATTTTTGTGTCTTTGGCCTATCATTGTTTTGCTGAGTGGTGATAATAGCACGTTGAAGAACCCTTGAGTTCCATTTGACATGCAAAATTAAGCCCAGATGATAAGTGGTACACCAGATATTAAACCAGATTCTGTTAACTATGAGACTGAGCTCAATAATAAAAAATAAAATTATTCAAGTAAATAAATAGATGTATGTAAATAAATAAAAACATACTTTAATTTAAAAAATCTTAGCTGTAATTTGCATCTATATCCTGTAGAACGTTGGTAACCGATATTAATTGGAACCGGAACCTTTCCGGATTATCATATTGTGCAGAAGTTCAAAATACAGCAATGAAAGGATGCACATACGCCTTCAGTGAAACAAAATATTAAAATCATTTATAATAAATTCTGATATTTACAGAAGTTGAGAGGATGGATAAAACTTCATTATATAAATTATTACAAGAGTATTATTAATTACAGGAAAAAATGTATTGTACGCATGTTATATTTGTGAACGGAAGTGTGGAACTTGCAGAATTTGAAATTGAAGTACGTTCCTGGCTTCTTTTACCGCCTAACACTTTTGACATCATGTCTGCAATCACATTAGGTCTGTTAATGTTTCTTTTCCAATGTCAGTGACTTGCATGTCGTCTTAAAATCGAACTTAAGGAAATCAATGACAGTCCAATAAAAAGAGTCTAAAATTCTTTCGGAACAAAGGACAGTCTTAACGCAAATCAACATTAATAACTTAAAACTAAACCGCCGCAAGCAATCAACAAGTTCGTAACATTGAGAGAAGGTAAGAAAGTTAAAACAACTCGGGCGGTAGCAGCAGATGTGAAGTCAAAAGATTGGTGCCCGTTTCAAACATTGGCTATCGTCGAAGTCTTGAAAATACCGACCTATGTATTCAACAATTAGGGAGCAATTTTCCTCAAGGGGCTTTTGGTCTCTGCAGACGAGGGAATCGGGGCAACAGTTAATTCCTTTTAATTATTCCGGTGACCTTTTGGGAGAGTTTTAACTTTCCAGGTCAACCTTCGAAAGGTGCGGAAGTTACAGATTGCCGCTCCAAGAGGAGTGGAAGAGAGAAATTTTTCAGCGAGTTTTCTTTTACGCGTAATTGAGAAAAAGAAAGTTAAAGAACATTTATATTGATTATCTCTTAATTTGATCAATGGTGAAGGGTTTTAAGTTTAAGATTACATAGGTATGTTACAAACGAAACTACCTGAATCCCAGAGATTACATCGCACACAACGAAGAACTGTGAAAAATTGACAACAGAAAAGTACAACATGTATACGAAAATCATTACTCTCTCAAAATATGGTTTCATTCACTCAAGTTTTTGTGTCGTAAAGTACAGAAGTTCATAAATTCTGGAACAGACAATCACTATTCATTACAACACAGGGATTGACATGGTTCTAAAATGCAATTTAAATGTTTTATATTTACCAAGAACCGGACTGTTTGTAGCGGTGAAATTTTACAAAAAATATTCTATTAAAAACTTAATGCTTCCTTACAATTACAAGTACGTTTTTTTAAGAGACGTGTTTCAAATTATTTCTGTACATAGTGTTCATATACCGTGACATTCCTGAAGGCCTTAGCACAACTAAGCAAAATGCTATGCTATGCCAAATACGGTGGATAATCGTTCATTCTATTAATGTCACAGTTTTATGGAATAAAATTTAATATTTATACTATAAGACCGGTTAATAATAGCAAGCAATTAAATGAAAGGTAATTAGCTGCTAATATTTTAAGCAAAAATCACGAAATTTGGTTGAAAAGAAACCTCAATTTTTTCTTTAAACCAAAACCTATAATAAGTTTTAAATAAACACAATTTAGAATTTTCAAAATGTCAAAGGTTTTAATAAAAATCGTAACTACACAACAAATCGTAACTGTACGAAGTATATAAGCATCAATTCGCTTTCTTCTATTCGAGACAAAAGTCAAGAAAAAAGAGTTATTTCTCACAAAAAATTTAAGTGATGCAGGGGCTCAATGTCAAGTATCTCAAAAACCAAAAACATCTTGATGCTCCCCGAAAAGGGAAAACTAGTTATTTCTTCTGACATATATCGAGTTTTAGCTCAAAAGCTTCTAATCTGACAAAATTTTGCGAGACATCCATCCCTTCCAGCCGCTCCCTCCCTCACCCTTGACTTCCATAACTGCCTGCACACGTCACTGACGTGTCCAGGAAATTCGTGGAAAACATTTGATGAAGATAACTTCACTTGTTAGAAAATAAATATTAAATTAAAGAAAATTATTTACTACACTACTAGCGGATTCGATGGTGTAACGGATAGCGTACCGGACTGTCATACGCGGGTTCAAACCCGCGGGTTTAAACCCGATCGAAGCCGTGGATTTTTAAGGGCGAAAAAATCCTTCGTACGGCTTCCTTCGGAGGAGAAGTAAAGCCGGCTGTCCCATGTTAGTAGATTTACTAGCATGTAAACAGACCCTCAAGCGTAAATGACGCCTCTGAGCTAAATTCAATTGGCCTGTTTCGTCTCCGGAGATAATACCTTCTTTCTCTGCTAGGTGAAAGGAGCGTAGTGAAATTTGCGTAGTCAGGCGGAAGAGCGGGCCTCATGGCCCGAGTCTCGCCACGTAAAATATGGCATTAACTAACTAACTAACACTGGAAAGATATAAAACTGTTATTTATTTGCAAGGTAAATGAAATAATTTAAGACTTGAGGGCAAGTTTCAAATAAATGTGTTTTCAAGAAAAGAAAATAATCTGATTGACCTTAGTCAAGAAAGATTTACTGCATGAAACATTATCGTAACAGGATCAACTGAATAAAAGTAATTTAGATTTAATTGTTTTGGTTTAGACATTTTTGGAACTTAGTGTATTTTTCGTTTTACGATGTTTTTAATGTATATACGTTGAGACATAAGAACGGAATTCGATATATTGTACAATTATGTCTGGAAAAGTTTACTTAATCTATTCCCGCTTTTGGTCTCTAAACAATTTTAATGAACTAGTAAACCATACATAAAAATCTGTATAGTCACTAAATTCTCAAACACATACGTTATCTAATTTATTTGTGAATATCTTGTCTTCATCAATATTAATCTTTAGATATCAGATTTTGATGATCATCTTAATTCAATGTTTTCCGGAGCAAAGTCCCTACGTCTCAAATTTTAAATATTTTTCCTATTTCTAGTAAATGTGATGGTGAATTTAAGAATCTTATTGACAACCAAAATTGTATAAAATATTTTAAACGAACTAGTACGTAGTTCAACCAAACGTCATTTTAATATTTCTCTTTCATTCATTATTCCTTTTCATAATCATTGCGCATTCCACGTTTCCCTACCTTAATATTACAGCATTCATTTTGGAGCTACCTTTCGTCTAGATCTCTGCGCGAGATTGAAACTTTGAAAGTGCCTTAAAGATCCGTCCTCGGTTCTAGCAGATATCGCTCGCAAACGCCTGCAGCCGTGACTCGAGCAATGTATCCTGCGAGTCCTTCCCCGCCCTGGCCGCTGGCGCTGCTCAATAAACGAAGTGTACACGCCTCGAGTGTGTAACTTGGCCTGGACTGCGCGCGGGCAAAATGTCGCCCGACTGAAAGCAAACAGGATCCCGCGCGCCGGCTTAATTTTCCTCTCGTTCAGCGGCGAGGATTTTTCGATCTTTGCCTTTCTTTCTCTTTCTCTCTCTCTCTCTCTCTCTCTCTCTCTCTCTCTCTCTCTCTCCATCTCTCGCCCTCGCTCCACGTCACGTCGGCGTCTCTCCCCGCTTACGTCACCCAGGCTCGTGGAGAGTTCACGATTCCGTTTCTGGTTGCCAGTGGACGAAGAAAGAGCGAGGGCGAAGGGCGAGTGGAAGCAACAATAAAGGACTACAGAAAGCAAAGGCGACAGAAAGCGAGGGCAAAGGGTGAGAGAAAACGAGGGCGAAGGGTGAGTGAGGGCGAAGGGCGAACGAGGGCTAAGGGCTATTGAGAACGACGAAGGAGCGAGCGAGTGACAGCAAAGAACGAGCAAGCGCAATGAACGAGCGAAGACACAGAGCTGTGGGAGCAAAGAGCGAGCGAGAGCAAAGAGCGAGCGAGAGCAAAGAGCAAGCGAGAGCAAACAGCGAGCGAGAGCAAACAGCGAGCGAGAGCAAACAGCGAGCGAGAGCAAACAGCGAGCGAGAGCAAACAGCGAGCGAGAGCAAACAGCGAGCGAGAGCAAACAGCGAGCGAGAGCAAACAGCGAGCGAGAGCAAACAGCGAGCGAGAGCAAACAGCGAGCGAGAGCAAACAGCGAGCGAGAGCAAACAGCGAGCGAGAGCAAAGAGCGAGCGAGAGCAAAGAGCGAGCGAGAGCAAAGAGCGAGCGAGAGCAAAGAGCGAGCGAGAGCAAAGAGCGAGCGAGAGCAAAGAGCGAGCGAGAGGAGCAAAGAGCGAGCGAGAGGAGCAAAGAGCGAGCGAGAGGAGCAAAGAGCGAGCGAGAGCAAATGACGAGCGAGAGCAAATGACGAGCGAGAGCAAATGACGAGCGAGAGCAAATGCGAGCGAGAGCAAATGACGAGCGAGAGCAAATGACGAGCGAGAGCAAACGACGAGCGAGAGCAAACGACGAGCGAGGGCAAACGACGAGCGAGGGCAAATGACGAGCGAGAGCAAACGACGAGCGAGAACAAACGCACGAGCGAGAGCAAATGACGAGCGAGGGCAAATGACGAGCGAGGGCAAATGACGAGCGAGGGCAAATGACGAGCGAGGGCAAATGACGAGCGAGAGCAAATGACGAGCGAGAGCAAATGACGAGCGAGGGCAAATGACGAGCGAGGGCAAATGACGAGCGAGGGCAAATGACGAGCGAGGGCAAATGACGAGCGAGGGCAAATGACGAGCGAGGGCAAATGACGAGCGAGGGCAAATGACGAGCGAGGGCAAATGACGAGCGAGGGCAAATGACGAGCGAGGGCAAATGACGAGCGAGGGCAAATGACGAACGAGGGCAAATGACGAGCGAGGGCAAATGACGAGCGAGGGCAAATGACGAGCGAGGGCAAATGACGAGCGAGGGCAAATGATGAGCGAGGGCAAATGACGAGCGAAGGCAAATGACCAGCGAGGGCAAATGACGAGCGAGGGCAAATGACGAGCGAGGGCAAATGACGAGCAAGAGCGAGTGCAGAGAGCGAGCGAGAACAATGAGCAGTTTCTGCCTTCGTGATTGGGACGGGGACAGGGACGGGGACAGGGACGGGGACAGGGACGGGGACAGGGACGGGGACAGGGACGGGGACAGGGACGGGGACAGGGACGGGGACAGGGACGGGGACAGGGACGGGGACAGGGACGGGGACAGGGACGGGGACGGGGACGGGGACGGGGACGGGTACGGGGACGGGTACGGGGACGGGTACGGGGACGGGTACGGGGACGGGTACGGGGACACGGACGGGGACACGGACGGGACACGGACGGGGACACGGACGGGGACACGGACGGGGACACGGACGGGGACACGGACGGGGACACGGACGGGGACACGGACGGGGACACGGACGGGACACGGACGGGGGACACGGACGGGGACACGGACGGGGACACGGACGGGGACACGGACGGGGACACGGACGGGGACACGGACGGGGACACGGACGGGGGACACGGACGGGGACACGGACGGGGACACGGACGGGGACACGGACGGGGACACGGACGGGGACACGGACGGGGACACGGACGGGGACACGGACGGGGACACGGACGGGGACACGGACGGGGACACGGACGGGGACACGGACGGGGACACGGACGGGGACACGGACGGGGACACGGACGGGGACACGGACGGGGACACGGACGGGGACACGGACGGGGACACGGACGGGGACACGGACGGGGACACGGACGGGGACACGGTCGGGGACACGGACGGGGACACGGACGGGGACACGGACGGGGACACGGACGGGGACACGGACGGGGACACGGACGGGGACACGGACGGGGACACGGACGGGGACACGGACGGGGACACGGACGGGGACACGGGACGGGGACACGGACGGACGGGGACACGGACGGGGACACGGGACGGGGACACGGACGGGGACACGGACGGGGACACGGACGGGGACACGGACGGGGACACGGACGGGGACACGGACGGGGACACGGACGGGGACACGGACGGGGACACGGACGGGGACAGGGACGGGGACAGGGACTGGAACGGAGATTGGGGTCCTGACGAATTCGCAGGTAGGTCAAGGATAGGTGTGGGCCATCGGCTGGGCCCAGGGTTGATGGCTGGGGTTAGGGCGACGCAGGAGCAGGTTCTGGCTGAAGCTGAAGTAAGGCGGGCAGGGCTGGATGGGGCGGGGGCAAGGTAAAGCTGGGGCAGGGCGGGGGCAGGGTGGGCCGTCGGGTGGGCGAGGGGAGTGTAGAGTGAGTGTGTGGAGAGGTGGAGCGGTGTTGGAAGGGAGGCTGGGCGGAACGGGTCGAAACGAGCGGCGCGCTGCGAGAAATCCCGGCTCCTTATAACCGCTGCCGATACGCCCCGGGCGATGGCCGCCCGCGCCCGCGCATCCCAGACAATTGAAGGCAGACGTGCGGGGCGTGCCGATGCCCCGCTGGACCGTTCCCCCCGCCCCCGCTTCCCTCTTCGGTGCCCTGCGGCGCCGCACCGCTATCCACTCTCTGTATCCGGCCCCGAGGCCCCAGAGCCCATACGCGCTTTGAGACTTCCTCGGAAAACGCTGCAGCCAGCACCAAGAGAATGACGTTACATGAACTTCGTAATGATGTATGAATGGTATATTGTGAAACACTGCGTCTTAGAAGAAAATGTTTTCTGATATTATTGTTCTGAAGCATAATGTGTATAATGGTATATTGCGGAACACTGTGTCTCAGAAGAAAACGTTTACTTGGATTATTAGTGTTCTGAAGCAACCAACATTTTACCTGAATATATGAAAGGAATGTGTCAATAAATTTACAAATTGATCATGATAAATTGGCTTGTACGGTTGAGGCAAAACTCTTAACAATTTATATAAAACTGTAAAATACACATTTTCTCTCTCACTTATTTTGGAGAGTAACTCTTACTTTTATATTAGGTTTTTCTTTCGTTTCGTGTTATGTATTTAATTCATTTCTGTTATGTTTTCTGGTGTTCCTTAAATAATTTGTCACTATTGGTCAAAAATATTATTGCATTTACACATTCTTCAGGTTGGCAAACAAATTACTCTCTTCTGTGCATTACAAGACCAACAACCCAATTTTATCTTCTGTATAATTATTGTTCGAAATAGTGAATATATAATTTATATTTCACAATTTAATAGTAATTAATATGAACAGATCTTGCAGTAATACTTGTCTTCCAACAAGATGTTATTACAAGATCATAGTTGCAAATATTATATTATATTTGCCCCTGTATATTGCCCTGCCCCTTATTATATTATATTTGCCCCTCAGATAGTATAAACCATATAGTACATAATGAGTTCATGCTGTAGAGATTATTTTAATCAATAACGTGTTTTGGGAGTTTCTGCATCAATGTAACAGAAAATGGCGTCGTCGAAATATTACTTGTTTGTGTGAATAATAAATGAAAATTTGTTGTCTAAACAATACTTCTGTCATTTTTACTTTATTTTTATTCTCGTTTGGAATTTTTGTCACTCTAAATTGTCAAAATATATTGAGAACTGACCTTTTGTTTCGAGCATATGGAGTATTTAAAACAAACGCCGAACCTGAATCCTTTGTCTCCACGAAATAGATAGACCCACTAAAAAAATTGCGCATTTCCACAAAACCGTGGAGTAATCACTTTCAGTATGCGAATTCGGGGAGAGTACGTTAACATTGATCTCCTCGGTTACATGCTCACTGTGTTTGTGTGAGCAGTTTCATGGATTTTTGGGAGCGTGTTGAACGTTATCCGCAAACTCGTATAAACGGTACGAAAAATTAAAACGATTTGCCAAAATGGTAATATTATCTTCAATAATGCATAAACTCTCTAAATGGGATATTATCCCGGGTGCTTGTTGATTGAAATGACCCGCCTGTTGGACGGTAAACAAAAATTCGGATAATCTCATTGGAGAGGGCTTCCGGAACGATTCGGCAACAACGTATGCGGCAGACATTTCTCTGAAACGCCACTGGATGTTCGTGGAAATTGTTTATGGTCACATCACTTCGGTCGGATGCGGAAACCAAATTAAAAAGAACAGCAAGGCAACTCGAAATGTTCGCACAAATATTGGAGAGAGAGAGAGAGAGAGAGAGGATTCGAGAGAGAGAAAAAGAGACTTGCAGCTAGCGGATTAAGTTCGTTGAAAGGCAATTTAAGTGAATTCGACACTTCCATACGTGCCTATGTAACTATCATGATACCACAACTACAAGAGATTGAATGAAAATAACCTGAGGGAGTTCCATTACAATCCAATAATAGAAGAGGAGTTATATTTTAGACTGTATTTCAAATGCACAGAATTGAGTAAAGTCTCATTCTGTATTGTTTTGAAATTACAAAAATATCGTGTTAGAGAAAATATATATATATATATATATATATATATATATATATATATATATATTATATATAAAGGACACTTTGAAGGGTTTTAGAATAGAATACAAATTGAAAACTGAGGTCTTTAGTAATTTTAGTTAATAATCCCGATTTGAGACTACAATTTAAGAGAAGGATGTTACAAATATAACAGAAATGTTTGTATTACCATCACATTCTAACCAAATTAATCCAGAGAATATGGAGTAGCGAGACATAAATGCAACTCTGAAGTCACGAGTACCACATAGAAGAAACACAGACCCAAAAATATTTTCAAAGTACTGGTCAACTCAGACACTTAGTGGCAAATTTATCTTGGCGTAAATCAGGATATTCGATTTGATTTCCAATGAGACAAACTAGTTATTGTTAAAATACTCATATTAGAAAATAATATTGCTAATATTTACATTATCGAATTATCGACACAATTCGGCAGTATCATATATCTTCTAACAGGTGCATATAGAATATTTATCGGCAGAAATCTCATTCTAAAGAATCCGCAAACATTTTACACAGAAATTATCAAATAAGATCATTCTCCCAACTCTGAAGTCTTTCCACTGAATACAATTACATAGCAATGAAGCAAGTTTTGCTAACATCCATCGAATGTTCCCACCAGACTGCTCTATTTCCGTTTTCACCCGGATCTAATCAGGCCTCGATTCTTTCGAATCCCAGACCTTGCGTCACCGCGCCTTTTCACCCATCCACCCCTCCCCCTCCCCATGTCTTTTGCTGATGCTCACCGCCCGCACCTGGGACCGACATCGGCGCCGCGCCGCGCCGCGCCGCACGCCTAGGCAGCACTAGCGCCGCTCGTCGGCGACTGGAGCAACCTCCACGCGGCGCGGGCTCCGGTGGTAATGAACCTTTAATTTTTAAATAATTAACCACGCGCTAATCCGGATACAGGGGGCTTAATCTGTGTGCTGCGCCCATGCCACCGCAGCGTTCACCCGTCCGCGTCCTCATTCGCAAACTCCACCCAGTATCCTCAGCCCTACGCGCTCTGTCCTCTTTTCCAGCCCCCTACCCGTTATCTTCAACCCACTTGCCGCAACATAATCCGCACCAGCATTGCTATCGTCAGCCCCACTTCTCCTATCGTCATCCACAAATCGCAGCCCATATCCTCGGCTCTACGCCCTCTGCCCTCATCTGCAACCCCCACCCGTTATTTTAATCTACATGCCACAACCTAATCCTTACCATCCGTCAACCCATTCGCCCTATCCTCATTCACAAGTCCACTCAGTATCCTCAGCCTTGTCCTCATCCGCAAACTCTACTCCCAGCCGTCAGTATACAGCCCTCGTTTGCAACCCTCCCCCACCCGTTATCCTCCACCTCCTTCAGCGTAACTTCTCACCCCTACTCGCCCAGCGTCATCCACAACACGTTATCCTGTTCACCGTCCGTTCTCCTGACCACTCTACCACCCATTTTCATTCCTGAACTGCGACCCCTCTGTCTCAAACTCTCTTTTCCATGTACTTGCATCTACCTCATCCACAAATAGACCACGATGTCTTCAATCATTTTCGCCACTTTATCCAAAAACCCTGTCTATTCAAATGTCATCTCCATTCAAACGCTTGAGTATACAACCCGCAGCGAGATTTCTTGAGTTTATTTCTACTTTATTCGATGCACATTTCGATCGATAAACTTGTGATTCTTGATTCAATAAATGTATTCAGTAGATAATCAATTTCAAGTATCCATGAAGTAATCGATAAGTTGTTTCTCAGTTTAAATATTCATATTTTGAATGTTGATCGATATATTACTGAAAATAGACAATTATTAAAATATTCAAATTAAAAATTAAAATTAAATCAATTTAAATTTCTATTATAAAAATCATTACTTAAAAATGAAAACTTAGAAAATAGTTTCACATCACAAGATAACTTCAGTTGTTGTTTTTCTACTGCAATAATTAATGGAAAGTGTAGAGTGCCGTATTTCCTTTCTTGATTGCAGTTTTGGTGGTATAATTACATTTAATAACTAGATCTAGCAGTATTTATGCTGTCTCTGCAAATAAGTTAATGAAAATCATATTAGGAACGTTCAAAATTTGAAGAAGACGACAAATTGGCGTCTCGTTTCTCAAGAAATGTCATCGAAACAAAAAATATCTAATCAACATATTCTGCCTCTCTTCACTCTGGTCACTTGCATCCAAACGTTTTCGAGTTTCAACCCTTTCAGGTAGGCCTAATTCTTCTTTCATTCAACCTCGACGAATCATTTACGAACTTACCGTCTTTCTTTCGTCAATTATAATGCACCTCGCTGAGCGATTGCTTAGCCTCCTGGCCTTGAGCGGTATTCAATGAGTCAGCATGGATTTTGGAAGGACTGAAAAATCCGACAGTGACCAGGACATGCATGCAGCAAGATTAAGAACCCTGGCTGGGGCCTGACAACATTAAATCCCTCCGATAACATACCATCCTTCCAATATAAAACTTTCTACCGACCACACTGTTCGGATATAATTAATTGAGACTGACATCTCTCGGTGGAAGTAAGATTCACACCCAAGTATTCGAGAGGACGTCCACGACACGCGACTGCTCGAAGGTCCCCTTAGACCCGAGCCGAGGGTAGGCTTCAAAAGAAGCCGGTATCGAATACAGTGCCGATCTATAATCAATGTCCGACTCCGCGCAAAAAAAGCAAACATTTTTGTCTTAGGAATTTAACCTAGCGGACAGCCGGTTACCGTTTACGTCCCTATGGGACGCACATTCGACCGTACACTAGACACCAACACACTTGAGGGCTCCTGCGATCTGGGGTCAGCAGAACGCGAGGCCCTCCGCGACCACACATTCATGAAGGAGAAGAGACGAACAAACACTTCC
>JAHLJT010009419.1:22107628-22119600 GCA_031308135.1 Acheta domesticus | reverse complement strand
CGCCTCTCGCGCCCTCGCCTCTCGCGCCCTCCGCCTCTCGCGCCCTCGCCTCTCGCGCCCTCGCCTCTCGCGCCCTCGCCTCTCGCGCCCTCGCCTCTCGCGCCCTTCGCCTCTCGCGCCCTCGCCTCTCGCGCCCTCGCCTCTCGCGCCCTCGCCTCTCGCGCCCTCGCCTCTCCGCGCCCTCGCCTCTCGCGCCCTCGCCTCTCGCGCCCTCGCCTCTCGCGCCCTCGCCTCTCGCGCCCTCGCCTCTCGCGCCCTCGCCTCTCGCGCCCCTCGCCTCTCGCGCCCCTCGCCTCTCGCGCCCTCGCCTCTCGCGCCCTCGCCTCTCTTTCTAGCGGTGCCCCGCCACACCTGCACGGTTTGTCGTGTATGCTCAACTTCCTACACTCCACCTAAGCATACCATACTCCGCGTCCCCACCGGCAATCACCACTCCTCTTCGCCAGTCTCCTCCGTTCCCGATATCCGCCATACCACTAGAATACTTAATACAAATAACACAAGTTGGATAAATAAGAATAATACAACTTACAAACACAGGTATAAACATTAAATCATCTACTGCAGTCTAACGGTGTATTTTAACATATTCCTCGCAAATGACACGTTATATATATTTCGAAAAAGAAACCAATACTTATTTGCTCAGAATTTACCAAAAGAAACATGAACAATCAGACTTACTCCATACTAATGGAAAACGATATTTCTTCTATTGAAGACAGCAGGAAAGAAATTTACCGCAACTAGAAAAAAAATGTATTTTATTTCAACAAGTGATCCATTTTTTAACCATCTCTTTCAAAACAAACATAATATTTTCACTGTAACTAAACAAAATATAAAACGAAATTTCTGTGGAAATTGAGAACGCTAACTCACACCGAAAACGTAATAATGATGTTCGAATTCGGTAGCGCGATATGAGACGTAACGATTACGAATTTCTGAGGAGAATTCGGACGGTGAATCTTGCCAAATGCTGCAGGAAAATATTTGTACAAATTACTGTCTAGTTCTGTATCACAATTTATGGTATAAAACTCTTCACTCTCCTCCTTCTCCTCCATCACCACCACCACCACCGCCTCCTCCTCCTCCATCACCACCACCACCACCGCCTCCTCCTCCTCCTCCATCACCGCCTCCTCTCCTCCTCCATCACCGCCTCCTCTTCCTCCTCCTCCATCACCGCCTCCTCCTCCTCCATCATCACCACCCGCCTTCGCCTCTTCCTCCATCACCACCGCCTCCTCCTCCTCCTCCTCCGCGAACGCGTCTTGGGTCGGGGAACGATTCCCGCGTCTGCACTGAACCAGAACACCCGGTTGGCAGTCGTAATGAACCGCGTAAGCGCGGTGAACCGTAGTGGAACCGATAATTTCAATCGGCTTCAGCCCCCGTAAAACAGAACGGTCGCGCAGAAGCCAACGCCCGGAGGATTATTTATTCAAGGAACTCCCGT
Organism: Acheta domesticus; assembly: GCA_031308135.1. Lineage (NCBI taxonomy): Eukaryota > Metazoa > Arthropoda > Insecta > Orthoptera > Gryllidae > Acheta > Acheta domesticus. The sequence goes on along the minus strand of JAHLJT010009419.1, from coordinate 22,118,135 downwards.
AAACTTAATTCTGTACATTACTTGCAGTATCTTTTCAGCTTTCCTTCAAGAAAGTACGCAACATTTGAATTTGAAGCCTTAGTCGTTTAACGAGATGGCTAGGGTATTTTGGGCACAAAAATAATGGTTTCAAGAACCATAATTTAGAATAAGAAGAAGTAGTTACTTGAACTTCTGAAATAAAAAAATATTTTTAAATATTTTATATAAAATAAAAAGTATTTCTCATGTATCAACATGAGAAATGAGTATTAAAGATGAAAATGAGATTCGTTTAATGAATGCAGAATTCCTGCAGAAAATTTTCTTAAGATTACTATATTTTACTGGATTTTGTAAATATTAACTCTTTCTAGGAACAGAAGTCAAGTAGTATGTCATCTTTGTACATATATAGGTTTATTTAATAATAGTTCACGAGGTAAGTAACTTGTGAACGAGCATAAAAATCAGAATTCATTTTCGTACTCTCTATTCCGGAGACGTATACAATAGCGATAAGAGCACAACAACTTTCATTTATTTCGAGATTTTTTTCAAGTGAAGCATTTTTTATGCAGTTCACTTTCTACCTCCACTTTGCTTCAACCAAAAATCCTTTTTAATTTTTCTATCAAAAATGGCCAGCTTGCTTGCCACTGACATCTTACAGCTGGCCCAAACTACCCCTGAAGAATCGCAGAACGCACATAAAGAAGGTAAACGCACGGGGATAAAGTCCCATCATGAGACTATTACAGCAAGCAATGCTTTTCTATTTTTTTCCGTAGTGCGAGGCTAGCTCGTCCACAACGGCTGCTTCGCCGCTCGTCAGCATAGCACGAGCCTCTCTCTCGGACGCGTTCTCTCTCCTCTTTTCGCTAAGGCGCATTTGCTGCCCTCAATGTGCCGTCGGGCCAAGTTTAATCGTACTGCCCCAAATACCACATGCAATATTTACCCCTTATTTCTGTGGATCTCATATTTTGCTTGCGATCCTTCAATGCAGTCATTCCAGTGTAATAATTTAAAAGAAAAACATTCCTGCGGCTCTTGTTTCTTTAAGGTCTTTAGATGTGTTTTTTTTCGTGGAATGCTGTTAGAATCATTCAATGTGTATACGAAATATATTAACATCCACGTTACTTTAACATTAATGACCGGACCATTTATGAAATCTCAGCTAATTTCTTCTTCATGATCCATTTTTTCCACCTTGTGAAAAATAGCAGATAATTTTTACATAAAATGTAATTACGTTTATAAATACTCTCGTTTGATGAGATTTAATATATTCTAATAAACTATTGTGTATTTAAATGTAATAATTATTTCTACTACAATTGCCTGACTGAAAATATTATCATTTAGTTATTGAACAATGCAATAATAATAGTAATAATAATAGTAGTAATATAATAATAATAATAATAATAATAATAATAATAATAACAACAACACCTTTGGAACTCAATAAACAAGAACTCGATAACAGCCTATGGATGAAAAAACTACAATCTTGGAAAGCAAAAATGGTTGCACGGATCTTATCCTCATCAGCTCGAGGATAACAAATGTAGACAGTATGGCCTTCGCATCTTTGGTTGACATCAGGGAACTTATATGGGTAATCCACCGGATTCATGATGACCATACAGGACAGAGTCATTAGTACATGAAATTACAGGAAGTATATATTAAAAGAGCATTGAATGATAGTTATCATATAATTTTCATAATGCATTTGCAGGTTATGCTCAACTGAATCAGAAACAATAGAGCAAATAACAGGGGCAAGTAAAATTCTTACTGGAATACCTACGACGGCATAACAACTTTGCAAAGATAAAAACTTGCTATAGATAAAAACTTACTATATGAGGTTCATTTACAATATATTGTTATGTGTACGGTAAAATGACAGTAATGTTATAAGAAGGTAGGACTTATGAAGATTGTAATATCGTTTTTATATTTTGTTAATGAAGGTAATTCGAGGGAATTACGAGACAAATGAAAACATGTAACGTAGAGAAATAATGGCTCGCTAAACTTAAGTCAAGGCAAGAACATAAACAACTTTTAGTTCTAATTACATGAATATTAAATACTGTTCTGTGTTACTCAGTAACTACAAACAAGACTTAAATTATTGTCATACGATTTCATCAAGATTCAATTAGACAGGTTTTGACTTCGACTTACATAAAAGGATAGAAAACGAAGAGGGTTTTCTGTTTCACTAACACTGTTCAGCCATTCTTTTACTGCTGCAATGCTCTTGATCTACTCGGCATAATCACGAAAAATAAAACTGATGCAGATGATTCGGAAGTGATTAATCTTGAAATGACTTTTGTAAGATCAGATTTCTTTATCATGTTATTTTTTTCGGATTTCCGTTCTCCCTTTCAAACAAAATCTCTTTTTCATTTTGAAACACATTTTTCTAAATTAAAGATCTACAGCGTTCTTCAGTGAATTCATATACGACCAAAAAACATTAACAAATGTTTGAAATAACGAAAATTTCCCCCTGGCATTCGTCAACGTTCTGATTATGAACGTGGTTCTAATTTGTAATCTGATATGCATTTGGCAACGGGTCACTCACAATCACGGTTGAGTATCAAAAGAACGGCGCTCGCCGAGCGGCCGGATAAGCAAAACGCTGCGTTCGGAAACGAAAAACGAACCGATAAGCCGGCGACAGAGGGCGCCACACACACGAAAAATCCACACGCACCAAAGGGAGCAAAATTCGGGAACGAACGCGGAGCGATAAATACCAGTCCGCTCCTCTCCCAACGTATTTAAAAATGTATTGAAATGAACTGCATTCATCTGTAGGAACAACTTGAGGTTCACCATTTTTAGGGAAATGTGAAAGGAAAAATATAATCCAAAATATATAGAATATACTCATTATTGCACTATAATTAATGTTAAATTTTCTTATATTTGGTGACTGGCAAGTACAAATGAGTGTGTATGGAGATACTTCGATTATTTTCGTTCAGTATTATTCTCTAAGTTAATAGATTTTCACGAAGATGATATATCAATTTCGTTATTAGTACAGACTACCGGTACTGAAAACGTAGAAATCGTTGTAACAAACACTTTAAACCGTGCGGCATGAATTTATACTTCACAAATTGGTGAATGGTTAATGATACGCGATTTCTTCAGATCAAGACACTGGACATGTTTCCGTGACTTATAAAGTAAGAATATTTTCTTACTTTATCACCAACTTTAAATTGCCATTTGTTGGTCTCATAAACGACCTCATTTAAAAATAGTTTATTTTGACGTAAGTCCTAACACTGGGATGTACCGCCGCCAGAGAGGCGATGACATTATTTTGGTTCAGACCAGAAGATTTAGGAGTGCGCTCGTGTCCAACATACTCATGTTTTGGTGAAGCAATTCCTCAAACACTTGGTTGCAGTAAATATTGAGGAGTTGAAAAGTTACAATAATGTTGTGGAAATACTGATGCGGTATTGTTGACGTAATTACACGAAGAAATTATGGGAAGTCATCTCCGTCAACTCAATCTATTTATTTAGAGAGCTGGCTTTTGTCGTCAATCAGTCTCGCTGTGTGTGGCACAAGTCGAGAGATTGGCACCGGCACGGACTCTCGACTTTTTGCCACAACATATTCGAGAATGATGATGACTGCGAAGAGCCGTCGAAAGTCGGATCTCTAAATAAATATATTAAGTTAATAGAGATGACTTCCTTTATTTCTCCATACAAAAATGTTGCTAACGAGATTACTCATTACTTGCCCTGGTTACTCTTAGAATGTAAAACGCTGGAGAAGAGAACACGTCGCACCACATCGTGTCGTGTTGGGCATGGCATGTTGGAGAAGTGGTACATCCGAGCGAGCAGATGTGGAATGTGGCGCCTAGAGAGGGTGACTGCAAGCTGCAGCAGCGAAGAACGTTTCCCCTTTACGGCCTTCCGCGCCTCAGCACTCCCCACCCCCCGCCCCGGCAGCGGGACAGACAGTCGCACCCGGGTGGGCGGGCGGCTCCGGCCAGCGCCAGGCAAGGCCAAACCAGGCCAGGGCAGCGGAAGGGATGGCAAGGGCGGATGCCAGGGTTGCTGCTGGGGCGGGACGGGGCTGGGAAGGGCGGGCGAGGCGAGCGAGGCGAGGCGCGATGGGGTGGGATGGGGCGGGGCGGTGGTAGGGCTTGGGTAGGAGCTGGGTGGAGCGGGGGAAAGGGCATGGGTTGAGCGGGGCGGGTGTAAGGGCATGGGGGAGCGGGGCGGGGTACTGGCATGGGGGAGCGGGCGGGGTTTGGTAGGCGTAGGGGGGAGCGGGGCGGTGGTAGGGCATGGGTGGGAGCGAGGCAGGGGTAGGGCTAGGGGCGAGCGGGGCGGGGGCTAGGGCTGGGTGGGAGCGGGGCGGGATAGGGCTGGGTTGGGACGGGCTGAGGTAGGGCTGGGTGGAGCGGGCCGCCCGGGGTCGGAGGCCCTGCCCCGCCTGCGCGCCGTCGGCCGGGGTTACCGGGGCTCGGGTCGGGAGCGGTGCCGGGGTAGGGATGGGTGTGTGGCGGGGCGGGGCGGGTAGGGCGGGTGGGTGGGACGGGCGATAGATTGGTAAGGGTAACGGGAAAGGCTGAAGGAAAGCTGCATTGTTTGAAGACAGTGGCGCGGGTGGACGGGCGCGGGGTGGACGGGCGCGGGGTGGACGGGCGCGGGGTGGACGGGCGCGGGGTGGACGGCGCGGGGTGGACGGGCGCGGGGTGGACGGGCGCGGGGTGGACGGGCGCGGGTGGACGGGCGGGGGTGGACGGGCGCGGGGTGGACGGGCGCGGGGTGGACGGGCGCGGGGTGGACGGGCGCGGGGTGGACGGGCGCGGGGTGGACGGGCGCGGGGTGGACGGGCGCGGGGTGGACGGGCGCGGGGTGGACGGGCGCGGGGTGGACGGGCGCGGGGTGGACGGGCGCGGGATGGGCGGGCGCGGGATGGGCGGGCGCGGGATGGACGGGCGCACTGAGAAGCTGTTCTTGGTTCGACCTGCGAGATTCCTGTTGAGGTTTTCTCAGCGATGCGACACTCTGCCTCAGTTGTCTGTGTTCGAAACCCAGTCGCTGCTTATGGAATTTTTGATGGAAGAAACTAAAACATTGTCGCCGAGTTTGTCGCGCGGTTGAGTCCGGAGCACTCCTCGGACCTCCGAATACCTGGGTTCATAGCGCGGCTATTTCCTGTTGAATGAATGAATTTGATACAGAGGGCGTTAGGGCGTTTTTTCCGCCCAAGAGGCTGTAAGATAGCTCTGATGATGATAGCCTAAGCAATTGGAAAAGATCTTTTAGCTGTAGATAAAACACTTGATACCAGACAACATCAGTGTCTCATCCTTTATCTATGTTGTTCTCTGTGGAACGACAAAAATGTGTTATCCACGTTCAACTGTCTAACTTCGAGCAATCGCGTAGGTGGTAAATACCGTCTTTTAAAAAACAGTCGACGCTGCTCCCTGATGCTTGTGGCGACAAATCAGGTATTATGTAGTTACTTATTTACACCTAAGAATGCGGAAATTCCTTTCTCAAGAACCCACTCACATTAGCACTGAATTCGTGGTAATGTCCACCATCACAGCCCAGCGGTAGATACAGCAAATCATTTTGGAGGGGGGGCATCATATATTTTTGTTACATAATAACATATTTGTTATAGTGTATGTTTATTTTTTAGTGTGTATACGATATGTAATTATTAAACAATATTATTATTGTATAATAATTTTTAATATAATAAATATTTAAATCAATTGTGCTATATAAAGGAAGGTAACTAACGAAAACCTTTTGGAGGGGATGGCCCTCCCTGGATGCGCCATTGCAGCAGTCGTAGTCGTTCTATGAGGCAAAAACACCATGTGATCGCGCCTGTTCCAGTTTTTTTGCTCTGTTTTTGTTATGCCTTTTGTTTAGAATAAAATAAAACGCAAAGGTGTGCAATGAATGTGAGAACTATTGTAAAAACCACTCACAAACGGAAAGTTGTTTTTTTATCTTATAGTGAGAAGTTTGTTTGCTCGTCTTTAACACTAAGGATATGGTATAGTGTTATTGGGAGCTAGCTGGATAACGATAGTCACACCAATAATTTATGGTATTCTTGAATATTAAACTTATTTAATAAAAAGAAGCTCCTAATATTTGTTAGTTTGGTATTGTAGGCAGTTAATAATATTTTAGATAATGGTATTTTCATATCGCTTGATTTCCTAGTTCTTAATTCATTAGCTTTTAATTTATTTTTATTTTCTTGTATTACTAATATATTTAAAGTGTTACCAAGAATCTTCAAAGATGTGCATTACTGAATTGCAGATAACAATCTCCTTTGTAAGAATAATATTTTTGCAAAAATTATTAATAACTTTTTTTTATGAGTTGATTTACTTAATAGACCATTGTGCTTGATGCAATATAAAATTCCTTAATGGACTTACCATGTAAAGAAACTATAATATTATGAAGTTCATCGGTGGACGAAAGTAACGACAGCGCTTGTGACCCTAAACAAATGAGCGCTTGAAGATTCAAGTTATTTTATATTTAGGGAGTAGAAATCAATTATTGACATTCATTTTATTTTGAATTCCTTAATTTAAAATATTATTAGATAATGATTAGGAAGTTAAAATACGTTTATATTGTGAATAAAACAAATCTTAATAATTTTTAAATTAATTTTTTTGGTAAATAATCAATGACTATTGATTCTCAAAACCAAAAACTCTTTCGAGTATTGGTGCGTCTGCATTGTGCTGGTACAGACAGTAGTTTACTCTTTGACGTATCAAGATAGATTCTCTTCCATCGTTGTTTATTTCAAGTACTTCAAAAAATCTATTTAAAAAAAGCTTAATATACACGTGAAAACATTTGTATGGAAAAGGAAGTAATTAAAGTGATTTATGCGTTTTTACTACACGCTCTCGGTGAAAAAAAATATTCATAGCGGTTGAATGGAATAATGGCAACATTAGATGCAAAGATACTTTTAAAGAAAACTCCCTTGCACAGACAACCGCGTTGTTTCCACTTTGATTTATGTCTGATCGATAATAATTTATATTTTGCAGCGCGCGCCAAGAACAGCCAAAAAGCACTCTCAGATAATACCACCACATTAGACACTAAGTAGAGTATTTGCTTGACGTGAAACTCCTCGTCGCTCAACCTAAACAGCGACTTGGAGCTACACGACGGCAAAGGCAAAGAAAAACTAACTTTAAAGCAAAGAGAGCAAGAAATGAAACTGTAATGGCCTAAACTGAAGTAAAAGTAAGTATCTTTGAAAAGTCTAACATGTCTTTTTATTACCAAGCTCCTAGAATGTAATTTGTATTTTACACTCAAATTTTAGGAACACTGATAAATTATTAATACACTATCACGTAAAAGTGAATTGAAATTCATTGTCTTCATTAATGAAATGAAATAGATTGATATTAGAGTAATATGCCTATGACCTCCCAATAGTAGGAATCCATAAGGTGACCATTACTACGTTAGCAAAAACAGTCATTAGTGGCCCCACAGTGCACATGGAACAGCATCGGAACCAACGTTCCGACAACGCGGCCACGCGTCACGGAATATTCAATGTATTGATGCTCACATGAAGCTCAGCTTTGGTAGAGAGACTTGCAGCACTTCTTGGCGATACTAAAGGAGGATAATTATTTATGACTACTCCTTCGCTTTTTCTTGGTTGTTGAGGCATCAATAACAGTCACCTTAGCAATGACACACCATTCCCTTGACGCTTTGTATTGAACATGTATAGTCGATAAATATACGTGTCTATTTACAAATGAAGGCCACGGTGAGAGATAATCTTAAGTCACACTATGGCAGAGATAGAGCTTCTTTAATGCGTCGGCAATTCACGCAAATCAATGGGGGACCAAAATGATCTGTAATCCTGGCATGTGATTATAAAATAGCATCCTGAATACAATACTTATTGGAAAGATGGTTGCCTAGAAAAATATGGTTTAAGCAACGTGAAAATCACAAAATTGTGGCTCATAAGAATATCTCAGTCCCATACAAAAACTGAATGCCCTACTATTAATTATCGAACTGTCGGATTTAAATGTAATGTCTCCTCAAGGTCACATGGTCGAAGGGTAGGGGGAGGGGGAGGGGGAGGACGCTGTCATCCAATCGAGAGCTTCGTTATGACTTTTGCATTTTTGGTATTGAAGCTTCCTATTGGATGACAGTGTGTCTCTCCTTCCAACTCGTGACCTTGAAGAGACACTACATTTAAATCTGAGAATAGTTGCGTATTTACTTTCTGTCACATATGACAGATACTTTTTACTTTCTTTATCCATTAAAATGTAATGAATCTACTTAATGGCAGAAATTAAAATATTCATTCAATATTTATTCAGAGCTGCAGATTCTAGATTTGAATAAAGCAACTTACAGAAAATATCTCTAAATTAAAAGACTTTCAAATACAATATCAAGACAACATTTAGTCACAATCAAATATTAACTCACACATTATCATTTAAATAGAAACAAGACGAAATGTCTGGCTAAATTCACAATTTCAAATAAGAATACTTATGTACATGACTTCTTCACGTTTCAAAACAACTTAGTTCCTTCATTTAAGTTCATTCTCACATTGACAATTCACTGTTTTCTAGTATTATCAATCCTGTAGCTGTAGGTATGATGACCCTCTCAAATATTTAAGTGCACTGAATTTCTCACAGTAGTACCATCAATACATTACGACTTTTACTTCAAAAGCTCCACTAAATTACACACCTCTACTTACAGCGTTCATCCCTAAACTAAAAACGCTTGACCCAACTTAACGTCGTCACTCAAAACGTCCAATACCTTCCCTTTGCTGTGTATCTTTTTAAGTAGGCAGTCTCCATGGCATACAATATGGTCAACCTGTGATTTCCTAATCTACAGAGCTGTGTCAGTGCTCGATTTTTTAAGTCATCATGGACAAAACAAAAAACATAGAATTTCGACTTGTTGCAATAGTAACTGCAGCGCAGTTGCTGCCTTTCGCAGCCTGCAACACACTCTCAACGTCAGGTCACATACCATCAGGACACAAAGTGTTCATCCCTACACCAAAACCGCTTGGCCCAACTGTACGTCGTCACTCAAAACTTTCAATTTCTTTCCTTCATTGATTTTGTGTTTCTTCTTAAGTAGACAGTCTCCATGGCATCAAACATTGTCAACATGTCATTCTTATTCTACAGAACCGTTCTGTGCTCGATTTTTTGTTACAAAATACAAATAACATACAATTTCGACTCGTTACAATAGTGACTGGAGCGCAGTTGCTGCCTTTCGCAGCCTGCAACACACTCTCAACGTCAGGTCACATACCATCAGGACACAAAGTGTTCATCCCTACACCAAAACCGCTTGGCCCAACTTTACGTCGTCACTCAAAACTTTCAATTTCTTTCCTTCATTGATTTTTGTGTTTCTTCTTAAGTAGACAGTCTCCATGGCATCAAACATTGTCAACATGTCATTTCTTATTCTACAGAACCGTTCTGTGCTCGATTTTTTGTTACAAAATACAAATAACATACAATTTCGACTCTTTACAATAGTGACTGCAGCGCAGTTGCTGCCTTTCGCAGCCTGCAACACACTCGCAACGTCAGGTCACATCGCAACCTAAGACCGCGCCGAGCGACCCCGCGCGCATCCCTTCGTATCGCCGCATCAGTACACAGCTCTGGCAATCTGCGCGGCCCGCCCGCAGCGGGGCTGCGTGGGCAGGGCGCTGCGGCGCGCTGGTGGCGCCACCGGTCGGAGCGGCGCGGCGCGGCGGCGCGCGGGGGCGAGCCAAGGGGACGGGGGGGGAGGCGGACGTGAGTTATGCTCGCGTGCGCGCTAGTAGCTGGGTTGGGCGGACCCCCCTCGTTCCCCGCCACCCCCCCACGCACAGGGCCCCTCCCTCGCGGGTGTGCGGGTGAGTGGTGGGCTTGGGTGGGCAAACAGTCGGGCTGGTCGGCGGATTGGCGCACGGGTTCGCGCCGCGATGTTTTGACCATGGTGCTGTGCGCGCCCTGTGACTGTCACATCGAGTATCTGATCTCACTGGTGCACCGAAGTGCTACGGCCATAATGGATGTTCGCGGCCTCTACTCATCGATCCATTACCATGGTTTCTCCACTTTAACGCCGAAGTGGCGCGAATTTTCGGCCTGCTACGTACTCGTCTGTGATTAGCCAGTGGAGGGGTGGAAGGCCAGCGCGACAATGGTCGCGTCTTGGTAACGTCTCTCTATGCGCCGTAGAATCCCTACATACAGAGACCAGCACATTTCTTTGTGCCGCCGATGCCGCCATTTTATGTCCAGTTGTCAGGATAGTTCAAACTGCGCGATATTACTTTTGTAAAGTACTAATCTACAGAAACCAATTTTATTGTTCTTTAATACCACCATCATGCATTCAATTGTTACAGTGTCTCT
>JAHLJT010009419.1:22030654-22096716 GCA_031308135.1 Acheta domesticus | reverse complement strand
TTGCCTCGCATCTTTCGTCTCGTCCCGCCTCGCTTCGTCTCGACTCGCTTCTTATCGTGTCGATTCTCCTCGCGTTGTCCCCTTCTCGCCTGAACTCTCTCCGGCCTCGCGCCCTTGCCTAGTACAACCCTGTGCCGCCTCTCCCCGCCTCGCCCCGCTCTGCTTCTCCGATACCCCTCGTCATCCCCCGTCTCACAGTCGTCAATCCCGCCTATGCTCCGCCTCGTCGTGGCGCCCTCTACCGATCCCCGCCCCGCCCCGCCCCGCCCCATCGTCCCCGCCTCATTCTCTCCGTCACGCGTGAGCCGCCAATTAGAAGAATCTCCTCCTCCGGTGGCAGCTAATTAAAAGTGCACGCGCCGCTTCCGGCTCTAATGAAACGAAGACCGAAGTGGACAGTGTCGGAAAAGGTGATCCAGCGGTGGCCAGCGTTTTCCAACACACTGCAGCGTAGTTTGCGTCAATTTTGGTTCACGAGTTCATCATACTGCAAATGAAGACGTTTAATTCCAGATGTATTTGTTTTCCCTCCAGACACTACAAGACTACTACTTCGAGACGGACGAACTATCACGAACAAAAAGCAACAAGTAATGACAGTATTCCAAAAATAACAACAGATAGAAAAAGTGCAAGCATCAGAAAAAGGATATGCATCTTCATCTCGTCAAACCTGCCAAGGGCATGCTAAACTATCCGTGCGCTAAACCATTTGAACGTTATTTGCTAACCCCTTTTTCAGACAGTTCCTGTTTGTGATAGAATTAGTCTGACTGTTCAGCTCTAAAATTTTTAAAGGTTGTGTAGAACATCTTCGAGTCTAGATTGTTTGTGATTTTTATTGAATGCTGTCGGAAAGTTTCTCTAGTACGAAACTGAAATAGCATTTCAGTGTGAGGTACATTACTTTCTATCTGAGGATGAGGTGAAGATGCCTGCTGTCCATAATAATTACTAAAGTAATTCTCAGACAGGTTAGCCCGACTCAAAACGCGGTTACGCAAGTGTGAATAAAGGGTTGAGAACCACATTAAAAGTGCTACTTAGAGGAGAAATGTAATCATCAGGTACAAAGGAATTATTGAAAAATGGTTTACACATAACAAAGCTTCATCCACAGAGGCAACACTTTGCAATCGTCCCATGCGCACTTGGAATGCAGACTGTGTGTATGGAGACCTCTGACTGAAAACGTTTCTTCCTGTATTTAGATTTCCAAAGTGTCGTGTGAATATATACACCATGATTGTACTGTAAACCGTAAAGAATAGGATTTTAATAGAATACAGATAGAGTGTAAGCTGCTCAAATGGCCATCTGCATTTTGCAGGCACATCCATTAACGAGCATTTTTTGTGGAACGGATTCATTCTTCCACAAAACTGTATTTCCTCATTTTAATGACCATCTAGTTGGCCGTGGCCAGTGACGTAAATCATAAACTGATCGTCATTTAGATATACTCTCTTGTATTTTAAAATTTAATAGAATAAGAATAATAAGGTTTACAGGTTTAATTCATCTTACGACGGAATTACCAGCAAAATTCAATATCGAAGTGACATCGAAGTTGATTGATTGATGGTTTTGTGTTTTCTGGCGCGACAGATGTCCTTCATCCTGTAAGTGTATCCAGAAAGTCTACATGTGTATCTTGTAGTGCATGAGTATCCCAAGAGATTACATCTAGATTCCTGTACCTCGAAGAAGCATTCATTTCGGTTTAGATAAGAAATGATTATTATAAATTCATAATAAAAGTTTCTTTACGAATTTACGCGTCCGCTTCGCTCATTCGTCAGCATTCTTTGAAGTTTTCTATGCAAGTTATTCTTTTTGTCTCTGAGAACCTGCCAAGGACATGGTAAACCATCCGTGCGAGAAACCATCTGAACGTTATTTGCTAAACCCTTTATCAGTCAGTTCTGTTTTGTGATAGAATGAGCCTGACAATTCAGCTTGAAAGTTTCTAAAGCTTATGTAGAGAATCTTTGATTATAGATTGTTTGTGATTTTTTTTTGGGTGTAGTTGGAAAGTTTCTCTTGTACGAAAATGAGTTAAATTCGTAAAGCAATAGAATGTTTCAAATTACCTGAAAAAAATCTAGATCCTTTGATTGAGTTGTATCGGGTAATTGGAGGAAATTGAACAATTTTTAAGAATAACATACATATTTTCTTAGGATATAGCACTGTTATATCTAACATTCGTCTCGTAAAACCGTAGTTAAATGGCCAACTCCATAAATTGACAATTTTTGTCGGAACCATTAACGACCGCTTCACACAGGTTTCACTATATAATTATTTTTCAAATATTCAAAGAGGCCATTGGTGGGCCCACTGTGCGTTGGCGGCAGGAGAGCTGTCTGAGGCGCAGGGAGCCCCTGCTTCGGTAGGCGCTGCTGCACTGTTTCGCCGTACGTCTACCACACGCCGCTCCCCCTGCCCTTTGGGGATCCACGCGGGAGATAATGAGCGATTGATGCGCTGCGACGACACAGCGAGAGAGTCACACTGAGCTTCCGCGGCGGCGACCGCGTGCGCGAAGGCGGTGACGGTACGAACAGAGGATAAAGGGGCGAAAGACGCAGAACATGGGTCCTGAGGGAGAAAGATGGAGAAGGCAACGAAATAAGGACGTGGTGACGGTTGTGTGTTAATGGCTTGGGGACGTTATGACTATATGGATGTTGGATGACGAGAAAACATTTACGAAGAGAGGAGGTGATGGTGGTGGCAGTATTGCAAAAAGTTGACAATGGCGGAAACCGTAAGTGACGGAGGATGGAATTGACAGTGGGAGGCGTGGACGGTGGGAGGCGTGGACGGTGGGAGGCGTGGACGGTGGGAGGCGTGGACGGTGGGAGGCGTGGACGGTGGGAGGCGTGGACGGTGGGAGGCGTGGACGGTGGGAGGCGTGGACGGTGGGAGGCGTGGACGGTGGGAGGCGTGGACGGTGGGAGGCGTGGACGGTGGGAGGCGTGAACGGTGGGAGGCGTGGACGGTGGGAGGCGTGGACGGTGGGAGGCGTGGACGGTGGGAGGCGTGGACGGTGGGAGGCGTGGATATATCCTATGGTTGGGCATTGTGGTGGCATGTTGCCGGCGGTATGGATGTAAGAAGCAGCATTGTGTGAGTTAATGGACAAAGAGGCATGATTTTAGGAGAACACTCAGAAGCCATCAAATGGAGAAAGCGATTGGTGTATGTGAAGGGAGTAGGAGGAGAAAATTCCTCTGCTTAATGAAAAAAATATGCATACCAAAGGTACTTTGTTTGGAGGGAATTCCGTTGTAGCAGTGAAAGCTGTTACTCACACAACTCAGGCGGATGTAATTATGTAGGCAAGGTTAGTGAGGTGCTTGTCAAGTGTTAAACATTGAGTGAAACGTCGTCTTTGAGATGTAGAAACTCTCAGTAGCTGAATTGGGATGAGGCACTAAATTGTAATCTTTGAAGCAGAGGAATGAACAACATACAAATTGTTCCTGTTATCCCTGATTTTCCTTATTAATGGCTCTACAAAGGAAGATAATTAAACTGAATCATTATCCATGAAGCGTTTATTAATTTGTATTACGATGTAAAATGGTTTCTCCTTTTAGCAAGAAGGAAGATAAACACAATTTGTCATTAATAAACATTATCCCATCGTAGGATGAGGCGTGAGAGAAGCGTTTACTTTCATATTTCATTAGTAGTCAGCGTTCATCTCTTCCAAGGGTGTGTTTCCTTGCAGCTGTTATTTGAAGTGCTAATGAAGAAAGCATCTCGATCACATGAATAATGCACACCGTTACTCGAAATGTGAGATTGTGTTGTACGTAACTGCTGAAAAAGTGAGCTCACTCAGAACAATTGTGCATGTTCAACCATTTTAAAGAAAAAAACTAGTAGTTTTCTATAATTTCTGCTTGCAGTTAACGTAATTTTTAAAAATATCCTCAAAAATTGTTCCAATTTGATCTTAAATTTTTCCATGAATAGAGTATTAGACGCTTAAAATGGCACAGGCTTCATTTTTGTTGCACACTCTGCATTTTTTGGAAACTTTGCAACTGTTTGAAATAAAGTTAGAAAATACGTGCTGTTGTAGTAGCACTAGTTCTCTTTTATCTTTTCCATTTGATATTTTGTTTTTATTACTATTATTTCTGCTTGTAATTTGGGGATGTAAAGGGTAGTGTCTCCTTCAAGATGGAGGGAGGAACACAACTAGCATCCTGAGCTTTGCATGTTTAGGTGATTATTATTCTTCAATGTAATTAGGCAACTATAATTATTCAATTGTATTGTCATTTAAAGACTTACTGTAGCCCCTTTCTAGTACTCATACGTCATCTTTAGCTACACCTGACTTGTTCGGAATGTTTTCATAGTACGGAGGATTCTTAAATTCTGAAACGTATGCCAGCGGTATTTTTGTTCCTCCATTGGTCTACATTATTCAATATAATGGAACAGTTTTGCGTAAAAAAGTTAACTATCCCATCAGTTAGCCCATTTTAAAATATATAAAATATAAAGATATATTTTAAAATAATTAAACTCTTCAATAAAGGTGGAAATTTCATTCAGTTTTATAACTAGAAAGCGAAGAAAAAAAGTCTAATGTTTGTTGTGCGTACTAAGCTAGCAAAAACGTATCGTGAGTACTTGTGGTTCAGTGGATGTTCACCCTGACAGACGTTCGCTCGGCGCTGGGGACAGTGTTCCGGCGGCGGTGGAGGGTGAAGAGGGGGGGAGAGGGGTAGGGTGGGGGCGGGGGCGGCTGCGGCGGCGCCTGGAGCGGTAAGCTTCACGAGCCGCCGCAAATCCTGCGGCCCTGATTGAACCCAGGTATTGACCGCCCACCTGCCCGTCTCTGCCGCCTCCGCCTCCTCGCTCGGTCAGACGAGGCCCCTGCGTCGCGAGGGACATCGCTCGAAGGGGCGGAAGGAGAAGAGTGAGTCCTCGGGTGCGTCCACTACGTATGCCAGTATGTGGTAAACGAAGGTCAGTATGTGGTAGGTCAGTGTGGTTATGTCCTTGGAGGTGGTGGTGATTTTCTCTCGCTGAACGGTGGATCTGGCGCCTAACAACGTGAATTGATTGATTATTAGTGATTGCGGTCACGTCTACTAACGAGGTCATTATTCCGTAAGTGTGGTGCTCGTTTTTTCATCGGGATGTCGCGGTGATATTCCCTCATTGGATGGCGAGATCTTACGCCCACCGACCGTCGATTAGCGGGTTTTTCCCAACCAGGTAACTCCCACCAGCGGGGCACCGCCCCAGCCGGGACATGCTCTAAGCCCCCGACCGGTCTCCCGACATATGTGGTAGTGTAGTGCATCCGACCAACGTGTAGGTTTCTGGGTTCATCACCTTCAGGAATTCCCACCAGCGACGCACCGCTACACCTGCAATAAATTTAAGGCTCCCGACTGGTCTCCTGATATGTGTGGTAGGGAATTAGCTTGTGTGATGGGGGAGGAGGAACAAGGATGTCGAAGGAAAGATCGCGCGCGATCAGTGGCCCGTTTCTTGGTATACTGGGTCCTCATCCTGAACTCATTTGCCTAGAGTTGATCGGAGAAAACCCAGAAATCTACCAATTAAAAAAGCCTTCGACTAGAATTCTTTACACAGTGGCTAGTTTCCGTCTAGCTATGTAACTAGTATTAAAATTCCTGCCAGCGTAAGGACTCGCACTCTAGGATCTACCGTTAGGAGACACTGCATTGGCAATTGTTGTTGACATTCAGCCATCTCTGGAGTAGTGGTAGGATAAGAAGATATCAAAGAGTTGTGAACACTTGTAAATGTTAGTTAGAGTTGAAATAAATTAGAGTAAGAGACGAACATAATCGAACTGATAAACAAAGCCAACTCGGCAACTCGGACAAACAGAAAAGAGACATGTTGGGATCTCATTCGAGAAGAACGAATAGCTACAATCAAGGCCTGAAGAAGGCGCGAAAAAGATAGTCATTAACAATTACGCAAATTAAAATTCATACTTTGTGACATATGAACCGAATAATTGTAGTTATTATTACTATTATTGTGATTAATTATTGAGATCGTAAATGCAAAATTGAAATTAAACGCGTACGTATTGTTCTAAGAAGATTCAATTCATTATACCAAAATAATTGCTAAGTATTAACTCTCACTACAATTTTCACAGCGAAGTAGATGATATAGAGTCAGCACAAGAAGAAACGGAAGAACCTAACCTAAACCTAAAATTGATAAACAGTATACAACACAGGAGTTTAATGCACTTTCTTCACCTCTTTATAAGTGTACAGGAATGCATCTGTTCGATCAAAATTTTAAAAGAAATATTTTAATAAATTATAAAAAGAAATATTTAAAAAAAGATATATTTTACAATCATTGCATCCACAAAATTTGATCAGAAATAATAATACCCATAGTTGACTGCATTTATTATAAATTCATGAACATGAAAACAGGGGAGATCAATTTTAATCCATTTTTAAACAGAAATCAGGCAAAACAAAAATATATAGATAATATTTCAAGGAATAAAACTTAGTTGCGTCGAATTTACTTTTGTCCTTTCTAAAATCTGCATCGTATCTCGTGCTTTCCCGCAACTTTGATACTGCTATAAAAGTAATAAAATACTTAAGGATATTGTTTATGTTTAATCATTAGACACGCCTACTCATTACAAAAATAAAATGACAAAAATGATCCTTTCCAAGAACGATGTTTATTTGCGATCCTTGAAATGATTTTAGAATACTTAAGTGTACATGAGTATCGGAATCAGTGTGTTTACGCCATTAACACACATTACATTATAAACATAATTTCTATTGACAATTTTAGGTTATTACACCCACAACGTTTGTTAAATCTTTACCAATGTTTGCAACCCAGACTCATCTCAACGTCCATGCCCCCACCTCTACCACTTGCCCTCCATTACCTCCTCCACCTCCACCTCCACCATCGCCGCCGCCGCCACCACCGCAGCTGCCACCACCGCCGCCGCCGCCACCACCGCCACCACCGCCGCCGCCGCCGCCGCCGCCGCCGCCGCCACCACCGCTACCACCACCGGCATCACCATGGCACGCCCCCACTGCCGCCACCACCACCACCGCCGCCGCTGCCACTCCCGCCATCACCACCACCGCCCACGCCATCACCACAACCGTCCCCCCGCCATCACCACCGCCGCCACCACCGTTGCCACCACTACCATCACCACCGCCGTCGCTGCCATCACCGGCGCCTCCATCACCGCCTCCACCACCGCAGGCACCACCGCCGCCACCACCGTCCCCTCCACCACCGCCATCACCACCACCGCTGTCGCCGCCACTGCCTCTGCATCGCCGTCGCCGGAGCGGCTCGTCGGAAGAATCCTGGGGAGCGTCCCTCGAGGTACGTGTGCGGAGAGCCGGTGAAGCCTTGAAACTAAGTTGCCCAGAGCAGCTGGGAGGGCGTCGCTCCGCACGACGCTCCAAGTGGCAGCGCGCTCCGTGCCTCTGCCCTTCATCTACACGCCGTACTGCCACTGTCCCAGACGCTGCCTCTGCGTCGTCATGTCCACAGTCACTCTCACTTTCACTCTCTATGGCAGTGCCACTGCCACTTTTAGTCTTACTGTTACTGCCACTCACTTCCGCTGTCACTGCCCCTATCGCTATGTCTGCTATTGCAACTGTTTCTGCCACTGCCTTTGGCATGGTCGCTGTAATTATTTCCGCAATTACTAACTTCAGAAGCTACTCGCACTGCAATTTTCTTTTCCACTACCTCAACCACACTATTATTTCGACAATCACGCCAGTATTACCACAGATCTAATCTCTATAAGTATCAAATTACCACATCTTCCCCACCTCCACATATAAATTTCACCACATCGCTTCACCTCATTATCATCACAACATATGCAACAGCTGCATTGTTAGCCACCCGGGCGCTACCACTTCAGCGCCGTCACTTGTCCAGTACCATTGCTTCCACACAACCGTCATCGCTCGAGGCAGCGGTGCAGAAGTACCATCTCACTCGTGGCGCTTCCTCTTGGCTGTGCTCACTCATAATTGCTGATGGTTTTGAACTGGTTTCTCGTGCTAGTTAATCTTTGCTTTTTTTAGTGAAGTTGTCTTACGGGTGAAATGGGGAAATAATGTGTTAACATTATGTGTAAACATATTGCGTGTATGTATTTGAAGTGTTTCTTTAAATACACATTTACACTACAGGAATGTTTGTAATTGTAATTGTAATTTCACATGTTTGTAATTTAGTTTTCGATAACTTTCTTCAGTGTGAATCAAAGACAATAATTGATTAAATGTGTGAAATACATCTACTTTAAGTTTTAAATCATTATGATTGTAAAGAGACAGTTTATATTACTAAATGGTTTAAAACTGAGAACATGCTTTTCTAATTGCTTGTAGAAACTTCACCAAAATAATTTTATTCTCAGAATTAAACTGTTGATTAAATTTTCTTTCTCTTCAGACCGCAAGAGGGGAGATGAATACAGGGGCAGATGAAACGCGTCTTCACGAATTAAGTTTTTTACGTTTACGGAACACATTCTTTTTCTAGTTAAAATTTGTTTAAAAGGCATCGAAAAATCCATATCATAAGTATAATTTATGACATATATTAATTTACTGGAATATATTTAATTTTGCACTAATGCCATTTCATCCTTATAACATATCTTTAATCACCTTGAAGTAGAAAACGCTTTTTAAAATAAACGGGCGTGAATTCTGTAGACCAAGGAAAAAGGAAAGCGGAAAGCGCAGACATAAAAGAGGCGCGTTGACGTTTCTCACAATCGGATACAAACAAATCTCGTTGCTAAGAAACACAGCAGCCCAGAGCCGTAGGCTGCACAGACTCTCACCATCAGTATTCTCCGCTCGGCGCGAGACCGGGCTACGACTCGGAATCCGCGTTTGTTATTTTGCTCAGGTAAACAGCCACGAACAAACGCGACAAGGAAAGGCCCCTTTTCCTTCAAAGTCTTTCCATGCCGCTTTGCCATCGCGGTCACACTCCGGCAAAAAACGAGCGGGGTCTTATGCGGAAGCTTCTGATTATACGCGACGCCTTCGCGGAAATATTATCCTTTTTTGGCGCGTTATGCGGGATTCAACCATCATAAATATTCAGGCGGCCGGAATTTCGTTTTATAAATCTGATTAGGTGCGAAATTAGCTGTCGCAATCTTGCAAAGTAGGGTCCTTTTCCAGAAACGCTGCGAAAAAAGGAGGGGTTGAGCGCGGGAGAAGTCGTCACGTAATGTTGTTAACACGGCGTCTCGCTGCCAGGCGAGATGTTCGCTGCAGGGTGTCGTCCCTGTTTGTTTGGGAGCTCGTTGGTTCGAATTAGACTGAGACACCGCCGCGTCGAGCTGGGTGACGGAAGGGAGGGAATGGTTTGCAGAGTATAGTGCTTTTGGTGGAATTGTATATTTTTTCGTGTGATTATGAAAATAAGCCAAGATATTCGTTTGCCCGAAAGATTTAGGCGAGTTTTCGGAGTTGCCAAAAACTGAGGTGGGCTAGCTGGTGGGGAAAAACTGTGTATGGCTTTGGGTTTTTCATCAGTTTTACTGTAATTGTGTATCGATATAGTTCGGAATCTCCTACTGATTCCTTGTTTAATTTATTATTTCAAATGATTTTTTTTAAATTTTTTCTCTAGCATAAAATGGAAGCAGTTATTACAACTAGTAAATAATTATATAATTCCAAGAAGATGACTAATTAAATGATCGTTAACTTGCTTTTTGTTACAAATTTCAGGAGCTGGAAAGTATTTTAAAATATTTTTGACTTAAAAATTTAACCAAACTGAACATTAATGAATAAATTAGTACCCGAAATGAAACTTTCCAGGACAGTACATTACTGATCCAACAGACATTAAATGTGTCACAAATATTTACGTTTTGTTCAGTTTTTTAAAATGTATCATGAAATTTGAAAATAAATTAATGATTAAACTTTAAAATCGTTCTATTTAATTAATACACACATCTGGAGCATCTCCAAAAGATGTTTGCACTACATGTAAGTAATGCGGGTTGCCAACAAATCGCCTTTAGAAAATATCTATATTACTAGACTTCGGATCTTTAGGTTTTTACCTATTGTGTTCCTTTACAGTCTATTGAGCCTAACATAGATAATTACACTTATAATTGACCTACAAAGCAGTTAACCAACTTTGATAGTGCCTATGGGCACCTATTTCAACACAAATGCCTATTTCTTTTGTGCCTATAAATGTCTCTTTTAAAATTTCCAATTAATTTATTCACTATACTGTTGTATTCAATAAATAATTACTTATTCAACAACATGTATTTCATCGCCTGGATACTTATTTGATTTCTGTGTAATAAAATGCAGCGTAGAGTAACTAAGGCTTAACGCAACAATAAATACAGGCCAACCATAAATATGACCTTCTTAGGCGCCTAAAATCTTATTTTTAGGACCAAAAGATTCGAAGTCTACATATTACCTACGAATATATTTTCACATTCGGAACAATTAAAATATTTGAATTGTCAGGCCATACTTTCTTAAGCTTACGCGCTATTACATTGGATCTGATGGGCATTATGTAGAGACAGCAGTTCGTGTGCTATTATTGGTACTAAGTCATATTTAATCTCTACGTGGATGACTAATTTCTATTCACCGTCAACAGGATTAACTTTTACAAAGATTTTTGGTGCAAATACACTCCATCGGTACAAAATAAACACGAATCGAAGATTTTGGTCATTTTTTCGCATTCTATTTTAAGTGTATAGCAAAGCAAGTCTTTGATTTAATTAATGTGATATTGAATATCTTAATATGTTATGAAAGAAGAAATCATTGAAACCAGCATATTTGAAACGGCAGAAAAACCACATAACTACCACATCAAACATGAAGTCTGTTCATTCTCCTAAAATGTACTACTAACGTAAAAAAATGCCTAAAAGAAAAAAAGTATCTTGGAAATGGCAAGGGAAATGTAATCACCGCTTTTTCATACGTTGGACTGTGCAATAATTCCAGCCGCGACCTTATGCGACGTACGTCTCAAATAGCCTCTGCCACGCGCCGATCGGCAGAACTTGCAACTGCGCTCGTGTTGTCCTCCCACGTGCAGAACCTAGCGGCGTCGGGACGTGGGACTGAGCGGGAGGGGATTGGGAAGGGAAGCGCTGTGGCGTGGGGAAGGGCAGTGGGCTAAGGGAGGCGGCGGCGGCGTGTCCATCCGGCCGCCGGCCGCGCCCCGACAATTACAGAGGGCGGTGGCTGTGGCGGTACGACACGCCGACACGAGGCCGCATGTCGGTACACGCAGTATAAATCAACGGGGCCGTGTCCAGGTGGACAGTGCGCGCGCCGCGCCGCGCCGCACCACCGCTGCCGCCGCCGCCGCCGCCGCTGCGGCCACGCGCGCCCTGGCCCTCCCCTCCCCCGCCCCCGCCCCCGCGGGAGGCACCGCCCCCTGGAATTCCCGCACGCTGCACTCTGCCTCGGCTGAACGCTCCCCATGTCACTGCCCCACTTCTGCTTTCAGCACAGACGTTATCATTTTCTCGTAAACCACATCAGTTACAACATTCCGTTGCGTCGGTCTCACTTCCATCGCTATAACCCTCTTTCAACGTCGTCATCACAACCACCGCCACGAATGTAATCGCCACCGTCAACAACTTCAGCTCCATAAAATAACTATGGTGCGATTAAAATAAGTTGGTGATAGACTTTTGTGCTTCTGAAGCTGTTACTTCGTACAATATGAGTGTATGATTTGGTTACTATTGTACGTACTTATTTCAAGTGTTAATTTTCGTGTCCCGGGAACACATGATCAGTGGTACGCAACCTGTTAACGTAGCTCCTTTTCATTCGAAACTGTCAATCACCAACTTCTTTTAATCGGACCATTCTCGCTGAAGCCGAACAATCAACCTCCACAGTCAAAATCATAATGAATGTCCAACCATTTCTAACACCCACATAACAGTTGTGGAGATCATATTAAAAATGATCAATCAGTCATAATGGTACGAGGACACCTTCCCACATCAGCATTTTGTCCTGTCGTTCATGTTCCGCCCTCCCACACCCCTGTGTTGTTAATTAGCCGCTTCGCCGCGCGCCTTCCCCCTCCAGCGTAACCTCTCCTTCTCCGCTCACCACTGCCGGCCAATCAGCGGCTCAATTTCTCCTCCGCTCGCCTCCCCACCCCTCGATGGTAACCTCAACGGACTCTTTCCTCTTGCCCTCTCATCTCACTTTCTTGCTTTTTTCTTATCCGCCTTCCTTCCTTTCTCTCATCTACTTATTCTATTCCCTTTGTTTTCTCCGCTTCTTCCTTCTGTACTTTTCCCCTTTCTATTTTTCTCATCTTGCCTCTCCGGATTTTTCTTGTTCTTCACTCGTGTTCTTTTGCTTTATTTACTCTGTCGTTTTCTTTCTATACTCTCAACTCTCTTTTTTAATCTATTTGCCTCTTCATTCCTTCTTTTTCTTATTTTTCATGTTTCTCTCTTACACATCTGCATTTTTCTTTTCTTTTTGTATTCTTTTCATTTCTCTCCTCTTCTTCCCTCCTCATGTCTCTATTTCTTCATTTCTCTCCCATCTTCTTCCCTGTCTTCTATGTATTATTCTTCCCCCTTCATCGGTTTTCTATAAAAAGTACTTTGAAGTGGAGAGTTGCGTATTAATTGATATCATATATATATATATATATATATATATATATATATATATATATTCTTATTTATTTTATATCTTTCTACTTGAGAAACCAATATTTTAATACAAAATCGATCATCCAAAAGCGTTTGCATCAGAGGTGAATTATTGCACTTGAGTGGCCAACAATATTTTGACGTATTACTTCCTCGTTTATAGTGTGATTGATCGGCGTCTTAAAACCATTATCCCGATACATTTTGTGTTTATTTACTTTTGTGTATATTATGTGGAATCGTGCGACTTAGAATTACCAAGTAATAATGCGATTGGCTACCTAGAGAAGGTTGTTGTGTATAAGGAATAAGTGTTTTGGTGGGAGCTTGTTATATATTCTATCCTGTACGCTTCACGTACTCGTATACTTAAAGGAGTGCCAATAAATGTATGTACAATAACAATACCTTCACAACCTCGATTAAAATTTATTGTCTTATTGATTACGTCTCTTCAAGGATGTAATCTTCATATTGATTTCTTCTTCTCTTTTGCAATCTCTTCTTTCCTTACAATGCTTTTTAATGAGATCCTCTCAACATTCGTTTGAAAAATGTTTTGCCCTGTCCCGCCGCTTTTATTTTTCATTCAGTTTTTCTATTTCAATTTACCTTGTCTCTTCTTCACCGCATTCTTCATTACTTTGTCTTCATTTACCCTTCACATGCATAATTATTCACGGAATCCCTTTCATACTTGCGTCCCCACATGGTATCTCACTCTCCAACAAGAATTTTTTTGTTTCTGTGCAGATTCTCTATCCTCCCTTCACGTCGCTTACCCCCTCCTCCTCTGGCCTTGCAGCTGCACCGGCCCGCTCACCTTTTTGTTGTCTCTCTTATTATTATTACTGGAGCTCGCGCCCAAGAAAGCCTTCGCTAATGTTCCAGTCATTAAAATTCCCTTTTTTTAAAAAAAATATCCACCCGGGCCCACCTTTAAAGCCCGTCCGAGCGCCACCGCCCGCGTCAAATCCCTTTGGGGAGGGGGCGAGGGCGGTGCAGGGAGAAGGGGAACTTCCCTTGGCCGGCGCCACAGTCGCTTGACGCGCTTGGCCACAAAGAGTGGAGAAATTGGGGAATTAAACAGGTCTTAACTCCATTGTGCGGGGTAGTTGCGGGATCGCTAGACTGTCAGGTTCTCTCTCGAAGGGTGGAAGGGTAGGAGTGGGGTAGGCCAACGAATTGCGGCGTGTTGTAAAGTTTTTAAATAAAAAGAGCTGCTATATATATAGCGTACTATTACTCATTGTAATTTCCTTTAGCCTGCAGCGGGAGCGTCTTCATTATTTAAGCGTTTGTACACTGGCGGAAAGGATGTTCGCGGCGTACTCTGTGGCGTTCTCCTGCTGCGAGCCCGGAGAGGGAGGTCTTTGATATTTCGCGGACTGATTGTGTGCTTACCGCCGGCTGTAAATTTGCTTGGAAAGCTCTAACTCTTTGTGTGGTGAGGTCGTTTTTGTAAAACGTCAGTGTATTTATTTCGTTTACACCGGGGCTTCCAAACAAAAATTGTCCACAGTCAATGAATAAAGACGTCCCTATCTTGTTATATAAACAGAAATATGTATTGAACGTGTGCGTTTGTGTAGAATATGAGAATGATATTGTATACGAGTATTTCAGAAGAAGAAAGAAACACGGACAGCGGAACAGAAATCACAATTTTGACGAGAATGAATGATATAATTTTAGCCTTACTCCATCTGTCGTAGAATCTATTCGATCGCCATCTCAATGAATTGTGTTAAATGACAATAACAACAATATTAAAAAGCGCGACCCAAAGTGTTTATATATCCTATGGTGAAGGAACCCGTCAAGATGTGTGTGTAAAGTCAGAATTCTTGGTGAAGTAAAAGTTATAAAAAGGTATTTTTAACGTAAGAGAGAAAGAAATGTATTAAGAGACAGAAATAATTAATAATTTTGTTTTACAAAATTCCAAATTTGCAAACCGTTAGTGACAGAAGATCAGTTTTGTTGTTTGTTTCTGTCGCAGAAGCCGAACAGACGTGGGGAGGAGGAGAATGAACCGCTGTCGTCATACATTAATGGAGCATATACATTTTATTTATAAAATAATAGAGTATAGTATAAGGGAAATTATTTGTTAATAAGAAGAAATCATCAATTGAAAAATGCGGAAGATATTTATTTTAAGCTTTGTACAGCCCAATATTAAAAATTAGTGTAAATTAGATTTTATATACAAAATATCTTTGTAAAAAAATGAGTTAAAATAACTGAAAAATATGTTTTATTATTAAGCTGCGGATTTTTGCCTATTTGCCTACTTTTTCCCTTCAATGGAGCACGCAATCTTTTGTTTTACTCATTCATTTTGAGGCTTTAGGAGTATTATGTGAGAATTTTATAGTGCCTATAAATGCCTATTTCACTAATAAATGCCTATGTTATGTTTAAATGCCGAAATAGTGCCTATTCTCGAATTTATTGACCGAACTGCTGTCATCTTTAATCAAAAATGTAAAAATTGTACGTTTTTTGTTTTTATCTTGTAGAGTACAGAGAAATCGAATTCTAGATAAATCAATGTTGTGTTTTACTGCCACCACAGCGCAGGGTTTTCGAATCACGATCACGAAATCACTGGTGCAAAATCACTGGTAGAATTATTTTTTACTTTGAATTATAACAATGTTTTTTTCTCTACAAGGGCTCCGAAACGTTTTCTTGAAATTTACTCCTCAAATGATACAAAGGACAGTATAAAAATTGGTGCCCGTCCTATTCTTCTGTGAACTCTATGTATATTAAACAATTGAAAAAAGTTGACATTGCAAAAGTACAATATTGAATACATAGATTTTTGTCTTAAATGAAATCTGTTCTAAAAAATCAGATCTTAAACGAGATTATGTATAATTTTAAAAGAACGAGAGATTTTTGCGTAATTTTTGCTTGAAATTAATGCAAGTTATAAAAAATCTCAAAAACCGTTACAATATTCAATGTTTTCCCACAAATTGAACAAGGATCGCTTAAAAGAATGGCTCATTTTCGTTGACGTCTCTGAATTTTTGAAAATTGCAAATTTTGAAATATTTTTAGAAATAATGCGAGAAAATATGTACTGCTGTAGTATCACTAATTACATTTGTGTTGTGCACGGCGATATAAAAACATACGTTTTCAATTATGTTTAAATTAAAGGTGAGAAAAAAGATATGTGTAGCATTAGCATACATTTAATGCAAAGCTAAAAGATAGCAATTGCGGTTTACTCTTTTTTGTCGAAATTTACCTGACAAGAAAGGATTTCTACAAGGATTTGCTAGAATAAAGATGAACGCAAACATTCCATGAAGATAAGGTATTACGTATCCTTCAGAAACTTCATACACAAGAACATACACAAGGATAAGACACATTTTAGTGCCTATTTAACTGCCTATTTTTCGTTTTTAAATGCCTATTTTGTCTGCCTATTTTTACAGTTTTTCGTGCCTATAAATCCGCAGCCTATTTATTATACATAAACCAAAGGAAGTAATAATACACAATCAAGGGCCCATTAACATTGGTTACATTTGAACCACAAAAACCTGATTAGAAAAAAATTTGCGGCGAATACGTGTACAGTCCTTAAATCATGCGCTGCGCTATGGAAACTTAACGGTAATACAGACGAAGATACGAAATTACCGGATTGTCTGTCAACCATGCAGAGAAGGACATTAAAAGGAGAGTATTTAAAACAAACGTATATATTTGTACGCAATAAAGTGCGATAATAAGTAAATAAGTAATAAAATTAATGTCTTAAGTCGATAGAGTGATTAGTTACGAGCCTTCGGAACCTTCGAAACCTATGCGACTCTGAAGGCACGATTGTCTTCCTAAATATTAATTTTCTTTTTCTCGTTATTAGTTATCTACTTTCCTTTCTTCGATGAAAATGTAAACTGATTCATTCATTCAAACTGATACATTCAACTTTATTAGATGTAAATTACGTATGGGCGTTAATGAGTGACGGATGTTAAGTGGAGTGCCGTTTTCACAGTAACATCCAGGCATATTTTGCACACTAACGGCAATAACCTTGATTCTAGAAAACCTTGCACACACTAAAATTAGGCAATTTTATCCTCATTGATTTGATATCAGGTTAATATTTACGAAAAAGTGATAGCTTTTAAATTATATTGAGCTAAAGTGGGATAATTCTAATTTTTTCATGTTTCGTATTTATCGCCAAATTTTTCAGTGGTGTCACGGCTAAACCGTAAATTGCAGAAAAGTTCTTAATGACATTCAATGTAGGTAATTTTATAGTTTTTTATTCTTTCCTATATTATTTCAGTAGTATATCTTTCCTTTGCGGCTCTCACACGCAACCATTTTTTGAAAATGAGGTGTCTAAAGACGTGACGTGACGTATTGCATTTTGACTTTAAAAATTTGAAGAATTTGTTTTAAAAAAAATCTAAATATTGATATCAAATGCAACCTTTCAACACATGCCAATGTTTTCCAATACATATCGTCGAATAACTCCTAAACAAAGCGTTCTACGGCCTTAAAAACTAAATCTTTGAGGCCAAAGGTCTCAAAGAGACGTTTTTCACACCATAATCAACAAGAAGAGACATTCCTGCACATTCAATTAAATCTTCGGCTCGGCGCTTCGATACTACCAATACCACCTGAATATTTGAGCCCTTGTTCCTGGTAGCCATCTTTGTGACGACACGCTTAGAAGGCTTAAATTTCTCTAAGTTATATTTACGCTTTCTGTATACACCGCGGTTTGTGCAGTCTGACAAAGTTTTTTTGCATAATCATTAATTTAAGATTAGCTCTCCAGCAACAACTAGAAGTACAATTCATAGTTGCTTGATACCTATGAAGATTTTCTTATGCGTGTAGTGAAACCATTCAATTAACTTTTTGTCGTGGTCTACAAGTGCTGTGTACCTAATTGTGGAGGGATGTGGGTGTACAGTGAAGAGTGACGACTGTGTTTGTGTTTTACCTCTACCAGTATTTTCGTTATCAGCCGTGATTCCTGGAAACTTTCACGTCAGCGGGTTCAGACACGTGTCTTTCTCAAAAGTAAAAAGCTATTTTTTTTGTGACTACCAAGACAAGCTAAAAGCTTACTGACAAAGAATATTGAATAATTACTTCAAACGTTCCCTTTAAGGAAAATTCTCCAAGGTACTGAGTAAATCTTTATTGAACATTTCTTTTAAACATCAGTTGCATTGTTTCTTATTTTTATTTGAAATTGTATTAGTACATTGCAAGTTACCTTTATATATTTTTAAACAAATAAACACGTTTCGTTAACAACTTTAGAATGGAAATGCAATGGGACGAGTGTGAGGTTTAACATGCGAGAGTTCTCGCACGGGTACGCGGAGGTAGTAAGGGAAATCGTATGTTTTGGCACAACACAAAGAACAAACTTTTCAAATTAGCTAAAATAAAATAGCTTGAAATAAATGAAAGACAAAAATCAAAACGCGCTAGCCTACAATACTACGTGAATTAATTTAATCAAGCAACTAAATTTAAAACTATAGAAAGAATAGCGCAAGTCACTCGACAACTACCAACGATCACAGTCCAAACGCACGATTTAATTGTTGGCGGTATCTGGAAGTATGTACATCAACGCCCTGCTGCACACTCATATTGTAAATAATACACCGTTTGATATTAAACCAAATGTGTAGGTTCGGTAAGATATTCAATATGCAAACATCGTTTGAGCAACATTCCCATGTACCAAAGTGAAGTTTAAGCCTACTAAATAGTTTCTAATGGTAACAAATGATATTTAGTACTCAAAAGTGAAAATATTAGTTCGATTATTTTTTGGCTGGGAATTGATTTTCTTGAGGTACGTGAGAACGGGGAAAATAATCCAATACTTTTTAGTATACAAATAATTTTTCAATTTGGCAACCCCCAGCAAGCTCACACCCTGACTCTCCCTGAGGAACAGAGGAGGTTTTGAACACAAAACCCCGTCTGTTCCTCATAACAAATCAAGAAAACTTAAATAATATTGCAAATAATAGGGTGATACTTGCCCTGTCCGGTATTTTCGCACTACTTTACTTGACTTTCTCAAGAGTAAAAACCTTTTCTAATATTTTTGTTACTATCAATGAAAGCGAAAATTTAACTCTCAAGGAAGATTGAATAATTTCTTCAAATGGTTTTAAAGAAGTACGAATTGTTCCAAGAACGTCTCTCTATAATGCTGAATAAACCTTTATTGAAAAATTGTTTCCAAGATCAGTTGAACTGTTTTTTTTGTTTGATATTCTGTAAGTACATTAGAAGTTACGTATATACATTCTTAAGCAAATAAACGTTTCATTTACAACTTTCCTTCTTAATGGAACCGCTAGACAAATGGGTAGGGAAAGGGTGGGGTTTAACATGCGAGAGTTCTCGCACGGGTACGCTAGTTTCATATAGGACCATTAATTACGGAAAATGGATGGCTTGTGACTTATTGTTAAAAAAACTGAAAAATGCTTGATTTTTACACCTTTTGCTTGAGTTTCCTTGATTTTTACACTTCTTGATTTCCGGGCAAATCTGATATTCGCGTTACGCAGCCCAACAAACATATAGGAAAGAACTATTAAAACTACACCAAAACATTATCTTATTTTCTACCATGTGGACTAATAAACATGTTAGAAGAAATAAATTATAACATATAAAGAGATTTCACCACTTGTTCGTTACCAGAGCCAGGCAATAGCTTTTCTATGGAAAATTTGCCATTCTCCGGTGGACAGAATATTTAAAAAAATATTGTCTTCTCATGAAGTACGGACGAGAAACTAAAAATTATACTCTCTGGATTTTCTCAAAACAAAACCTTGTGCTAACGGTACAAAAAATGTTCCTATTTACATTATTTGTACACGGAATTTTACGTAAACTAAGCACAAAAACGTTACATGATTTTTCATTTCGGCAAAAGAATCCTTGGAATCATTCAGTTCTTTGCAACTCAATTTTCCAAACATAATGTTTTTTACAGTATACCCTGCCTTTTTCTCCAGAAACAGTGGCCTGCTTATTAATTGAAATGTCTAAATAAAGGCTTTGATAGCCACCACACCATAATCAGGTTATCCAAAATCATTTACGCACATATTTACCTCCCAAGTTTGATGTTCATTAACTATCCCTCGCTTCCTCTTTCTGAAAAACATTCAATTCAATTTACAAATTCACAAATTGAAATTCAATTCACTTTGTAATATCATAAAAGCAAAAATATTCTGTTTCGGAATTTCGTAGAGTCATGATTTCAGCTCTCGGTTCTCGACTCAGCGAACAACTGCCACTGTCGCACGACTTTCGGAGACCTGTCAGGGTGAAAGCGAGGTAACGGGTCTTATTCTCCTCTCATAAATTTTCTAAAATGATTTTACAATATTCTCAGCGAGGATACACAATGGATAAACAATCTACTACTCTCTAGAATCTGCAGCTCACTGAAAATACAGTCTGTGGATTAAATCACCAATCAAGAATAATAAAAGATAAGAACGTTGTGCGTTACTTGCAACGAATTTACTGGAACCGAATGGTACATATGATGGGTATTGTCTGCTTGGCGAATTTATAGGGAAATTTTTATCTCGCTTGATGAGCCTTGGGATTTTCATAATTAATTAATGTAATACGATTCAATCTGGTGCACGTAGAATCCTCCGTCTGCCTGATCTACACATCCAATTTCGTAAGCACGTCAGTCCGCTGCAGTAACATCTGTAGAATTAAATATTGCACATTACTTACCAGCAGAGTGCCATCGATCCGCGTCGCTGCCTTTTCGCATATCGCTTTGGCACCTCTGCACTTAGCACTGGATTCATTAACTTTCTCCCTGATCCCTGGAGTAGGCTACCTCACCGCGAATTTGAGTCATCTGTTGCAACATATACAAATATTTAACATAATCCACTTTAAAGTAATCTCTTTGAGCTGCTAGACACTTCTCTCAACGTGGCAGCTACTACAAGAGGATTCGTTGGTTTCTTTTCATATGACGTGCAGCTGCTCTGCCAATTACGCATTATGTCTTCCCTGCTAATAAATCATAAATCTTACCCCTTTCAGTATCATTTTTAGCTTTGGGTAAAGCCAAAAGTTGCATGATGTTAGGTCAGTATTGTAGGAACGCTCAGGAACAAGTTGTGTTTGGCCAAGAAACGAATGCAATATGAATAATAATTGGGCGTGTTATCGTGATGAAGTTGCCAACCACCCGCTGCCCACAAACTTGACCGTTGGCGTTTCACTGCATCACGTCAACGCAAAACCTCTTCCTAGTAATTCTTATCGATAGCAGTAACGTGTGGGGCGTACTCATGATGAGCCACTCAAGAAGAGAGAAACAGATCAACAGGACTCTGATACTGCTGTTGACCTGCCTTGCTTTGGGGCCTCAGGAATGTTGCTTGCTTCCATTCCGGCGACTGGCAATTGGTTTGTGCGTCATACCCATCAAAAGACTCATCCCCAGTGATACCTGTGCCACGGATCGCGGACGATCTTTCATTCTTCCTCCTCGTTTTATCTCTAACATTACTTACACATACATGCATTTGCATGCACCACACTACCACACATGACGGGAGATCTGTCGCTAGCTTCGGGCTTGTCCCGGTTCAAGGGAGGATACCTGGATGGGCAAACCCCGCAAACAGCAGAAGTGTATATTGACGCCGGATCTCTCAATCCAGCGGCAGAAGTTCACTGCCATCCCTCGCGATTAAAAAACACGCACTAAATTTACGGTGCTAATGACCTCAACCGTTGAGGCGCCTGGAAACACTAATCAATGAATCAATCAATCAATCATCGGTATTGTGCGTGAAACGAGAAAAGCCGAACACATGGCCATTATAATTGCATCAACAAAAGTGCGTCACTTATTAGGACAAAAAGGGCCCCAATTTTCTGAAAAATGAATAATTATTTCAATTTGATTGGTATGTGTCAACGTAAATATGAGAACGGGTATTAGTTGGTGATAATGATTTGGCCTTTAGGGGGATCATTGGGGGATTATTGGGGGATTATTGGGGGATTATCGGAGCGGGATTGGAGCGGTGGTAGGAGAGGGATAGCATAAATTGGCTCGGGTCATAGCGGAGTCCGAGCGGGGACAAAGGGGGTACGATGTGGGGACGAAGCGGGGACGAAGCAGGGACGAAGCGGGGAGGAAGCGGGGAGGACGCGGGGAGGAAACGGGGACGTAGCGGGGAGGTAGCGGGGACATGGCGGGGACGTAGTGCAGTGGATGATTAGAGCAATGATTGGGTAAGGTCTGGACCAACGGCGTAGCGAGGCAAGGCAATTCGGGTTTTGTGGATGGAGTTCAGCGAGCATGAGGCGATGGCGGTGTGGTGGCCGGAACGGGGATCGTGCGGGACACGATCGGAGCGGCGGCAGGAGCGGGGGTCGTACAGGGGTCGGAGCGCGTGTTGGAGCGGGATCGGAGCGGAGCAGAGAGGGCGCGGTTCCGGATCGGATCTCCGGCGATCGCGCGCACTTATCGGGCCGGAGGGCGGCGCCGTCCGCGGGATTTGATGCCGGCCCATCCATCACTGTCTGCGCGCGCCTGGCTCGCGTTACTGCTCCTGCGCCTGCCGCCCCCATCGCCCCTCGCCATGGCCAACCCGTCGCCCGCCACCCGCCACTGCTGCCCACCGCCCCACCGCCCACCGCCCACCGCCCACCTCCCACCGCCCACCGCCCACCAGCCCCTCCGGGAGTACAGACAGGGCGAGCTGCGCGGGGCATCCTTGGTTTCAGCTGTTTGCGGCGACAAGCACCACCAAGCTGCTGGAAAAGTGTTTGGCCTTGTTATCGATTGGCGACGGGAATCTCCGCAGGAGTGGTGAAGTACATGCGAACCTTCTTCGAAGCATTATTTCTTGTAACATGAGGCCAAAGATTGTTTAAGTCGTCAAGTAATTCCCACAATGACATCTATTAAATCAAAAGGATGTCGAGTTATTCTTCTGAATAAGAGGTCCTAAACATGAGAGAGCTCTAAAGTAATTTTATTTTCCCCCATTATGCGTGTGCTTGTTTTTTCTTTCTTAAACATTATCTTGCAGTTCATTTAATAACGCAAGGACATGTGACGAGTACAAGGACAAGTTAAACCCCTTATTCCGGTAATCGTCTCCTGTATTATTTCAGTAGTTTACCTTTGGGTTCCGGCTCTCACACGCAACCAATCTTTATAAATGAGGTCTCTAAAGAAAGAGAATTTCACGGAGACTTGAAGAATTCCACTTTGACTTTAAAAATATGGATTATTTCTTAAAAAACGGATCGAAATATTCATGTAAAATGCAACCCGCATCACATGTCAACATATATTGGCAAATAACTTATAAACAAAGCATTTTATAGCCTTAAAAAGTAAAATTTTGAGGCCAAAAGCCTCAAAGAAACGTTTTTCACACCATAATCTACAAGAGACATTCTTCGATCCATTCAATTAACTTTTCGGTTCCACGCTTCAATACTATCAAAGCCACCTCAATATTTCAGCCCATCCTGCTGGTAGCAATTTTTGGGGCGACACGCTTAGAAGGCTTACATTCGACAATCTTTATTTACGCTTTCTGTTAACACCGTAGTTTGTGCAGTCTGACGAGGTTTATTTGCATAATCAATAATTCAAGATTTGCTCTCCAGCAACAACTAGAAGTACTATTATAGTTCCTTGATACCTATACCTATGAAGATTGTTTCTTATGCGTGTAGTGAAACTATTCAATTAACGTTTTTTCATGGTCTGTAAGTGCTGTGTACTTACACTGTGGAGGGATGTGGGTGTTCAGTGAAGAGTGAAGACTGTGTTTGTGTTTTACCTGTACCAATATTTTCGTTATCATTCTATGAAATTTTCAAGTCAAGAGGTTCAGACACGTAGCTTTCTCAAAAGTAAAAAGCTAATATTTTTGTGACTATCACGAAAAACTAATACCTAACTGACAAAAAATACTGAATAATTACTTCAAATGTCTTTAAGTAAGTTTTGGGAATTGTTCCAAGCAAATTCTCCATGATACTGAATAAATATTTATTGAAAATTTCTTTTACACATTAATTGCATGGTTTTTTTATTTGCAATTGTGTTAGTACATTGCAAGTTACCTTTAGAGATTTTAAACAAATAAACACGTTTCGTTAACTACTTTCCCTCTTAGAATGAAAATAGAAGGATAGGGATGAGTGTGGTGTTTAACATGCGAGAGTTCTCGCACGGGTACGCAGAGGTAGTGGGGGAAAACTTGTGCTACGGCACAACACAAAGAACAAACTTTTTAAAGTACCTAAAGTAAAATAGCTTGAAATAAATGGAAAACAAAACTCAAAACGCGCTAGCCTACAATACTACGTGAATCAATTAAAAAAAACAACTAATTTTAAAATTATAGAAAGTATAGTGCAAGTCACCCGGCAACTGCCAATGATCGCAGTCCAAACGCACGATTTAAATGTTGGCGGTATCTGGAAGTATGTACACCTACGCGCAGCTGCAAACTCATATTGTAAATAAAACACCGTTTGATATTAAACTCAAGGTGTCGGTTCGTTAAGATATTAAAAGTGCAAACATCGTTTGAGCAACATTCCCATGTACCGAAGTGGGCTTACTAATGCCTACTAAATTGTTTCTAATGCTAACTGTTACAAATCGCGTCGAGAATCTGTGCGGACAAAGCGGCAACGCCGATCCAGCGCTCACCGAGCCGACACCGCTCCAGCAACAGCGCAGGCCGGGGGCGGCGAAAAATACGTTACTCTTGGTCGCAGGCAGTGTCTGGCTGGCAACCGCTGTGGGCACACGCACGCAAGCCCTTGCGCTCACAAATTCACTCAAAACATTGTCTTTTCATCCTTGTCTATACAAAACGTGTTATATTGAACTACTTCAACTACAGTAAATGTTCAAGTTATACCTGAATTGTGTTGTGACCACACGTTAAGTAATTCATTGTGCATCAACTTGATTACGTCGTAGAATGGAAGGAACTACCACTGCAAACGTCTCTCCTTAAACTCAGGAAGCACGTTTGTATTTTAGCTTTAAGTATTGTACCATGTGATACATCAAAGGAAGGTCAGTGTTTTTTGTATTTATGTATTCATTTGTCACTCAAATTTCTATGTAGTAAATTCAATTTAAACTGCAAAATATCACTTATTTCAGTTACCGCCATTCACTTCCTCATTTCTTCACTAATCATTTTGTTTTTATCTGAAACCTCATTTTGTCAGAACTACCAGAGATGCAAAACAGCAACCTAAAGTCAATTTTTATCATTGGTCACATGGCCACAACTGCAATTTAGACAAAACATCGGTCCTCATGGCCTAATGTTAAAACAAACATCATTAATCCTCCCGATTCAAATAAGAACATTGTTCTTCCGGGTCTCGAATGCATTTCAGATAAGAACAGTGGTCCTCCGGGCATCGGATGTGAGAATCAGATATTCATCATTATATTCACTGAATGGCAGTAATCATGACGAAATAATTCCACTGAGATTTCACGTCAGAGTGTTTTACAATGTGTGCATGTAGTATTCAAGACAACAGTACAGTGTTCATTACTATTCATGAAACTATTCAGTTAACATTTAAAAGTGTTGCAATTCACATGCATACAATACCAAATCATGATCAGTGTTTAGTAACATTTATTTGTGATAATAGTTTCATGTCAAAGTGTTTCTATAATTTATGTATGTACATTCTTCAATCCAGCAGTATAGTATTCATTAGTATTCTTTAAAGGTGTTTAGTAAAATTTATTTGTGATAATAGTTTCATGTCAATGTGTTTCTATAATTTATGTATGTACATTTTTCAATCCAGCAGTATAGTATTCATTAGTATTCTTTAAAGGTGGCAAGTAACATTTATTTGTGATAATAGTTTCATGTCAAAGTGTTTCTATAATTTATGTATGTACATTTTTCAATCCAGCAGTATAGTATTCATTAGTATTCTTTAAAGGTGGCAAGTAACATTTATTTGTAAATGAAGTGTCATGTCAAAGTGTTTTTTATAATTTATGCATGTATAATCTTCAAGTCAGCAATATAGTGTTCATCACCATTCATTAAACTAATCAGTCAACATTTAAAAGTGTTGCAATTCACATGCATACAATATACAATTTATGCATGTCGGTTCGTTAAGATATTAAAAGTGCAAACATCGTTTGAGCAACATTCCCATGTACCGAAGTGGGCTTACTAATGCCTACTAAATTGTTTCTAATGCTAACAAATGGTATTTAGTACTCAAAGGTGAAAACATTAGTTTGATTATTTTTTGGCTCGGAATTGCTTTTCTTGAGGTACGTAAGGACGCAGAAAATAATTGAATACTTTTTAGTATACAAATAATTTTTCAATTTTCTCACCCCAGCAAGCTGGCATCCTGACTCTCCAAAACCCACTCGGTTCTTCATAACAAATCAACAAAAGTTAAATAATATTACAATGAGTAGGTCTGTTTTTGCCCGATCCGGTATTTTCGTACTACTTTACTTGGCTTTCTGAAGAGTAAAAGCCTTTTCAATTATTTGACTCTCAAGGAAAGCGAAAAGCTAACTCTCAAGGAGGATTGAAACATTTCTTCAAATGTGATTTTCAAAGAAGTATGAATTGTTCCAAGAACATCTCTCTATAATATTGAATAATTTTTATTTGAAAATTTGTTTCAAACATCAATTGCATTGTTATTTTTGTTTGATATTCTGTAAGTACATTAGTAGTTCTTCTCCTTTATGGAAAGGATAGACAAATGGATAGGGAAAGGGTGGGATTTAACATGCGAGAGTTCTCGCACGGGTACGCTAATAATTTTATATTTCTAAATTGAATTTTGATGTTCAGAAGCCCGTTACTTGTCTTTCGTTTTGCACATCTTCGTAAAAGTATCTTACATTTTTTATTACAATAAAAGCTTCAAGCAGTATGAAATGCTAGGGAGTAAACACCTTAAGAGATAATCCGACCTTATTTTTTATGTAACACTCTGGGGCTTCCAAGCATTTCCTAGGATGCTGGCAGCGAATCCTGTGCAGGTGCCAGTTGTCTTTAGAATCATCCTTAGTTTTATAATTCTTGGCAAAAACTGAATGTAAGTGAAAGGTAGTCTACAAAATGTTTGAATTTCTTATAGATTGGAAATGGAATTTACACAAAATAATTTAGTGGATTGAAAGTGTGTCAGTTTCAATTATTGGATTAATTATGTGTAGAAGACATTTATTTAAAAAACGTGTATAAATTATAATGAATTTATATATACTACACATAAAAATATTATACAAACTAAAATGAGCCTTGAAGTTGTCACGACTGGTCAGAATGCCTACTAATAATGATTTACATTACAATTCTACCTGCAATATATTTAACTTCTAATTTTTTTAAATTCTCTTTTAGACATTTATATTTTTCTGAGGAAGATTTAACACTTATTTAAGATAAATAAAAGTGAAATTAGAATAGTTTCTGGTATTTTATTTTGCCTAGTTCTAGCAATTTTACTACTCTATCGTTTAGTTGCATGTGGTTTAATGTACTTGTATTTATTTTGGTTGATGATGGAGAATTTTATATGATAAAATCACGAAAATAAAATCACAACCTACAGGTACTTTGTTCACGGCAACGTAATATGTTTCTACCGCATGTTTTTGAAATCTTTTCGCAGAGTGAGATTATGTTAAATGTTTCATTATAATATATTATGAAACAGTATCGTAAAAACACGGACTTAAATTATTTTAAAGTAATATCCCTTTTCCGGAATTTAAAAAATTATGAAAGAATATTAATAATTTAGGCTCGGCTGTAGGTAGTTGTATGCCATTTTTCAACAAAAATTAAATAATCCTTCTAACATACTCGTCATATCAAATAATATACTTTTGCTACTCCCATTGTATAACACTGTCATGTAATGGCTGCAACCAGTTGCATAATGACACCCATTTCGATACAGTTGTCATTATGATACAGGTTCTTGACCAATCACAGAGAAACTTACAAACCAAGTATTGACACTTCGTTAATCATTGAGAATCTTTATAGTAAATGTTTCGTTCAATTGTGTCCATTAAAATTGTAATTAATATTATATTCTGCTTCTTAATTTTAATTTAGTTTATTAGTAGTAGTTTCTAACGAGAAATATTATTTAAAATAAATTGAATTGTTATTGCACTTTGATCCTATTTGACTAGCGCAGTGGTAGTTATTGAAGAGAATATTTGACTAAGATTAAGATATGGATGCACGTCATTTTAGATTATTTGTTGCTGCCGTGTGTTTGTCCTTAAAAATTGTCTAATGTAAAATGTCTGGTGAATCAACGGTGGTCTTGAGACCTCCAGAAATCAGTGTAAAGGCAAAGATGGTGACGTTGAAGCAACTTCTGTACTCACTGGCTGTCTTTCTAGTGAAACAAAGCCACCTGCAGTGGGTAGGGAGCTGTCCGCTAAGTGGCTTTGACAGAATTCTACATGTCAACTATCACGAAATGAGTCGATGTAAAAGTTTAACTTGTACAATTACCATAAGTTGTAGAAAAAGTACCGAATGATATTCGATGTAATGGATATTACATCATCGTTTCATAATGTACTATTCTTCGAGTATTGTAGTGCCGATTCGTGAATTAACGCTATAGTACGAAGGCATTTCTCCTTTACTCGGTGTCAAGGAATATCTTTGAAACTTTTATTCTCTTATTATTCAGAATGAACTTGATGTGACATAACTGTATCTCGAACCTTCATAGATAATAAAACTATATGTATTGTCAGTGCTTGATTTATAAAATGTTGTGCCCCGGAACAAGCCGCAAATTAATTATTACTTTTATAGAAATAGTTGTACGATTGTAATATATTATTTAATAATTATTTCCGGGGTACCGGAACGCCGTTCCGGCACGTTCCGCCAGAAATTAAGCCATGTTTTGTGATAGCCAGAAAATCCCACTGTAGTTTGTATAGGAAAATAGGTATCAAGTATGTAGTTACAATGGGACTGTATGCATACAGAACTTTTAAACCCCAAAGAGTAAACTTTGTTAAGGCAACCAGTCCACAAGTATAGGATTCCATGCTTGAGGTCACAGCGTTATTCTTTTCCGGAGCACGTCTCTGTTACATGCGAGAGGTATGGAAAGGGCATTGACAGCTGTGATTCTGTGGGATCGTTGAAATAACCACTCCCGAAAGCTTCCGAGCTGAACACATGTAAGCAATCGGTGCGATACGAATGTTTGTTTCAGTATAGACTGTGATATTAGTAAACGATAGTAAGGTGTATAACTGATGATTAGCTAGCTTTGATAGCGTAGCTTTGTGAAGAGTGAGAGTTTCTAGGTGTTATTCGCATTAATTATAATTGCGATTTTTGTTAATGTAATTTGGAATTTGAATTCAGACTCCGTATTTCGAAGAGATTTATATTAGGATAGCTCCGTAGATGGGGTTAATTGTTAATAAGTCGACAGGAAGTAGGTAGTCGAGCGTAGGTGTTTCATCCGAAGCGCAGTCAGGGCCAGTCGCGTCCCTGAATTAATTTAATAGAAATTATTGAATTCTATGAAGTATTAAATAGTCGAGGACATTTTGGGAATATTTGTAATCTATTCTAACGATAGGCAAGAGCGCGATAATAGGGGCATCGACAATATCTACCCCGAAGAGACCCAAGAAGAATATATGAGAAGTCATTGTAGTAAGCTTACGAACTTATTCAAAACCGTAAGGTTCTCTAATGTTTGTACTGTAATGTTTATAGGGAAAGTGAATCATTTAATTCATGAGCTCAATAGAATTTTGTAAGAATATCAATATAAATCTTAAATTTTATTTTTTTCAGAAAAGGCTTATTCAATTTATAGTAGTTGCCATCAACTCAATAGTTTTAATCCGTAGAACTTCCAAGAATCGTAATTCTGTATAGAAATACAACGTCCACAAGCAGCGGGTAAGGTAAGGAATGTTGTACGTCGAAACCCATGTTCGGATTTAAAAATAAAGTTAATAAATTTTAACATTGCGAGAATTTATGAGCAAAGCAGGGCAATGAAAGAAATAATAATATTAATAGCAGAAGGAGTAATCTCTTTACGATATCCATAAGTATCACGATATCTAAATAGTATCAAGATTTGTTAATATTAATGTCAGTAGAAGTAAGTATATCTCAAATGGCTGCTTAAGTGCCAATGAAGATAAAAATAAGATTTTAAATAATAGCAGGAATATCACAAATGTTGCCCAACGCGGGGCACAAAAGAAGTTAATCATTTAAATAAGTGGAATATCACCATGCAATCAAAACAAAGAAAAAGAACAAAAACCTCCATTTCTCAAAGAATATAAACAATATTCTACTCTTAATTCCACTTGTAAAAATCTCTTTTGTTGTCTCGGGCACTTCTCTGGTCAATAAAATTTTAAGTATGTGTTCAGAATCAATATTTATTAATTTCGTATGGACGCAGAAATTGACAGAAAACTACGTAGCCTTTGGTCGTGATAGAGGTGTCGATGGCTTAGTTGGATATCCCAGGATTTCGGAAAAAATACAAAAAAATATAGTATTTTTCTAGAAAATGCCAATAAACGAAACCAATTTTCAGGATACAGCCCAGCATTGGGATGCGCTGCTATGACTGGCGGTTTGCAGCTCGTAGCACTGATTAGAATCCGTGTTTCTAATTTCGTACGCGCACAGAAATTGAGAGAAAACATAGCGACCTACGACTATGTGACGTGGCGAAGGTTTTGTTAGGTACCTAGGTCATCGAGAAAAATACAAAAACTTGGTATAAAAAACAACAACGAAATATTATTGAGAATTCTACACACCACTCGAAGAAGCTTCTGCGTCTGACGGGTTGCAGCTCATGGCCCCAATGAACATCTGAAGGGCCTATTCTATTTTCGTATGCGCGCAACAATTGAGAGAAAACCAAAAAGCCTATGTTCATGTGAGATTTATCGATGATTTCATTAGATGCACAAGATCTCTTGAAAAATACAACACAACAAAACACGTTAGCTTTTCAATGAACATTGTAATAAAAGAAACATCGTTCAGGACAATGCGCAGCGCTAAGCTAGGCTGGTGTGGCTGCAAGGTTGCATTGCGCCGATTAGAATCTATATTACTAATTTAGAATGCGCGCAGAAATTGCATGAAATCTACCCAGCCTCCGACCATGTGAGAATTGTCAATTGTTAATGTCTTACTGTACGTGTCGAGACTCGGGCCACCAGGTCCGCACTTCCGTGTGACAACACAAATTTCGCTACGTTACTTTAACCTCTAGCGGAGAAAGGAACTATTACTCGGGTGACAACACAGGCAATTTTGAATTTAGCTCAGAAGTATCGTTTAGGCTTGAGGATCTTTTACATGCAGTAAATCTACAATATGGGACTGCCGGATATAATTCCCTTTCGAAGGAAGGCGTACAAAGGATTTTTTTCGCCCTGAAAGTATCCACTGTTTCAGTCGGGTTTGAACCCGCAAGCTTGGGGACAACAGCTTGATGCCCCAACAGCATACCACGGATAATATCGGATACAATCGGAAACCAAACGGTTACTACCGAATTCACTAATTGTTTTGTTAAGGAACTCTAAAAAATTATCAAAACATCTATATTAGTTATTTGCAATTCTCGCAGAAATTGAAAGAAAAGTATGCACACTTTGGTAATGTGAGAGATGACCAATCTAACGAAGTTTTGTTAGATTCCCAGGAACTCGGGAACAAAACAAAAACTAGTGGTACTCCAGAATGGCACAGACTTTTCCGTATTATTTTTCTATTTCTTTTGGTCTCGGCTAGCTATTCGGATTTACCACGTACTCTTGCCGGCTGTCATCTATCGCCGCCCAAAGTACATTTTTGGACATTTTCTTAATTTTTCGGTTTCCTAATGGTAGAACGGAAATGTTATTTTAAGAATATTAAAGATTACTAATCCTCGTCCTAAGTGGCAATTTTCTTTAAAAATTTTGGAGGCGTTTTTAAGAAAATGGCGTTTGAGCACTATTGTCAATTCGAAATTTGAACCTCTTTTTCACAGAAAATTTTTGAGTTTTCGAGACCTTCATTTGAAGTGATTTGAAGCACTGTAACTCACAAATACAATAGTTGAAATGTTCTGGAAATGTGAATATTAACGGTGTGAGTGATCTTAAAAAAAAATACATTTGTGTAATTTTTGAAAAAGCAAAAAATAACCCTAAATGAACTTTACGCCATATTAAAAAGTGGAATTAGCACTATTCGTTCATTGAAGAAAACATTTGGAGCCATTTATGAGAAATGGCGTTTGAGCGTTTCTGACAATGCGAAATTTTGAGCTAATTTTCACAGAAAAACGGTTCAATATTCGAGAAACTTTATTGGGCATTATTTCAAGCATATGTACTCATAAATAAAATAATGTGAACAAATCGCCGCTGATGTAAATATTAACAGAGAGACAAGTCCAAAAAGTAAGGATAAAAATCTTTGTTTGGGAACCTTTTTGCTACTTGTGTAAGAAGTTCATTCGTTAACACTGACTCATGTTGACCTCTCCATATCGTGACTTGCACTACATGCAGAGGCCCATTGCCCTTGTTGCTGATCACTGAGCATATCATTATGGAGAGAGGATGTTTCACACATTTCTGC
Organism: Acheta domesticus; assembly: GCA_031308135.1. Taxonomy (NCBI): domain Eukaryota; kingdom Metazoa; phylum Arthropoda; class Insecta; order Orthoptera; family Gryllidae; genus Acheta; species Acheta domesticus. The sequence continues at coordinate 22,064,169 of JAHLJT010009419.1, read as the reverse complement.
ATAACATTCTTCAATATATTGCTCATTGGTGCGGCGTCGAACAAACTCAGTTTTATCGTAAAGGATTTATATTAACTATTCATCCGAGAATCAAACTTGTAAGGAAAATGCCGGAGAAATAACTCATATACGAATATCCGTATCCGTACTATTTCCTTTTTGGCACTATTTAATTTCAATATCCGTACCATATCCTTTTCGGTATCATTTATTTTTAAGAAAATTAGTATAAATATTTTCGAGCCTTACACTATTCGTTCTCTGATCAATTTCTATACTTCTTTGCCCACGGTTTTTTTGTTTTATTGCAACTGTCATTTTTGATTTTTCTTAAGACGCCGACCTTTGAAATCCATTTCTTTGAAACGTCGCTCTACAGTTCTCTGAGATATTTATATTCTTGAATTCTTTAACTTAGCAACTAACATTTATACTGGTGCGCTGCTATTTCTGAGAGCATAATTCCTAATAATTCGGCCCGTACTAGGAGATGTCATCCGTTTTTGTCCGCATCGCCTGGCATGGCGCGATTCAAGAGACGTTTGATTTGACCTTTTTTTGACGAAATTTCTCACAGATGACTGTGAAACACCAACATTTGTTGCAATCTGACGCTGACTATTTTTCAGTAAGCTAATAAAGTAAAACTTCTAGTCTTTCTCGTAGGGATTAAGTCAACTCCTTTTCCCATTTCAATTTTAAAGTTAAATTTCTTGGAAGATGATAAAATTGGGTTAGGAGCTAAATAAATTAATGAACATGTTTGATAATTACTAAGTATTCCATATTTGTTATTGTTTGAGAAATGGTGAGATACACGTTAATAAATACATCATAACAGGAAATGACGCAACAACTCTTGATATAGACCTTGCATGCCATGTGAACCGAAGATCGAAGTCTACCATCTTTCAATTCTCTTTAGATTACTAACTCTTTGCGGTACATTTTATTAGGTTTAAGCATAAATAACTCAAGAAAATGCAAATTACCGCGATAACAGTTGACCAAAGTAGAAAGATTGTCTTAAAAAATTCTCTCTATTAGTGTACTCAATGCTAGGATAGCATTGAGCATGCTAATATGTCAGACCACTGTAACTTCTGGTGCGTGTGGCTCGATTAATGTTTGTACAATTGTTGCTTTCTGTTTGTTTAGCAGTAGATTTAACAACGTGAAAAGTGGTTGAATTTTATTTGTATGCTTTGTCAAGTGTATCCAAGGTGAATTAATTAATTTTTTGGGTGTGTTGAATTAATTTTAATTTTTACAATGCAACCTAATAGACATTTTCCAGCACATTTTAAGTTTTCACTGTCGGAGCAAACTTCTGAACACTCCTTATTAAATAATTACAATGTCATTTTTTTAGTCTTGTTGCGTAAAACGTTTTATGTATTTCGCGGAAAGATGCAGGCTTTGGTGATGTTCAACTCTTTGAGAACCTGTCAAAACAATGCGTTGGCCTGAACCGAGTGTACGTTGCTCCACACATCCGAATAACGATCTCAAGACGAACGGCGGGGGCGCAGCCAGTTGCGCGTCGCAATCGCGAAATCGCACCGCGAACAGCGCCTGGGGGCGCAAGCAGTTCACTTCTACTCTCTCCGTCTCTCTCCCACACCCCGCCCTCGCCCTCGCTCTCCCTCGCTCTCTCCCGGGAGACAGCGCGGCGCGGCCTGTGGGCGGACGACCCCGGCGCTGGCTTTCGGGTGCGGCGCGCTGCCCACAGATGGCATCGCAGTCGCTTCCACGACCCACCGGGCTGCAGTGAAAACGGCTGTCTCTGTACGAGTGAACGACCGAACATTGCGTTCTTCCACGGGCTGTTTTGGCGTGGAGTCCGAAGGAAGCTCTGAGGTTTCTCGCAATTTCTCAATCGGGATTTCCTTTTAGTTTCCTTTCATTCGTTGAGTAAAATGCTGGGATGGTCCCTGGCTTTGCTTCTGAAATATAGATATTGTTTTTCTCGTCGGAAATGTCACATTTAAAATTATTTCGAGGTAAAGTGAATAAATAAACCAAATACCAGCAAATAAAATAGTGGTTAGTATTTTGGTTAGTTTTCAAATTCTCTATGTTTTGATTATTTAAATGAGATGCTATTAAATAATACAAACCGGCAATTAAATTCCTACAGTGAGTGTCAAGACTTTTTTCTAACTGATCCATTTAAGACATACTTATAGAGCACCAAAATTTCAATTTAAAATTATAAAAAATTGATTGTAGAAGAAAGCTGTTGGATTATCTTCACAGAGATGAGAATGATTCTGAGAAACATAGAATGACAGAGGTTGGCGAGACAAACCAGAAATGGTCTACCGTATTAACGATGATCACACTGATGATAATGGAAAAAAATTGGAACCCATCACCACACGTAATTGCTTCAAGAAAACTCCATCGTTTTCTTACGACCAGATGTGGCCATAAACACGTTACAATCTCGTTTTTCTCGTATTTGTCAATGTAGATGCCATTTGTGAAATGGAAGAATCGTAGTAAATGTTGATTCACTAAAAAAAAAAAGATTTGGCCATCTATAACCACAGGAAAAGACTGCAAATGAAGAAAAAAATGTAAGTTAATGATCCCCTTCTCTTACCTGAAAAGCATGAAAACAAGTTAACACAAACTTACCTAACATTTAAAAATTAATTATCGAAGACAGTGGTATACCCGTGCAATTCAATTGCGTAGAATATCAAGTATAGTGTATAATTTCACATAAAGTTGCAGAATATGCTCATTTATGGGCAGGTGGTGAACTATCGAAAAGAATCGAACCAGCAAAAATGGAATGGAATGTCTCATTCTGCAGATTATCACCTGAGGAATGTATTTTTGAGACCTTAAGCCTCAAAATTCTAGGTTTGAAAGCTCTAGAATGCGTAGTTTTCAAGTTATATTATTCTACCTGACATTAATGTATAAATAAGTTTTTTCAACTAATCCTTCATATATGTAAAGTTAAAGTATAATTCGTCAAGTCTCCCCGAAATTATCTTTGTTTAGAAACCATTTATAAAGATGAGTTGCATGTAAGAGACGGAAATTGAATTGAAATGAATTAATGCCTTATTTTACGTGGCGAGACTCGAGCCATGAGACCTGCTCTTCCGTCTGACCACGCAAATTTCGCTACGCTCCATTCACCAACTAGCGGAGAATGAAGGTATTCCTTGGGCGACGAAACAGGCGATTTTGAATTTAGCTCAGTGGCGTCATTTAGGCTTGAGGATCTTTTACATGCAGTAAATCTACTAACATGGGACAGCCGGCTTTACTTCCCCTCCGAAGGAAGGCGTACCAAGGATTTTTTCGCCCTTAAAAATCCATGGCTTCGATCGGGTTTGAACCCGCGAACTTGGGTATAACAGTCCGATATATAATTTTGAGTCAAAGTAAACGTTGGCTGAAATTTGTTTCAAAATATTGCTGTAATATCGTTAATTTACATAGTTTTACTGAGTTTTAATATTATCTCTGCTTTACGTGATGCACATTCAATTTTATTTACGGAAATGGAAACATGCCATTGTTAATTTTTCACAAGAGTGAATTCTGTAATTTCTCGTTTGATCCAGGTAATTATCTTCTTGAATGTGGTTATGTTACAATGCCATATCGACTAGTTTTATATTTTGGAACTTATTTCGTTATTGCTTGAATTGTTGCGCTAAAAGATCGTGTAAAATATAATTTTAACTTTTTTATCATCCAGTGTCAAGACATCGATCTTTTACAATTCATTTTTAAAAATAACTTCTAAAGAAAATATATAACACACATTCGTTAGAAAACTATTATTTGGAAAAAAATTGCGTGGAACGACGTCCCTATTTTCACTTTCCACGCACTTTTCAATGTGCTACGTTGTGAAATGCACAAAGCCTGACAGCGCTTTCACATGAAATTCTGCCTCTATATTCAGCTGCAGTGACGCTTCTCTGGCTATGATTGACGGGACGTTTGGTAAAAATCATGTCAAGTTTTAAAATTCCAAGTAATGTTTTACGTGGAAAAGCAAATTGATATTTCACTTAATTACACGAGATAGAATATCATGATGGGAATGATAGACATTTCTGAATTATTTGTATCATCGCAAATTTTGAAAAATTCTTAATTTTTTGCGAGATTAATTAAGAGAATGAACTGAATTTCATCAACCTATAATCACTGTAAATTATTTGAAGATTTTACTCGTTTGTATTTATATCATGATTCTTTTTTAGTTTTATTACCTCTTACCGATTCTTTTTTAGTTTTATTACCTGCGCACCGATCTTACTATTTTTAATGAAGCAGTGAAATCAAAAATGCTTTATGCAATATATTTCTGAAGTCGGCGTTTGTAGAATACTTTACATCTTCTTTATATTTGCGAGTTCTTTACTTATTTATTCCCTTTCATTTTATTATTTTGATGACCCAGCTCAGATCATTTCTGATTTGTGAGAGAAATTCACATCCCGTTAGTAACGCAGATAGATTATTTATTGATGTAAATTCTTCGTAAAGTTCAGAGTAGTTCTTCGTTGAATATTCTCATTGATCGCTCTTCATCTTTATATCTCCCACAAAACGGCTCCGGGGACAGGGCATGTATAACTTCCATATTTACTTATTTATTCCATATTTATTATATTATTTGGGTAAGGTTTTTATTTTATTATATTACTTCATATTTTATTCTTTCTTCATATTTTACTCATCCTATGTTTCTTTTATATATTCAGATTCGAAGTACGGACGATGAGAAAATATTCTCGAGACAAATTTGCTCTATATACTGCAACCGTCCTTCCTACTTGCCCTCACGTTATTGCGCCAATGCAACCGTATTCTCCTTTTTAATATCCAATGCAACCGAATATATTACTATATCCCTCCTCTTTTCAATTAATCAATATTATTATTATATGACGACGTTGCATAAATTTATGTCGAATCGTAGGTCGTGGTCGGCCCCGTATGGGAAATACCTGTAAACAGCGTTCAATATTGCAACGTACACAGGACTGCTAAATACTGAAATGAGAACACATTATTTTTCAAAAAAGGAAAGAAAGAACTTTAATCCTTTTCTCTCTTGTTATTCTCTCAACAACAATGTAACAATGCGTGAAATATAAATTCACTCGAGCTTGGCAACAGTGTTATAGCTCAAATACTCTTACATGAAATTAATATTAATCAGCTGATTCCAAATTACTGTATATTCAGGAATTCCTTTTACCAAAAAAAAACAAACCAATGTCATTAACAAATTTTCCTCCTACGTACGTATTTGCAAATGTAACAATAAAAAAAAGAAAAACAAGACTAAATTTTACATTGCTAGTTGACAACAATTGCGTGCGTTCTGTTTTTTTTTAATTTCGAGATTTCCACCGATCTTGTCGGAGTTTATTTAATTTACTTGAATGTGCGCAAAAACGAATATCTGATTTAATAATTACGCCGCGAATGCGACACTTTCCTGTTGTTGCGTTCGTCGAGACAGCGCCGTCGCCAGTTCGGTCGTCCTGCGCGTGCCCACGCGCACGCGCCGACGTACTCGCACGCTCCAATCTTGCGTATGCTGGTTTTCTTCAAAAAATTCCCCGGGAATTCCAGAAATTGCCATATCACGTCGAAGCACAAAGTCACAAAAATAAATAAACAACTTCTTCTCTCTTCCAATACGCTCACTGCATCAATAGATGTTCGCGCTATCCGTTCACATGTCCATTGCACGGGACCGATTCGCCGCCAAAATGTCTAAGTCCAAATCTTTTAAAAAATCTCGAGTTCGTCCAACGTGGACACGATGTTTCTATCACCACTGACTAGGCAGAACTCTTTTTAAAATCATGTCGATTTAACATGTTACCTCGCAAGAGAAAAAGTGCCGGCGAACTCCATTCTTGCTTTTTCATTGTTGTTTTCTTAATTTTTCTAAAATGTCCAATATCAATTATTTGACATGCTTGTGCGTTTATTTATTAACGCCTTTTCCCAATGTTAAGGTTTTCTTGCCCAAACAGATATTTTCGATCTTTTTTACGTCGAAAATGCGAAATTTCTCCGTCGACATTACACACCAATTCGTCGCTTGTTTTTGGTATTATTAATTCGTAATATTTCTTTATTTCAGAAATTCAATGTTCTATAAACCCTTTGGATCAGCTATAATTTTTTCATTAAATTTATACAACGAAGATTCACACGCCTCTCGTTGCCTAATTAAAATTTCTTCATAAAATTTTGATATTTTAAGTTATTATATCTGACACGTCACTGGGGCTTTTTCTCTAAAATTTTATATTCTAATTTTAAATGAATCCGTCGTCCGATCGTGTTCAAACAAAGACCACAATGTTTGTTTATTTATTTTCCAGCTAACTGTACGGTCAGATTTCTTTCCAAAACTACCGAATCCATTGTGTTTTCCAAAACTGTCGAAATATACTTTCCGTGGCACGCTGTTCTTCTGTCTCGCTAGTATCGATTCATGTACACGTTGTTTTTATTGACTATAGTTTAATAAATATTTATTCCTTGTCCACAATTGTTTTTGGGGAATGTATCATAAATGAAACCATTACAATACTAAACATTGTGATGTAATTTTGAGAAATGGAGCAAATTTTTGTAGAAGATTACTTGTTTCCCTATCCATTAATGATAAAAATGATAATTACTATTATTATTATTACTAGAGACCGGATTTTATGTAATTACACAATTTTTGACTTTCTTCTTACAGTTCTCAAAATTTTAGTCTTGAAGAAGTGTCGCCGTCCTACAGTATCAGATTTTTTTCGTTACATACTTTTATATATTTTGTACTATATTACATATTTACATATTTCTCTATTTTCTCAACATATTTTTTATTTTATCAATTTTCTTACATATTTTTATGAAAAGAAGTATTTTCAAAACAATTTAGCACATTTTCCTACATTTTTACTGCATGCTATTGCATACTCTACTCGAGGTACTCTTCGTCACAGTCCGACGTGCCTGCTTCAGTTATCTCAGTGGTAGGAAGTGCGCATCAGCGACAGATCATTCTCACCTTTGGTGTGAAAAGTATCATTGACGCCCCGTTTGGTGACCTTTAAACCCCAATTTCCAAGAAACTGTGGAGATCGCCATCGTTTAACACTTAGAAGAGAATATTCCACGCTGCAGTGATTGTTAGCTGGTCGTAGACTTCGCCAGTTTGTACGATGGCTTCTATTGCGTCTAGTCTGACGGCCAAAGTACATTCCTGGATAATAATTTGTGAAGGTTTTACTACTGATGGGAAAGTTGTATGGTGCAGGTAGGTATCAACTTTTGTATTCCAAATGACTTGTAAACCGTTTGCATTGTTTTTAAAAGTGGTATAGGATTTTGTTTATACATGTAAGTTCGTATTATGTAAATGGTTTTATGATTAGATGATTTTAATATTACAAATGTATCCGATTTTACATATTTATTACATGTTATTACTGTTTTCATTACATATTTATGTACATATTTTGACGTTTCATTCTACATATTTTTCCGGTCTCTAATTATACTGCACGACGGTAAGGATTCGTCAAACATTTCGGACAATGAAAGATTAACTTTTATATTGTGTGAAAACTTGGGATAGGTTGCCAGATATGTATGGCATCTACTGTATTAGTAGCTGTAATTCTGCAACGAGAAAGTTTTTTCGTGAGTGGAGAGTGAGAATGGTGATCATTGATAGGTGACACTTGCGAACCATATACGAAACCATCTGCTGCGAACGCTATCATTCCTAACTTTTAGTTACTACCGTAGTTTATACTCTACGTGAACTTTGACAGCTATTGCGAAAACGTCTGCACGCATTGAATTATATTTCTGAACATTCGTTATGACCACCGTCATTCAAAGGTGAATCCTCAGTTATCATCGAGTTACACAAAGATGCTGTCGCGTAGTAAGCAGATCCCTCAACCAACTTTGTACATTTATAATTTGCATATTGTTAAATGTAGGGTATTGAAAAACTGAAATAATTTCTTATATCTTTCTTAACGAATACAAAATGGTACGTTATGAAACGATCATGTAATTATGGGTATTAATACACGAGTGTGATGTTAGGATACGAGCGAGGAACAAGGGAGTATTGTAAACTTCATACGAGTGTGTTAATATCCATTACATCCAGTTTCAATGGTACGTTTTTACGACTTACGGTAACTTTTCAAAGTTAAACTTTTACATGGAATCGTTTCGTGGCAGTTGACATGCAGGATTCCGCAAGGCCTCTCAGTGGACAGCTCCCTATCCTACCCTACCCTACCGCAAGTGGTTTTGGTTAACTACCGCGCTAGTCAAATAGAATCAAAATAAAGTGCGATCCAATTTATTTTAAATAATATTCTACATAAAAATTACTACTAATAAAAGAAATTCTAACTGACAAGCAAAATATAATATTAAATGCAATTTTAATGTGTACAATCGAAAAAAAACATTTACTAGAACGGTTCTCAAAGATTATTTAAATGTCAGTACTTGGTTTGTAAACTTCTCTGTGATTGGTCAAGAAACTGTATCAAAATGAAATCTCTATCGTAATTAGTATAATTATTCAAGGGGTTGCAACCATCAAATTACAGAATTATTCAATGGAAGTATAAAAATTGGTTTGCATGATCATGATCTCCGGTTCAGAGACCTCAAGTAGTAAAAGATACGAATTTCATTAAAACCTGAAAAAGAAGTAACGAGTAAGAATGTTCACTGATGAACGGAAAATGTGATCGCTGATGGATTCCATGAAATGTAATAATACGTACTACCTAAACGGAAGAACTACGTAGTGAAAGAGACGTTAAAGCAGACGGCCACTTCCTAAGAGATGGAATCGACAGGGTGGGAGTAACTCTTCTCAGAATCAGCGAATGCAACACCACCATTCTGGGAACTTCCTGTGAGCCCCTCCTCACCCTCTGCATGAAAGAACGCGCTATCTCCACCTTCCTCTGCCTTCCCAAGCACCGCCTCCCCCTCCCCGTCTCCTCCGACGCCTTCGCCCTCGCCACATCCTCTTCTTGCTGCCTCCGTAACATTTGTCTCCAATCCTCCACTCCACCGCCAGCATCGGCTGGCGGATCTAGATTAAAGATTTTTTCTCTTAATGTAATTTAATGTTTAATAAATCATTTTTTACATTATTATCATTATTTTACCATTATTATTATTACTATATATATTCTATAATTTGTTAGTTATATTACCTCATTATTAGTAGTATCAGTATTATACGTTACTGAGAGACGGCGTATTTGATATGTTTTTGTAATTAGCTGCCGCAGGGTTATACCCAATTGCAGTGTAAGTACATTTATTTTTATCTTTAGCTTATCACCATCCCCACCGCCATCTCATTCGCATAAGTCTCCGCCTCCAAGATTGCCTCCGCCTACGTCATCACCTCTGCCTCCGTCTCCGTCACTTCATCCCCTGTCTCCGCCCGCGAACTCCGCCGAGTCCGTCACTCCAAACCCTTCAGACTCCGTCGCCTTCTTCGGCGTCACCGGATGATCCTCCACCGACACATTCCCGCCGGGGCGTTGGTGGCAGATGCGACTGTGTGGTGGAGGGCAGTAGCGATTGCGAGGGTGAGAGTGAGAGTAAGAGAGGGGGTGGGAATGGAGGCGCGCACGCGGGCGAAGTGGGGTCCATGTTGGCGACGGTGGTTTAGTGCTGGTAGTGATGGAGACGGGCAGTAGCAATTGCGAGGATGAGGGTGAGAGTGAGTGTGAGAGTGGTGGCGGGGACGGGAACGGGCAAGGGGGCAAGCGAGGTCGAACCGGGAGCATGGTGGCAGTGTGAGAGAGGGTGGTATAGAGCTGATGGAGAGAGTGGAGGTGGACGCTGTGATGGTAGCGTTGGAGACGGAGACGGAGGAGGCTGCGAGTGTGAGGAGGGGCGGCAACGGGAACAGGGGTGGTCCTGGTCGAAGGGCCACTGGAATGGAATGGACGGGGCTTGACCAAATGACGACTGTGGTGGTGGCGGTTGCAAGAGTAAGGGCGGGGGTGGGCTCGAGGACAGAGGAGGTTCAAGCAAGGGCCATGGTGGCGACCTGAGTCACGGTGGTGCAGACGGGGTGGCGAGACTGACTGAGGCGGTGGCGTTGCGAGGGTGAGGGGAAGGTGGATGCGGGAACGGGAGCGGGCAGCTTCGAAGCAGGGACCGTAACGGTGGCGTGGTCGGGGGGTTAGGATTATAGAGCGGAGGTGGCGACTGCGGCAATGGTGTTTACGAGGGTGAGGTTGAACGGCGGGGAGATTCGAAACGGGGACCTGGGGGTGGTGTGAGCGGGGGATTGGGCAGACAGGGTGGCGTTTTCAGGAGGAGTATGAGCCGCTTCAGCCTCGGGAACTGTGCCCGTCTGACTCGATATTTTCCCTCCAACTCGATCCGACATGGGGTGTCCAACGCGAGCTGCGTAATACTGAGCGCAGGGATGGCTCTCGCGGTACTCTTACCAAGAACTCTCTGCTCCCCCCCCCCTCCGCGCTATCTGCTCTCTCCAGCAATGTGGCGCTACCTGTGTTTCGGCGAGTGGTGGCGTGTTGTAGAGCGGGGGAGGGTGTCTTTCACTTCGATTTTTTCCAGTTTCGAATGTGCGAGGGATTCGCATTTACGTTGCGTACCGCTGTATTGTTTCTCTGTTAACGTGGAAAGTTTATCTTTCCGTAAGCAGAGCTTTGCGGAGGCGATTAGGGAATCGGAGGTGGAGCATAAGTGCGAAATGAATGGAATTTGCTATTCTTTCTTTTAACATCGCGTATTCTAGTTGTGTAACTAATTGGTCTCTTGTTTCTCCAAGACTCGACTAAATATTTCCTATTTTTAGCGGTCTCCTGATTCTGTAGAGATAGACAGTCATATCTTCCTTGCGAATATGCGATTCTGAGTCGTACCGATCACAAAAAGACGAAGACAGGTGGATAGCACTGTTTATTCATCTTCCTGCGTTTGGGGGCAATAATAGCTTGCCTTGAACAGTGATTATTAGAGTTTCTCATTTATTGATTGACTAGTGAGATCCCGTGCGATTAAATCGCACTGTTAGTCAAATAACCAAACTGTTTTCTGCTTAAATTCTTTTTTGTATTCCAGCATTATAAACGACCTAACCTCACTAAGATCACTAACCTCTCATATTTCAAGATTTCTATTCAATGTAGAAAATCACGTTTACGTGCTTACACAACCTACACTAAATTAAAACAAACAAAAATGCTTGAGATTGCATTTCCCGCCACCGTCCGGGTGTAATTTTCTTCCGATAGATCGCGCGGCAATCAGATATTACAGATCCCGAATTACTACTTTTTTTAATATTTAGGTATTTTTAACGCCCTTTTTCAATACGAATGTCACATGTGCAGGTGAAAAGAAACACGATTTTTCAATCCATTGCTTTATTATATAGATCGGTTTCGTATGTCGCCCAATTTATTGAAAAGACCAAACATCCCTTTGAGAAATATATAAGATTGTTAGTGATTTCGAGCGCGTCAACTACTCAGGTCATTGGTCCCGTAAGTATAATGCATGCTTTTTTCATGGAGAGGTAACGGGAATCTTCCGTCGCTGGGTGACGAGGTCCGGCGCCGCCCTACCGTCGACTAGCGGGTATCTCCCACCAGCGGGGCATCGTCTCAGCCGGGACATGCTGTAAGTCCTCGACCGGTCTTCCGGCAAGTGTGGCAGTGTAGTGCATGTTAGTGTGTCTGTGCAAGGAAAATCGTGATAGGACAAGGAAGAGAAAGAAAAGATCGCGCGCGGTCCGTGGCCCGTTTGTTAGGGCATTCGCCTGGAGTAGAGTTTCTCATCTTGCGTGGTACTATTTTCATTCATGGTTTGAAATTTCCTCAACGTGTGTACTGTAGCTCTAAGTTTAGTTGGAAATAAAGTTCACTATTAGGAAGAAAGATGTGGTAAAGAAAGTATTATTGAAATTACAGGGAATAGATTGATGTTTTACGTTGTGTGGTCGAAGTGCAAATGCCCAATATGGGGCGGCGATAGTGTAGTGGTTGGCGTATCGGACCACCCTGCTATACCCAAGTCCGCGAGTTCAAACCCGTGGATTTTTAAGGGCGAAAAAATCCTTCGTACGCCTTCCTTCGGAGGGGAAGTAAAGCCGGCTGTCCCATGTTAGTAGATTTACTGCATGTAAAAGATCCTCAAGCCTAAATGAAGCGTCTGAGCTAAATTCAAATCGCTAGTTTCGTCGCCCAAGTAATACTTTCTTTCCGCTAGTTAGTGAAAGGAGCGTAGCAAAATTTGCGTGCCAGACGGAAGAGCAGGCCTCATGGTCTGAGTCTCGTCACGTAAACGAAGGCATCAATTCAATATATCTTACAGAATTTTGTAGATTAATTGTAATTGAAATGTATTAACGTTCATTCAGCAGTATCAAAATCATTAAATATTTCACTCGCATGACGTGGAAAGTTTATTAACTTAATTGAATAGAGCGTAATTATACTTGTGTCCGCATCTTATTTTCTCATAATCTTCATTACATGGCCACGGTACTAACGGCCACTTTTTTCCAGAACCATGAGTGATTGCATAAAATAAATTTCACTCTATACCACAACCCTAGTCCACATTCACTCTCATTGTTTTTTATGAAAAAACTTGTATTATAATATTTTCCTTGTAATACATCGTTGACACGCCTAAGAGTGGGCAACACTTGGCCGCTTTTAGAAACTGAAATAATGCTCATTCAGAAATATGAAAGTTAGAACGAAACGAGGGATTAATTAAGTAAACAAAGGCTATAAACTCGCAAGAGAGCGAATGAGAATTACTCGCCACGATTTCCCGCGCGTCGCGTCGCTTGCCTTAGGAAACCGAAACTCTGAGCGTCGTAACACAAACCGCACGCGAAGAAAATCAAACAGCGCAGCGAAACAGGGCTCCGGGCGAATGCGGATTTGGGAGTCGATTCCCTGGGCTGTTCCGTGTCCGCGGATTGGTCGGCCGGCGCACGCCACGTCCCAGGGAGAGGGCGTCTCGCCTGCGGTTGGGGGGAGGACTTTCCCGGCGTGGCGCCTTCCATCGCGCTGATGACAATACAATATTTGTCCGCCCGCGGCGCAGACGGCGCGGGAGAGACACCAGGTGGGATGGTGGTGTGGGAAGAAGTGGTGACAGTGGATGCTGAAATCCCTGGATAGAGTGGGGGGAAAGCGAGGAAACGGTCCTTCCGGCTTTAGATAATCCCCGAAGAAAAGCAATTATTTTTCTGCGCAAGTGCTAACATTTTGATAGACTACTGTACCTCTCCTCCCCGTACAAATCGACTGGCGCCAACCAACTGTCATTCGTCGTTCAATGTAGTGTGTATACCAGGAGCGGTGGTTCAGGGCATCAAAAGATGTCAGTGCAGTCCCTCTAACCAGAGGATCCTGGGATTCCAGTCCCGACGCTGGCAGGTTTTTCCTTGTTTCTCCGATCAATACCAAGCGGATGCCGAAGCAGTACCCTATGAAACGGGCCAAGGATTACGCGCGATCTTTCTCTCCCATTCGTCCTACCTTACCCCTTCCACGCCTCCACTTACATGCACTACACTACCATATATGCCGAGGCATCTCTGAGAGCTTAGCGCCTGTCCCGGCTGGGAAGATGCCTTGCTGGTGAGATATAACTGGTTGGGGAAAAATCCAAACAGTTATCTCCCACCAGCCCACGGTAGGTTGGCGCCGGATCTCGCCATCTAGCGGAGCAAGATCATCGCCACCTCCCAAGCAAAATTTTGCTCTACACTTACGGAACGTACTTAGCAGTTGAATCACTAACAATCAATCCGCCCGGAAACATTAGTAATCAATAAATCAATCAATGTAGGATTGTGATGCCTCCGGTCGACTGTTGTTGCTCATCGATCATGATTGCGTCATGCGGCATTTGCAGGGCTCCAGATTGCTGATGTAAAGCTCCAACAAGAACGCTCAGAGAATTTCGCATAGGTTGAGAGCCAGGTGAGAGGGACTCATTTCCCCACAAGAAACAAGCACCGCCCGCAAGTTTGTTTTCCAGGGTAAAGATGCTTGTTCGAAAAAGCAAGCAATTTGTTACTTCATTATATGCCCATCGCGTATGCATAAGCTATTCGTTCGAATTTCCCATTATGAATTTTATTCAACTGTGAAAAATACGTTTGCCAACGACTCGCAATTCTGAGAAGACTATATTTGCCTGAGCCGCCCGCATCGCTCATTCTCAGAATCGCCGACAACGAATCTGAGTCCTGCGCAATAATTCACTTACTTAAAAGTTAACTATATAAAGTATACAGTAATCTCCAATACTTAACATCTTACATTTTACATGATTTTTTAATTAACAAATTATGTTACAATCTTGTCATAACATATTACACCTGATTGGCCACCGCCAGCATTGGCTCCAGCGGGCTTATCACGTGACTTCCTGCGCGTCGCCTGCAGACCAGTCGAGCTCTGATTCTTGTCGCGCGCACTTCTTGTCGCACAAAGGTCTTCTTGTCGTCGATTCTTGTCGCACATTACATCATCTTCACTTTGCAACATATTATATACACGCATGTGTAAGATTATTCTAGTATTCTTTGTTAGTTCAGTGTATTATACAACGAACTAGTCAGTGGCATTGACTATCCTGTTCAGAAACATTGATATTTGAACTGAACGTTTGTGTGCGTGAAATAGAATTACGTTCTTCTCGTGTTGTGCAATATACTGTGCTCCATATTTATGCTCACAACACTGACCTTTCATGCATTCAATACATTCATGCTTTAACTGAATAATTGTAGCCATGAGTCAGAATTACGTTCTTCACGTTCTTGTGTTCGGAACAGTGTAATACTAACATTCGGAACATTAAAATATGCATTTATTGTCGACAGGCAATTCCAAATAACTGTGTATAATCGATAGATATTTTAATCAATAAAATGTATTTACACTATGCATTTTTGCAATGTCAAGTGATAGGAGCCAGGAATGTTTACAAAGACCTTCGTAAACGTGATGACTGAGAATTAATTGATGCGACGGAAGAAAATATCTTATAAGTCGAGAATTGTATAAGTAAATATTTTTAATTGTTTCTGCAGGGAAATACTAATACAAATAAAAACCACAGCTATACATACAGAGCTCTATCAAGCTGTTAATTATTTTGAAACTGGTGAACAGATGACAAGCGGTAGCGGCAGAATATTTTATGCAGTCAAGGATGTAGCGATCAGCGAGCCAGACGATGGCGAGGAAAAACCCAATGGAAGCGGGGACGCCGACAGCGCAACTGCGACACCAGCGCTGAAGCCTAGGCGCCGTCGACCTGCCCAGCCCCCACCTACGCCGCCTCCGTAGCCCCCCTTCTCGAGCCACCCCCGCCGCCCCCGCACCCGCGCCCGCGCCGCCGCCACCCACCCACAGTTGCTCCCGACGCCTCCGCCAAACCCTTCGCCGCCGCCGCTGCCGCCGCCCCCCAATCCCCACAGACCTCGGAGCCTCCGCCGCCCCCACCCGTGCCCCTCTCGCCGCCATCCCCCTTCCCCCACCGCCTCCAGCGCACCCACCTCCCCCAGTGTCCTCCTCGCCCCCGTCGCCCCTCCGCCGCCCCGCCCCCGCCCCCGCTAGCATACCGCCATGTGGTCGATCAATGCGGCTAATACTTTAATGGAATCGGATGCTTTATTATAAAGAATCCGAGTAATGCGCTGCGCAAACACGCGCGGACGCGGCGCGCAAATAAACTCGTGGGAACGTAAGACCCTCGCCGCGCCGCAAAGCCGCCCCGGGCGCCGACTGCAGTGGCGTTGCCGCCCCCGCCTCCGCCTCCGCACCATCCTGCGCCACCGCCGCCGCTGCTGCCTATTTATTAGAGGTGGGGCGAATCCTAAATTCTTCTCAATACGAATCCGACTCTCGAAAGGTTT
Source organism: Acheta domesticus (assembly GCA_031308135.1). Lineage (NCBI taxonomy): Eukaryota > Metazoa > Arthropoda > Insecta > Orthoptera > Gryllidae > Acheta > Acheta domesticus. The sequence continues at coordinate 22,048,178 of JAHLJT010009419.1, read as the reverse complement.
TGTAATCTTCCGATTCTCCATATTTTTCGAGTACTTCTGACATTTTGTCGCCGCAGATCTAGCTGTTTCCGGTAGATGATATTAGTTTGCTGCGTCTCTCATGTAAAATGGTGTCGTTTGACAGTACAAAAGGTGTGCGTTTTGTATGTAATATGTGGTGGTGGTTGAGAAAAAACGAATTAATTTTTTAGGGTACTTTACATGAAGCCCCCCGGACATTTTCAAATTTTTTTAAAAAACGGCTCCAATTTTTAAAAAATTCTTGTAAGAATAGAATAAAACACACTTATAAAGCTGGTATAAGGCCGATTTTCACGGTTAACTCTGAATTTTTTTAAATTGCAAAAGTTTGAATTTTATTCGGCTTCTTCCAACTACAAAATTGCAGATAGAGATTTTTCCTTCAAATAAAATTTGTTCTTTATAGTAAGTTCTTTCTTTAAGGTTATGTACATTTTTTTGAAAATTTTAGTAGTTTTCGTGCAATATTGCGCGCAATATGTGTAATTTAAAAAAAATACAAAAACAAAATTTTCCCAAAAACGTCTCCAAATATTTTCTCTAAAGTTTGGTAGGGATAGTGGAAAGTGTTTTCTATGAGATCACATTATCGCCAAATTGCCCTATTCTTTTGTGTTTTTTTCAAAAATTACAAAAATGTAAGTTTTTTGACTTGTCTCTCATTTTGTTAATATTACATTAGCGTCGATTTATTCACATTATATAAATGAGTATATATGCTTTAAATAAAGTAAAGTGAAGTTTCTCAAGACCTCAACCATTTTTTGTGAAAACTATTTCAAATTTCCGCATTTTCAGAAACGCTCAACCGCGATTTTCTCATAAATGGTTCCAATATATTTTTTCAAATTTTTGAAACAGATAGTGCAAATTGCCCTCTTTATTATGACATCAAGTTCATTTTGGGGTATTTTTTTTGTTTTTCAAAAATTACATAATTGTAATTTTTTTGAAAGATCTCTCACATCTTTAATGGGCACATTACTAGCAATTTGTTAACATTATTATACGTATTTGTGAGTGTAAGTGCTTCGAATAACTTCAGATGAAGTTTTTTGAAAACTCAAAACATTTTCTGTGAAAATGAGTTTCAAATTTCGTATTTTAAGAAGCGCTTAAACACCATTTTCTTAAAAACAGATCCGATTTTTTTAAAGAAAACTGTCATTTAGGACGAGGTTTTACTGTTTTTTAATATTCTGAAATGAATATTCCCATTCTTCCATTAGCAAATCGAAATAAATTGAGAAAATGTCATGAAAATATTTGGGCGGCGATAGATGGCAGCTAGCCTAGACCCAAGGAAATAGAAAACGAATACGGAAAAGTTCAAGTCTCTTGGGCCAAAATTACCAAGAGAGACAGGTAAAAGCTCTACGATTGATGCAGACCTTTTTTCCTATTTTAATCGTACGATTTTCAAATCAATATTTATCTAACTGGAATGTTGAGATCCACTTTTTTTATCTTTTTTGTTCAATTCAAGTGATTCAATGAATCGTAACAGATTCAGAGAAGTATATTGGTCAGTTCCCCGGCAGTAGACCTAGACATGTGAAATAACACCTCATTATTATTAAAATGATCCATTAAATTTAAAGACAATTACTTTTTAAAATTTATTTATATTTTCATTTTCTCAAGTCGTACTTTTCGACAATAATATTTCTCATTTTTTCAAGAACTGAAAACATATTTTTATAAACATTTATCAGAATACGGTACATTTGACTAATTATGTGTTCAACATCTTTAAAGCTTATCTAGAGCTAATTGGTATACTTCCTGATTCATATAAATATAAACATCATATTCCAAGGTGATATACATTTCTGCAATCAAATAAAAGTTTTTACATTAAAACTTACATTCACAAAAACTGTTGTTAGTCAAGTACGCACTTAAGAATTTAGAAATCTATCTATTATATAGATCTAGAGAAGCTTTAAAGACTTGAAAGATTTTAAGAAATAATTACTTAGTAAAATATAACTTATTGTGATAAATATTTGTAAAAATATGTTTTCACTACTAGAAAAAGGACGAGCAATGTCATCGTCGGAACGTTGAGCGATCACAAATAAAAAAACGTCAGTTACTAATAAATATCAATCAAATGACACCTCACTTGTCTCTAATTTTGGACCGAAAGTGGTTTAACCGTGGGTAACAGACGGACTCGCAGCCACACGCTGGTTACCTCATTACTATTTTCAGGGCGATTTGCTAAAACTCTGCAATAGTTTCCTCCCGCCTCTCTCTCTCTCGAGCCAGCCTGCCCTGCAGCCTACCTCGCCGCACCTGCAGGAGAGCCGGCAGGGCCTGGCAGGGGCGGGCAGGGGTGGGGGATGGGGCCGTTGCGTAAGCACGTCGTTAGCATGCGTCGTGGCGGAGCGGGCGCGCGCGGGCGCCGGCGTTTGTCTCGGGGCTCTCGTCGCCACCGCCGCCACCGCCGCCCCTGAGCCGTGCAGTGGCGCCGCGTAGCGGCCGTTTCGCCTCGACTCTTCTCCAGGCGGCCGATCCAGAACGCGCACCAGCTCTTGTTTTGTGCGTATTTAAACGACGTGGACGTGGAGTTGACTTGAATTGTGAAAAATCACATTAGAATTTTTCGTTGAACCAACAATGTTAAGAAGTATTTATTTGAGATGAGAGATTCAAGAAAAAAAAATGCAAACAGTTTATTACAAGAAATTATTGTGCTACGTTTTTTTTATTTCTGCAGGATTGTTATGATAAAAAGTTCGATTGCTTCGTTCTTGTATTTTATATTGTGATATCTGGTTTAACGGCATTGTTAATTTGTTGTTAGCAATATAACACAGTTTTATTAGCTGTAATACGGAATAGACTATTACGAATATTGAAAATCGACTTAGTTTTATTTATTGACCTACATCATGTATGCAATAAATAATTTAGTAAAGTGATCCTTTTATTATAAAATTCAACATTTTTATTCTATAAATTTCATTTAATACGGAAACGTTGATTAATTTGATATAACTGTTTTCGTATTATTCGTATTATTGTATAATTTCGTATTATTGTCAAAGATAACAGAGAATATTACCGTTAACATTTTCCTGGAAACACCTCTCCACAAAATAGTATGTAACCGGCAATACAGTCCAATATGGAATGGCAGACGTCACCTTACGACCAGATACTGCCAACATAATGGTGTTCCTGCTGCGGCGGGCGGGAAGCCCACGTATGTTCAGATGCAAAAAAATCTCTGAAACACTTTTCGCTCGACAGCACCTGAACATTTTAATTAAAACCGAGTGAAACACTAATTTCTTAGATTGGGAGAGGTGACTCAGTGCATCAACTGATGTCACTGCCTTGATTGTCTGTGCCTTTGCCCGAGAGGTCCTATGTTCCAGTCCCGACGGCGGCAGGATTTTCGACTCTAGCTTCTCAGGTAGGTCGAATTCAGCCGCTGTGTGGAGGAGGAATTCTATCGGCCGTCTGCTCTGATCGATAATTGTCCGTGGTTTCTCCGTTCAACACCAGGCGAATTCCGGAGCAGTACCCTAACAAACGGGCCGCGGACTGCGTGCGATCTTTACTTCCTTGTCCTATCCTCGCCTACACTTATACTAACATACACTACACTACCACACATGCCGGAAGACACGTCGGGGGCTTAGACCGGGTGGGGCGGTGTCCCGCTAGTGGGAGACACCTGGTTGGGAAAACCCCGCTAGTGGACGGTAGATGTCGCCATCCAGCGGGGGAAGATAACCGCCACTTCTGCAACAAACAAGATGGCTCTGCAGCAGCTCTGACCGGGAGGTTGTAGGGTTCGAGTCCTGACGGTGGTGGATTTTTCGACAGTGCGTAGATCGAATTCAACCGGTATCTGGAGATGAATTTTAAAAATAGGCTGCTCTGATCGGTAGTCTTCCGTGGTTTCTTGAATCAACACCAGGCAAATGCCGGAGTAGTACCCTAAGAAACGGGCGACGATCCGCGCGCGATCTTTTCTTCCTCTTCCTTGTTCTATCCTCACCCTTACTTACACACACTTTTACACTCACATGCGGTACATTACCACACATGTTGGGAGACCAGTTAAGTGCTTAGAGCTGGTCCCGCGTGAAGAGGTGCCCATTGGGGCAGGTCACTAGAGGGCAAAATCCCCTAGAACCGATATGGTCGTCAGCAGATCTCCCACCTAGCGAAAGAGGAACACCATTACGTCCAGCATGAAAATAATTCACTGTACAAACGGGACAAATGACCATAGCAGTTGACGTGCCAGGGAACAGCAATATAAGGTACGGAGTAAAAGTTAGGTGAAAATAGAACAGTATTGTCAAGGTCGATGCACGAGCGGGAGTCCGTGGCACGAGTGCCACGACGAAATCGACCCTTCGCGTACTTCGTCGTAGTAGTAACTAATAGTTTCCTTTCCCCCACGCTTGTGACGAGTAGCTCGTGGCATGCTACGGAGCCACGACGCGTGCCACTGCCACTAATAGAAGACCTTGACACCATTGAAATAGTTAAGGAAAGGCCATGGATAACAAGTGCAAATGTAGTGCGAACTTCATTAATAAGTTGCAGGAAAAATAAAATATTTTCTTATATAAATTATAAACAATTTTTCTCCATAAGAATTTATTCTCTGTCGATGATTTTTTGGACGTACTACTTTGTGACTACTGGTTAGGGGCAAAAATTGAAGTAATATGTAAGGATTATTGTAATATTGAATGGAGGTAATACAAATTATAATAATCTGAAGGAGAATGTAACTAGTTACAATTTGATTTAATGATAAAGTCAAAAGTTCTGATTATATGTTAGATATTATTTTTGTCTGTAATTTATATTTTCATAATAAAGAAGATTTTCTAACGAAAGTTTGCGTTTTCCTCATTCCTATATTTTGAAAAACTCGTGGCCTCTCTTCCTTCCCCATCCAATTGTATGTTTATTCTGGTTTTGTAGAGAGTGCATTGTATTTAACCCTGACATCGAATTCCATAACTCAAGGAAACGTCAGGTAGACAGTATTTTGCACATGCACAAAATGGTATCATATACCGTTACATAGTCGGGACACTACGATTGTTGAGGTATCTAGTGAGACGCATTGCTGCAAAGCCGTTTCACACATTAAAACAAATGCTCGAAAGAAATTAATATGGGTGAAGAATTCATTTTATTAGAAAGTACAATAAAAAAACTAATCATATAATACTACGTTATAGCATTTACGTCGCTATATATTATGTACATAATTTTAAGTAATAAATATAACACATAAACGTAATGTCAAATTCGATAAAAATTTTAATTTAAAACAAAGTTATCAAAAATAAAACTCTATACTCAAAAACATTTCAAGTAATTCACCCAGTGCCATTCATCAACTAAGGGGTTCTTGAACGGAGCCGTAGGAAGTTGTGAAATTCTGTGCCAATCTGAGCGTCCGGCACGGTGAGTGGTGCCTGTAAAAGGACGTTGTTGACTGCGTCGCAGATTTTTAGCACGAGCCAGTGCGTCCGTCCCCGAACGGACTGTCAACCAGAAACTCCTCCGCGATTCGCACTCGAGTAACCTTGAGGGGCGACCGCTCGCGCACGCGCGCAACCGTCAAGCAGGGATTTGGTCGGGGGGAGGGGTTGGGGTGGTGTGGGGTGAGGGGAAGGGGAATTCCAGACGGATGCCTCAGGTAGGGAGCTCATTGACATTGGGCTGATGCTTTATCTATTGGTTTGAGGAAACCGATAACACTTTTAACATACTCAGAGGCAAATCCAGGATCTCTCTTTCTCTCTCCCTCTCTCCTCTTATCTATCTCTCCCATTCTCTCTCTTTCTCTCTGAGGGCTACAGGTACTAGGGCCCAGTAGGGTTGATGTTCTCTATAAAGAAGTGTAAATAAAATGTATTTTTATTTCTTGACATTCAGTTAATACTTAAAAGTCAACAATTCGTACATTGAATAACTTTTGTTCGTGTAAAACAGTCGTTCCCAACGGGGAGATCTCCTCTCCCTGGGGGTCGTCGAAATTTTAAAGCAGGTCGATGATGATCAAGGGGTCGATAGCTCTGTACATGCATCGACGAACGATCTGTGTTATCAATATTCTATTATTTACAAAAATATAAAAGAAGTTATTGTTTTTTGTATAAACATTCAGAACATATACTTCTTTATATTTCTAAAAAATAAAATGTTAATGATATAAAAATAATAAAACTTAAATCTAAGAAACATTTTTTCTCAAACCTTTTGTTCAAATTTTTGTTTATGTAATTGTTATCAAGTCGTTTACGGGCAATTATTTCTGTTACGATGATTTTGTATATTATGGGAAAATGTCAAGAGGGTGGATGCAAGGAAAATGATGGGAATCCCTGGTACCTGAACGTACCTGAAAAAATTATGAAGAGAATAATGAATAATTATTGGAATGTTGCAAGAGAAATATAAAATGAAATGATTGAGCAGTATTTCTCAGATGCAAATGTAATGGAATAAACTCAGAAAATACAAATAGAAATGTTAACAAAATTATCTGTAATGTAACGATCATAGCAACTTACAAAACAATAACTATAACTGAAGACATTGTATTTCAGATTAAATTGTAGGTTTTGAACAATATATTCGCATATTCGCCATTATTCATTCGCCATAGCATATTCGCCATTATTCTTTCGAAGTAATAAATTAAATGTAACATTATCAAAGAACAGGCTATCAATACAATGGCAGTTATGTAGAGCTAAATATGAGGTCCTCATAACCTCACTAAAACAGAAGGATCAAAGTCTTTCGCTATTTTTTTCAAATCGAAAGTTAATCATTTGTACCAAATGTTATATTTTCGATAACATTATTAAAGCATGAAAAAAGTCCGAAGTATAAATTGGAATGACATTTTTGAAAATCTTAAGTACTAAAGACACTCATTAATACGAAACGTATTAATGAAACAAGACACTTAACTCTCCATTTCAACATTTTTAGATGTAGGCATTTGGTGCTAAAATTATTAAAAAATAAACGAAATAGTAATTTGACGTTACATTTGTAATAAATGAATCATTAAACGAAAATGAAATTGTAAGTATACTTATGTTCTTAACAATTAAGACACTTTTAACACGTTATTGTACAGAAAAGGTGTCTTGTCATTGCATTCTTAAGAGGGACGGAGTAAATGTGGTGCATAAAATCAACGAGTATTAACAATGGAATTGGTTTCATTTAATGTGCGGTAAATTCTGATCATATTTTAAACTTGGCGATTGTACCAAAAATATGTCAATCTCAATAATCATATCTGAAAATGTTAACTCCTGCGAGAATGATATTCGGAAATGCGTATTTTCTCTCGCGAAATACACGTTTTGCACAGTTGCTTGTCGCAGAAATGAATCCCAGGATTTGTTCGCGGGGGCAGTGGCGCGCGGTGGGCAGCAGGCCTCGATCCAGGACTTGGGCGACCGAAGAATGCCGCATCGCGCGCCCGGGGCCGTGGCGGCGTCGACGGCGGCGGCGCCGTGGGTGTCGGACGGCGCAGGCGCGCGCGGTGTGGCGCGGCGCGGGGAGGGCCGGCTGCCGGCGAGGGGAAGGGAGGGGAGGAACGGCGGCGGCGGGCGCGCCGGCGTTCAGTCAGTGCTCGTCGCTTGCGGCGCCCTCTGCCCGGCGTCTCCGCGCTGCCCCCGGCCTCGCCGCCCGCCCGCCCGTCCGCCGCCGCCGCGTCGACGCCGCCCCGACCCGACCGCCCCCGTCGCCCGCGCCTCCCTCGCCCCGCGGGCGGAGCGCGAGCCAGCGCGCGCGCGGCCGCGCCGTCGCCCCACGCCCGTGCACATGTGCCACGCGTGACGACCCCGTTGGCCCCCGCCTCGGACGCCCTGCGGGAGCTGCACGGACAGCCGCTGTGTGACGACGACGACGACGAGTGAGCAAGACGAGAAGAGGGAAGACGATGGGCCGCCAGCGCCGAGGACGCCGTGCGGACGCCTGCGCCCCCCGGGCCGCCGCGGCGCCGCTTCTGCCGCCGTCGCTGTCCCCTCTGGCCACCGTCGCCGCCGCTCTGGCCTTGCTGCACCTCACCTACGCCCGGATCCTCGTCCCGGAGCAACAAGGTAGGCCTCGCGTCGCACCGAAGACTCGCCGAAGACGCTGGCGGCGCGCTCAGTGACGACCCGTGTGCTCAGTGATGTGAAAAGAAATGTGTGAGTTGTGTGTGCCCGAAGAGCAATATGTTGTGGAAGTTGTCGAAAAAAGAAAGGTGCATTCTCTTGAGTGAATGTGACAACCAGATACCTTTGTGGGAGTTCCGGTGTTAAAAAGTTCTGAATGTCTTCTTTCGAAATACGACGGTCTTTGACCTTACTTGGAAAGTTGGGAATTTGTGTTAATCACTTTTATCCGACAGGCGTTAAGTTTTAAGACACTTAATTTTTCGTTTCCCTTTTGCTCTCTCCGACATTCTTTCGAACTACCAGGAGTTTACACTTTCCACGTCGCTTGTACGTTCAACTGCACAATCAAATCCGCGCAGCAACTCACATACGAACATACGAACATACGAGGTCCCGTCGTTTCTACAAATTTACTCACAGAACGAAAACCCCAGGCCAACGAATCGAAGCATTCCTACACCATCCAGCACTTGGTCTTTGTTGTGAGGAGATTCGCGTTAGAGCCGCGGGCGAGAGGCGGAATCGACTGTGGCCCGACGGTGTAGCGACGTGGTCCGGCCGGGGACCGTGCACTTAGGTGCGCGAACCACGGTCCGCGACGTAATTAGAGAGACCGCAATCCATGCGGGCCCAGCGGGCGTCCGCCACCGCCGCCGCCGACGGCGCGCACGCAAAAAGCACGGGCCGCCACCGGCGCGCCGGGCGGCCCGTGGCCCGCGGACGCGGGGGCAGCGCATCTGCGACGATGCGACTGCGATTTATCAAGGTCACCACCGCGATCGTTTTCATCGTTAAGGAGACCTTTATCCTCGAAATAAAAATTATATTCAGCGCGTTGAAAATCATGATATTAATTTTCCTGAAAACCATGATATTTATCGTCCTGAAAGCCAGGATATTCATAGGTCTGAAAATCATTATATTCATCTGCCTGAAAATCATTATATTCATCGGGCATTACATTCACGAGTCATAACTATTACGATACCTTCGTATTTGTAACTGTATTGTTTGTTGTCACAGTCACCAACCATGTACAGATCTGAACCTTTTGTTTATATTCAAAATAGAAGTTTCAACGAAGAATGTGTGCCACATATTTTTGCAACTTGTTCAGTGTTTTCCCACATCGCGTCCAGACTATGACAGTGCTTCCTTCCACATATCTAAGTGTAACGTAAACACACGAAGTAAGCGATCTTGATTTCTTATCAAATGTATCTTATAACAACATTTCTGCAACAGCGCGAGTAATGATTTCGTCCCAACGTGAGTGACACTTGTCGTAAACCTCAGATTGCTTTTATTATTTTGAACATGTTCTGTGCCGAGCGTTAAACAGCACTCGCTTTCGTGTGCAAGATTCCCGCTTGGTCCGCGCGCGTACGACCGGAGCGCGACCTGGAAGCCGCCCTATTAGACTCGGCCTCTGGGCTTCGCGGAGAGCCCAATCCTGCAGACAGAGTACCTGCGACGGCGGTGATTACAGTTCTGCGCATTTGCATCTTACGCCCCAACACATAATCCTACGAATACGTGGTAATTCTACGTATACGTAGGATTATGTGGTTGGGGCCAAAATTTAAAGCGTAATCGACGAGGTGAATGTGAGCACGTCTGAGGATTTTGAAGGTAGGAAGAAACGAGGTACGAAAACATGAGGTAGGAATGAAACAGGAACGTGATTTGCTATTGAAATCACAAAAAGGGGATGTTAAATCAAGAACGGAATAACATAAAGAATAAAATAATCTTCTCTGATCGAGATTTTTTGAAGATTTGATTGAGAACACCAAAGGAAATTAAAACTTCGTGTCTTATTTGCCTTTCGTGCTGCATTGAATGTACTAACTTACAGTTGGTGATGAAAGAGATCGAACACATAGGACACTACGGCAAAAACATCCACGGAATGTGAACGGTTTAAGACAAGTATAAAGACATTAGAAGCCTTGCCCCCTTTTATTTCCCGTTAATGATTTGACTCTCGACGACTCGAGTTCTGTGAATCAAAAAAAGGACGGGAGTTCTAACACTCGCAAACGAGGGTATTCTTGTTTCGTACTACAAATGTGCTAGATTGGTGTTGTGACGTGCGTATAATTTTTTGGGGCGTGAAGATCGAGACATTGCAAAAGGATTTTTGAAGCTATTTAGAAGGAACTGTTAAGTGTATTATACCTTCTGGGTTTTAAATAATTTTCGTACGTAAATAGTTTTGCATTATTTCCTGTCTTTTTTAAATTTTACTAACAAATTGTTCTGAAAACGAGTATTTTGGCATTGAATGTGTTGGAAACTATGCGTCGGACATGTTCACGAATGTTCTTTGTTAGGTCAGGGCGTCGAGTATCGTCAACAACTTGAAAACGCTTAGCGTACGTCAATTGCGCATTAAATGTTATGTTATAAACGACGCCATTCTGTTTATGAATTTATACCAGCAATGGTGGCTCAGGGCATCAATTGTTATCACTCCAGTGCCTCTCACTGTGTCTCACTAGGGTTAGTCCCGACGGTGGCAGGCTTTTGGACTCTAGCTTGATAGCTAGGTCGAAGTCTGCAGCTGTGTGGGGAAGAATTCTAGCGGGTGGCTGCTCTTATCGGTAGTTTTCAGTGTTTTTTTCTGATCAAACACGAGGTGAATGCAAGAGTACAACCCTAACAATCGGGACACGGATCACGCGCGGTTTTCCCTTCCTTCCCTTTCCTTCCTCTTCCTTGTCCTATCCTACCTCTTACTTGCACACACTTCTATTTACATGCACTACACAGGTCGGGAGCTTCGAGCTTGGTTCAGATGGAGCGTTGCGTAGCTACTGGGAGATACGTGGATGAGGAAAACCCCTTACGCCGACGTGTACATGAGCGTCGGTTTTCACAATTTAGAGCGGCCCTTCCTACCAACCAGCGACCAAACATGCACTATACTTACAGGATTAATGACCATGGCAGTTGACGCGCGCAGAAACTCGTAATAAATAATCAAACAATCATGGATTAGTGTTGTTATTTGCCATGTTCTCGCGGAATCCTTCAGGTAGGATACAATATGGCGTAGGAGCAGATATTAGAATTAATATTAAGGAAGACAATACGTTGTATTTCCTCGTATTACAAAGCTCTAAGTATCACAAAACAAACAAATTTGCACAGGTTATCACATTTACAAACAAAAGAAAGTTTTATTTTTCTACGCAGAAAACTCGTATAAAAATTATTCTTAAATCATTTAATACTGAGTAGGGCTTTAGTTTGCTTAGATTAATACTTCCAGCTTTCGCGGCATGGATTATATCACCTCTGCCGTAGTCAAAGCCAATAAAATTCCATTCTCTCAGCTGAGCGTGTTTAAACTCTTGTTTATTAGACAAACTGTATTTCCTATTTTTCTAAGAGTAGACACGTACGCTCGATAGAAATAATGACAGAAGATTATTGAACACATTTCTAGCGCATTAACATGGAGATTTTACTTTAAGATGTTAACGTACATCTTGTATCATCACGCTATCCATGATCTACAGATGACCTGCTCTAGAGACAATATTACGCCCCAGGCTAGTCCGGAATCGACGATGTTTTACTGCCAACGCAAAGAGTTTGAAAGACCAATTCTGTGTTAGGTTTGCACCTTACAATGCATCTACGATTGAAAATGTTGTATTTCCTTACGTATGAAGATGACAGACTGAATTAAAAAAGTCTGATCTTCTATTTCAGTACTTTCGCGAAATGTAATCGTTTGACGAGACTTGCTTCACTCAGAATAACGGGCCAGTTGCCTATACACATTTTTCAAGTAACCTTACTGTTACACATATTTCATCTACAAATGTTGCAAACTGTACTAGATAATACTTCAACATCATAATTTCACTTTTCTTCTCGTAAAATTACAGCATTTCTTCTGAGGTGCTTTATTTATTGAATAATATTTTCATTTATTTGCTTTATTGTACACATTCAGACTTCTGTTGGAGGTAGATTTACCACTGTTCTATGAGAATTGAACCCATCAATTATCATTTTTATTATTAAACGAGGTCAATTGAAATGTCTAGATATCTCTCTAAAAACGTGCGTTTAATTTAGAGTTTCATAATAAGCTGAAACCTCACTAGTTTCTGTGCGGTTACTGCTCATTTTTGTTTCTCAAGAAGTGCTGGCAACATTTTTGCGATGTGAGGATTGATCATGCTGTTCTCCTTATTAGTGCTAAGTTATATAGATCATGGAAAGAGATTCTAATATTTACTTCATTTGTACTTTATTATCCGACTAAACAATCCCTTTCTGCACCTCCTTGTCTGCTAGCTTTGTCAAATATATTTTACTTTTAGACATATTTATTTTTTATTAATTAAATTTAATATTATTTACATTTAACGCATTTATTACATACCGTGTTTTGTGTTAATATTCAGCATTTAACATTGTAAGTTATAATTGCTTTTTACTCTCTCTATGATGTTTTCCTTCCTTGACGTCGAAATAAAGAAGTCACCAAAACAATGTAGATCGATCCGGCTTTTCCCTTTCACATTTTAAATCTCTGCCATAGTATCAAAGACTATACCGCCCCTTACTCCCTCTTGTTAGCTACCAACAATCCAGACCTCCTTATGTAATGCTACCGAATTCTTACATTCGGCGGCGGTCTTTCCGCGTTATTACTGGAGTGCTCGTTTCTGCTGTTCAGGAAAATGAACGGTTTTGAAAACCTACTGCTTTGCAGCTCGGTACCTTCTTGGCATTGTTCGAAGGGCGTAGCGCGGTGACTTTGCATTCAGGAGGGACTTCGCCCGGGTTCAATCCCCTTGCCGGTCATTCTGACCTGGATTTTCACGGTTTCCTTCGGTTATTCAGGCGAATGTTGAGTTAATTCTACCGAAAGACTACGACCGCAAAACCGGCGTCGCTGACCAAATTTTGTGACTACGTGAAGTCACGAAAGTTAAACGAATTCGAGACATCGCGGGTTTCTGATTGGGACTGGGAACCCCTGTATCGAATGGCTCCAAGACCAAATATTCTTTATGAGACAAAGAAAAGCTAAATACAATTACAAATACAAATACAACATTCTTGGCATACTGGTTAAATGCGCTTCAAATACACATATTATAGCGTTGCGACTGATTGTAGATGAAGCAGCCGACGATAGCTTTGACAGTTAGCTAACGACGATTTGTATTTCTTTCTCTGGTTTATGAAGAAGAAAATGATAGTCTGTTTATGATAATAGGTGTCGGTCACAGGTGATATTTAATTGCCAAAACTAAAGTAAGAAATTTGCCGGCAAGTCTAGAACTAATTTTTGTCAACGGTTGAGGCGACCTTGCGCGTTGACAGAGTCTCGGAATGTGACCTCGAAAGTTTGCATTAACTTCGTTTGCGTAGAGTGCGTTCTTCTGGGATTTCACACTTTTTAAAGACAAGCATTTTTCCCTAATAGAAATTATCCAAAATGTACCGGTAGATGTTCTCTGGTGCTTCATATTCAGAGATTTTTTTGGCCTGTAAATATGTGATTCAAATGGAAAAGGGTAATTTCCACGTTCTCAACTATTAATAATTAAGTGTTTATGAATTTCATTATTATGATCATCGAGGTCTAATTCATAGTGAAACAAATTTTATTAGAAAATCGCAAAAACAGTATTTTTAATAGTTATTTGATTTTCACAATCACATTAACTTCTATACAAATTACATTTTTCTGTCAATACATTTATCTGTCTGAGAAGTTGAGATACAGAAATCCTTTCCGATATTAAGATGCAATGTCGAAAACTTCTGGTGGAGGTGGCATCTCCATTTACTTTCTTATTACGACGAAATATATTGTAAAATGAGTTCTTTTGATGCTTATTGATTTACCACTGAAACTCGAGAAAAAAGTGGCCGTGATTGAAAGACTGGCGTATTTCCTACCGGACTGGAAGCGAGTTGACCTTTCGCAGTTCGAGCGAGTGTTTGCTCTATTGACGCCCGAGAAAAAATCTAGGGTGGAATTTTCTGGCACAAGATTCCTCGCTATTTTAACTGTGAAGAATTAAAGGAAATATAAGTATCCATACAAAAGAAATAACAATAAGGTATTTTGATTAAAGGTCAGCCCTTAATATGGAAGGAAATGGCGAATGAAAAAAGATATGAAAGCGACAAATATATTCTTGACTGTCTCAATGCGTAATGTTCACATTAATAATGTAAACTCGTGTATTGCAAGGCAAATGGGATTATTCTGAATTAGGATTCGTAAAGTTAATGCTATCATTATTATTGAGAGCAGTAGTAGCTTAACAGAAGTTGAAGCAACTTGCTAAATGACGCTGCCCAAGACAGTTGATAAACTTCGAATACTTTCGGACTAGTCATAAGGAAATCTTAATTTTTACATTATCTTTTCGTCGGGTAGGACATCAGTTAAAAAAAACGTTTTCTGGTCGAACTGAACCTCTCTGTATTGAACAGTAAACTGGGCAAGCGCAAAGAATTAATAGTAGCATACTGCATTCTGACTGCCAACTCTTTAATTTCACTTTTCGGTGCTTGCAGTTGAAATAAAATCCTCAGTGTATTGTGTGAACCAACAAAGATTACATAAATGTAGCCAAGCTAAAGAAAAACCAAAGTACGGCACACACATGAAATATCTCGCTGGTTGGTCGCTGTTCGAATTCTGTGGAAGGTAATCGTTTCTGTTATGGAGACGAAGAGATGACTTCCTAATTTCTTTAACCTGTCGATCAAGGTGTTCCGCTTGAGTTTAATTGGAAATCACAATCGTTAGACACGTTTCAATTCGCTCTCGTATGTGATTTTCCTCTCTAATCGTATTGTCAACCGCGGGCAGTAGAAGCACGATAGTCTCTGATGCATGATCTCTGATAAATGAAAACAGGCATTTTCAAGTTTTCTGAAATACTCTCTAATTTGCCTTACATAAATCGCTTTGATTCACGGAGTTTACGCTTTATATTTCTCCTAAGTAATAAATTTGCACTTCATTCTGTTATTTCCCACTGGTAGACGGGAGGAATTCTGCGGTCGACAGCCCGTCAGCAGACGCCAACCTGATTCGGCGGCAACGTGTGGAATCTCACCCCCTCCCACCCCCCCACCCGGCGACGAAGGCGCCACCGCAAAGCACGCACCCCCTCTCACTCTCCCTCTCCCGCAGCCCGCGCCAACCCCTACCCCACGCCGCCTCCTAATTGCGTTATTTAGCGCGTTCTGTTTAAACATGTAAATAGCGCCTGGCGCCAGGCCTCCGCGGAGCTTAAACCTGCCTGCACCGCCCCCGGTCCGCTACACGCCTAGCCCCGTCCCTCTCTGCTCACTAGGCGCTTGTCCCTCCCTGCGTTCGTCCCTCCCTGCCCTCGTCCCTCCCTGCCCTCGGTCCTCCCTGCCCTCGGTCCTCCCTGCCCTCGGCCCTCCCTGCCCTCGGCCCTCCCTGCCCTCGGCCCTCCCTGCCCTCGGCCCTCCCTGCCCTCGGCCCTCCCTGTCCTCGGCCCTTCCTGCCCTCGGCTCTCCCTGCCCTCGGCCCTCCCTGCCCTCGGCCCTCCCTGCCCTCGGCCCTCCCTGCCCTCGGCCCTCCCTGTCCTCGGCCCTCCCTGCCCTCGGCTCTCCCTGCCCTCGGCCCTCCCTGCCCTCGGCCCTCCCTGCCCTCGGCCCTCCCTGCCCTCGGCCCTCCCTGCCCTCGGCCCTCCCTGCCCTCGGCCCTCCCTGCCCTCGTCCCTCCCTGCCCTCGTCCCTCCCTGCCCTCGTCCCTCCCTGCCCTCGTCCCTCCCTGCCCTCGTCCCTCCCTGCCCTCGTCCCTCCCTGCCCTCGTCCCTCCCTGCCCTCGTCCCTCCCTGCCCTCGTCCCTCCCTGCCCTCGTCCCTCCCTGCCCTCGTCCCTCCCTGCCCTCGGCCCTCCCTGCCCTCGGCCCTCCCTGCCCTCGGCCCTCCCTGCCCTCGGCCCTCCCTGCCCTCGGCCCTCCCTGCCCTCGGCCCTCCCTGCTCTCGGTCCTCGTGCCCTCGACCCTCACTACCCTCGTCACACCTCGCCTTCGACCCACCCCGCCCTTTTCCATCTCCCTTTTCGATCCCTCACTCGACCCCTCTCCCCGCTCTCGATCCTCCCCGCCCTCGTCCCTCTCCCTTCTCGAACCTCCACTTACTCGGCCTTCACGCTTTTGACCCTCTCCACCCTCTACTCTCCCCGTCATTCCCCTAGCTCTCTTTCTTTCTCCGCTCTCTTTCCTTCTCCGCTTTCTTTCTTTCTCCGCTTTCTTTCTTTCTTTCTCCGCTCTCTTTCTTTCTTTCTTCGCTCTCTTTCTTTCTCCGCTTTCTTTCTTTCTCCGCTCTCTTCTTTCTTTCTTTCTCCGCTCTCTCTTTCTTTCTTTCTTTCTCCGCTTTCTCTTTCTTTCTTTCTCTGCTCTTTTTTTCTTTCTCCGCACTCTTGCTCTCTTTCTTTCCCCGCTCTTTCCTCTTCTACGTTGTTTCACTCCGCCTCGTCTCTCTCACTGACTCGTCTCGCCCCGCCTCGTTCGTCTCACCGCGTCCCGCCTCGCGTTCAGCACCGCTTTTCCTGCCCCGCCGCCTGGAGATGTCGGCGCGAGTGGCGGGTGTGGCTCGGACGGGGCCGGGGGCGGCGGAGAACTCGCGGGCGCGCGGTGCGGCCGGCCGTGAAAAGGCGGTTGCGCCCTCGCGAATTTCCCTTCGGGGCCACTCCCCACGGACGCTGCGCCGGCGACTGCCCCGCCTGACCCCGCCTGGCCCTCCCGCGACCGGGCGCACACTGGGTCGCACGCGGCGGGTCGCCTCCAGCGGGGATCACTCATACGCCTATTTGTGCGTTTCGTTCAAATAGACAAGTACAGTAGACCATCATTAGCACAAACTCGCTTAACACGAATATCGCCGTAACACGAACAAAAATTCGGTACCAGCAAGGGATTACGGTATACTGGACATTTATAACACTCGAATAACCAGAATTTTATAAGACGAACTCCAATTATTTCGGTTCCCTGGAATTAGTATTAATGAGGGTTTACTGTATAACAAAACCACACTGCGAGAAATGATGTACAATACTTTAAATTACGAAGTATAACTAAAATACTAACACAAGGCAAGGGATTTAAAATTAAAACATTGTTGGCGAGCTAACGTAGAATCTACTAAAACTACTTTGATATTACTAATTTAGTAGTCACATGTGAAATCGGGGTTATGAGGAGAAAATAAAAGTAGAAGTTTAAATAAAATTGAACAACAAAGGTACTTCAAAGTACTTACAGAAGTCCCGCCTAATTAAAGCATACGTGAAAT